>JAVGWX010000018.1:39584058-39946895 GCA_036924085.1 Ariolimax columbianus
TCTTCCTTCTTCTTCTTCTTCCTTCTTCCTTCTTCTTCTTCCTTCTTCCTTCTTCCATCTTCCTTCTTCTTCTTCCTTCTTCTTCCTTCTTCTTCTTCCTTCTTCTTCTTCTTCTTCTTCTTCCATCTTCCTTCTTCTTCCTTCTTCCTTCTTCCTTCATCTTCCTTCTTCTTCCTCTTCTTCTTCCTTCTTCTTCTTCTTCTTCTTCTTCCTTCTTCTTCTTCTTCCTTCTTCCTTCTTCCTTCATCTTCCTTCTTCTTTCCTTCTTCCTTCTTCTTCTTCCATCTTCCTTCTTCTTCCTTCTTCTTCTTCCTTCTTCCTTCTTCTTCCTTCTTCTTCCTTCTTCTTCTTCCTTCTTCTTTCTTCTTCTTCTTCTTCTTCCTTCTTCCTTCATCTTCCTTCTTCTTCTTCCTTCTTCTTCTCTTCCTTCTTCTTCCTTCTTCCTTCTTCCTTCATCTTCCTTCTTCTTCCTTCTTCCTTCTTCTTCTTCCTTCTTCCTTCTTCTTCTTCTTTCTTTCTTCCTTCTTTCTTCTTCCTTCTTCTTCCTTCTTCTTCTTCTTCCTTCTTCCTTCTTCTTCTTCTTCCTTTTTCCTTCTTTCTTCTTCCTTCTTCTTTCTTCTTCCTTCTTCCTTCTTCTTCCTTCTTCCTTCTTTCTTCTTCCTTCTTCTTCCTTCTTCCTTCTTCTTCCTTCTTCTTCCTTCTTCTTCCTTCTTCTTCCTTCTTCTTCCTTCTTCTTCCTTCTTCTTCCTTCTTCTTCCTTCTTCTTCCTTCTTCTTCCTTCTTCCTTCTTCTTCCTTCTCTTCTTCCTTCTTCTTCCTTCTTCCTTCTTCTTCCTTCTTCTTCCTTCTTCCTTCTTCTTCCTTCTTCCTTCTTCTTCCTTCTTCTTCCTTCTTCTTCCTTCTTCCTTCTTCTTCTTCCTTCTTCTTCCTTCTTCCTTCTTCTTCCTTCTTCTTCCTTCTTCTTCCTTCTTCTTCCTTCTTATTCCTTCTTCCTTTTTCCTTCTTCTTCTTCTTCCTTCTTCTTCCTTCTTCCTTCTTCTTCTTCTTCCTTCTTCCTTCTTCCTTCTTCCTTCGTCTTCTTCCTTTTTTCCTTCCTTCCTTCCTTCTTTCTATCTTTCTTTCTTCTTTCTTTCTTCTTCTTCTTCCTTCTTCTTCCCGCTCGCCACGTTTTTTTTATTGCATCTACACATGGGGCAGTTCTCTTGAAAATATTTGCTGTATTTGAAACTTATTCAAAGCTTCAAAAACAGCTTTTGTGTGAAAATTCGTCTCCGTAGGCCAGTGTTGAGCACGCTATTGGCTATGTTAAAGCCAGTCTTGCAGGATATGCTCGCCTGTCAGTGCTGCCAGCTCATTGGTGATGGAGCAAATTCAGCATGACTTCATCCGTATCTTTTTTATTTTTTTGTTTTTGCGTTCGCCTTATTTCTCTAATCCCCAGACGGTGGGCGTTGCACTGTGGTTTTTATTTGCGCTTGTCGACCCAGTGCATCCGACTTCAGCATTCATTTTATGTAAGGTTCTGCTTCTTCCTGCATATTCTAAGGGTTTGCTTCCCCGGGGGTAACGGCCGATGCTGTGATGGGGATCGAACCCAGCACCTTCTGATTGTGAGCCGTGTCACTTAACCACTGGCCCACTCCGTCCTCTCATCTGAATCTGATTATACTAAGGCTTCCTGCAAGGCGGCAGACGATTTGAAGTTAGATATTCTCTACTTCTAAGATCAGTTACCACCTACGGATTACTGGTTTTAGCTTACAAATTAGTCCAGCTGTTAAGGCTCCAGAGATTCGAACCTCGTTTCATCTTACATTAGCTGGAACAGTGCGTCTCGAAATTGCGCTAGCCTGACAGTTACTCTCCCTCGCAATGTTTTGAGCAGGACTTTCACACACTTAAATAGAATTAGAGCACATATTTACCTCCTGGATAAGACACCACATAGAATCACTTTGTAATTAATATTAACAAAACAATTAACGCTTTCTATGTCCATTTGTCGTGGCAGCCCATGAGATGCGTGCGTGTATTCACCGCTGTCGGCATTATTATATTTCGATTTCCGTTTTTAAATCAGCAACGTCATTTTCCAAAAGTATAAACAAGAATCGTCTCTCATTAGCGGGAAAAATCTGGCGCCGAGACGTCACGAGCTGTTAAAATATTTACACAGGATAAAGTAAATGTCTTTACTGATGTGGGTTGTTTTTAGCTTCCTACAAATATGATGTTTTCTTGTCGATGATGTATTCATACTGATGCAGGCATTGACTGGGTATGGTAGCTAGCTGTTTGCTTCTTAACGTTTATGAGCAGGTATATTGACTTACTGCAGAAGGTATGTTGACTTACTGAGGAGCGGGTAATGATAGTTAGCTGTCCCTCCTCTCCGCGTGTTTGAGCGAGTGCGAAGGTAATTTAGTAAGTAGGTAAATACTGACATTGGAATATAGTTGTTAGTTTATAAAGGTGTCATTAGATGGCAGAAACATCCAGCTCTGTAATTGCTGCAGGTAGCATACGCTCGGTGTCGCATGTACATGCGCAGTCCAAATACAAAATGGCGTTCGTACTTACAAAGTTAGCAGTCAAAGAACAGCATACAGTTGTTCCTTTTTTTTACATTGGAGGGCGAGGGTGGTGACGTTTTACAAAGGACATTCATAAGGATATGTTCCGGTGAGAAGTGTTTGTCCCGTAAAACGATGCATAACTGCATCGATACATTTTCTTAAAACATTTCTACTGAAGCCAGACCTGGTCGTCCTGCTTTGATTGTCACAAACGTTCGATCAACCGAGGAGAAAATTGAGCAGCTAGGTAGGCAACATCTTGAACATCCACATTGCTGCTCCGGCTTAGCCTCGTTGGATTGTCACCTGTTTTGATGCGCTATAAACCTACCTTTGTCGGAGACGCCTTGCTAATGACGAAGAGGTTGAAGTGGAAATATGGCTGAGACAGCAGACCAAAGACTTCTATGCTGCAGGTTTTGGTGTCTGAGACATCAGACCAAAGACGTCTGTGCTTCAGGTTTTGGTGGCTGAGACAGCAGACCAAAGACTTTTGTGCTGCAGGTTTTGGTGGCTGAGGCAGAAGACCAAAGACTTCAATGCTGCAGGTTTTGGTGTCTGAGACAGCAGACCACAGACTTCCATGCTGCAGGTTTTGGTGGCTGAGACAGCAGACCACAGACTTCCATGCTGCAGGTTTTTGTACACCGATGAAGCGGTGGGATAAAGTAAATCAATGGTGGTGGTGATTATGTGGAGAAATAAGGTACATTGTAAGTGCAATAATATATTTTTGTTTTCTTCAATATTTCAAATTGCTTTTTAAACAAAAAAATATTCATTTCAATAATCCGTCCTGGTCTCTGTGTATGACGAGGTTAAGTAGAGCACCACTGCCCGACAGTGAGCATGTCGTAAGAGGCGACTAACTGTGTAACATAGCATAACACCGGCCATGGTTAGATTATTTGTTTCAAACAGCTTTCATGGCGCCTAACAGACTGCGGGTCTACTTTGCTCAAGTGATTGATTCTTCTCAGATGGACTCGCACATCGGTTAATCATCCTTCACGGCAATTGTCGCAACGCAGCCGAGTAATAAGCTGCCCGAGCCTAGCATTCTGTCCCAGAATGCAGGAATCCTGTACAATGGAGGATGTGATGATGGAAAGTGAAAGAGCCATGGCGCACAGCTTCTGGTCGGGACACTTTGTATGGATGCCGGACACAGGAAGAGCATCCAAGGTGCCTGACTGCCGGACACAGGAAGAGCATCCAAGGTGTCTGGCTCCCGGACACAGGAAGAGCATCCAAGGTGCCTGGCTGCCGGACAGAGGAAGAGCATCCAAGGTGCCTGGCTGCCGGACACAGGAAGAGCATCCAAGGTGCCTAGCTTCTGATATAACACTAAGTGAGATTGCTGGACAGAGAAAGAGCATCCACGAGGTCTGACTTCAGATCCAAAACTCACGAGGTATCTGAACACGGGAAGTAAGTATCTATATGACAATAAATTACGTCGCACTGTTGTATTAGACCTGCTGTGACAAAATCTACCCAAAGTCAACAGTCGTTTGCCCCGTTGATACCACTTTTGCTATTGTTTGACTCTAAGATCCTCTTATTCGGCCTAAATGACAGCAAATTGCGACAGAAATGAGTCGGCCCTTCCGTCGTAAAAGACCATCATATTAACACTTCTACTAACCACCGTTAGGACACAATTTCCTCTACCAGGACAAGTTAGAGTACACACATGACGCGTTGTCAGTGATCTCCGAAGGGTAGGGTCAGTATTATTGGTATTGTACGCATGTAGAATGAAAGTATGTGGCTGGTTCTGGGTGGGAGTAGGGATGCCCTGATATGAAGATGATGCACATTATATTACCTCTGTCCGTGACATCTAGTCATAAATTGGCATAGGCCAGTGCGTATGTGAATTATCGGACATATGTTTCTCACTGTACAAAACAACATACATAATATGATCAAGAATCAACAAATGGACCTCGTGGATGGCATGTGCAAAGATACAAATTGGGCAGCTGACAACGTAGTAAAAGAAAAAGAATAGGTCTACACCGGGGATATAATAACATATTAACACATTCCTTATAACCCTACGAAGGGAATGCAGAAAGTGTTGCAAAGGGAAAGCATAGCTAGAGGCTAACCAGATTATAAGTGATGCAGTCAATTATACCAGTATGTCAATGCTAAGCAGTGAGATATCAGGTTGAGGCTTGTGCGGTGGATGGAGAGGTCAGGTTGTTGTTGAGGGAGTGATGAATACGGGACATTAACTTCCAATGTGAGAATGGAGATAAAAGTATTGATCACATCTCTGAGATTGGAATCTGAGACCTCTTTAACAACCGCAATGGCTTGGCATTGTTCATTCTCAATCTCCCGCTACCAAACTCTGAAAGGGATTAAGTAGCAGAATGTAGTCCAAAGAACGGAATGCGCTGTGTCGTAGTTTAATGGTTGACTGCGATATTTGCACCTTTCGGTCCAACACATTCGACTTCAGCAAGCATTTTTTGAGTACCGGGTTAGCATTCCCTCTTCGATCCCTTCTCCTTAGCCAGTCTGCTCTGTTGCAGCATGTTATCCAGGATCACCGCATGGAGGTGTAGAAGGTTCTTGGCAGCTCTGGTCCGCTGGCCCTGACGCTAGCAGTCAGCTATTAGTCGCTGACCACTGCAGCTCATGCGCTGCTCAGCTCTGGTCCGCTGGCCCTGACGCTAGCAGTCAGCTCTGGTCCGCTGGCCCTGACGCTAGCAGTCAGCTCTGGTCCGCTGGCCCTGACGCTAGCAGTCAGCTATTGGTCGCTGACCACTTTAGTTCATGCACTGCTCAGCTCTGGTCCGCTGGGCCTGACGCTAGCAGCCAGCTATTGGTCGCTGACCACTGTAGCTCATGCGCTGCTCAGGATCTTGATCCCTAACAACGACAACGATCATGTACGATTCACATCCTTTACTTCGAAGATACAGGGCTGGCTGGCTAAGGAATCAGTGGATTACAATTGCAGAGACCTCGAACCATCAAGGCGTTAGTGTATTTACTGCTCAGGCCAAGCTGCGGTTCAGGGAAATGAAAGATCGAACATTATGGTTTACTTTTTACAATTATGGGTATCTTCTTCCTCTTCTTTCTTCTTTTGTCTTCTCACTTTCTCCCAGGTTGTAGCCGTGTGTCGTAGTGCGTATTTGTCTTTCGCCTCTCTCGTGGCTCGAGTAACATTTTCCCCTATTTTACGACAGGTCTCGTTTAGGCTGCCTATCTGCCTTTTCTTCGATCTATCCCTCACCCTTAGTCTTGATGTTCTCATTTAGCGTCGTTGTAGAGCACTCACTTTTTATGGCAAAGGTTCGGATTTCAACACCCGCCTCTTGAAGCTCCAGTCGACTCAGCTGTAAATAGGTACATGACTGGCGGCTGAGGAAGAAAAACTAACGAAGAAGTTAACTGGACAACCCTGGGGACGGCGTGGCCAAGTGGTTAAGGGGCACGTCTCACAATTCGAAGGTGCTGGGTTCGATCCCCATCACAGCACCGGCCATCACCACGGAGAAGCAAACCCTTAAAAGTGCAGGAGGAAGCAGACTCTTACATAAAATGAATGCTGAAGTCGGATGCACTGGGCCGACAGGCGCAAAATAAAAACCACAGTGCAACGCACACTGCCTTGGGGATTACAGAAATAAGGCGAACACAAACAAAAAAACAAAAATGGCCAACCAACCTCACAAAGTTGTGCCTTAGTACAATAAAGTCTCCAACAACTTATTCCTCCACGGCAGTGTCTGCTATTAGACTACCTGTACTTTACTTACTATTTCAGGGCAGTCTGTATTCACAAAGGACATCCTAGTGCATTACATATCCGTTAGTATATTATAAGTAATGAAAGTGCAGCAAAGAGGGCGCCATAACCGGCGGCGGGTCTACATTGTTCTGCTGTTTTAGTTCATTATGGATACCGCCAGGCCACGAATTTACCTGGAGTTCACACTCGTCGACGGCTTACACTTGTGTTCACCGAAACGTGTTGTTGTTTTCCATTTGAACTGGTTAAATCTTTAGTTTTTTGTATTTGCTTCCGTCCTTTTATCCTGGCCTGGACATCGGCTGTATAAATAGCACTACGCTTAAACCTGTGTCATATTTTCAGTCTTTTTCACACGGCTGAACTTTACGAGACTGTCGCCATTCGCCCTAGCTGCAAGTAGTGTCGATTTTCGTCTGTGAAATTTAGACACGACACTAATGGACTGAAACACAGCCCGGGAGAGATGCCCAACTGACTCACACGCCGAGTGATGTCCTGCCATCTCTTGCGGTTATAGAAAAGGAACAACACACAACGTTAGAAGTCATCTCCCCTCCGCTGCCTTGCGGGATAACTATTTATGAAAAAGGATTCGAGAGTAAACCCTGAGGAAAAAATCTGCTCTCTGTGCTATCTCCAGTCGTCTCGGTGGTGTCTTGCCACTGGCCAATAGTAGCTCCGGACCAGAGATTGAGGCGGCGTTTTTTCGTCGGTTTAATTCAGATCACCGTGCAAGTTACCAATTTCAGCGGATACAGCAAGAGAATAGACAGATCACACGGCTCAACAAAGAGAGCGGACTTCATCACATGTCATGTATGGACTTCATCAGCATTTATTAGTTAGAGGAGTTGAAGATACAGTACAGAGAATGAACTAACAGCAGCTCTCGACTCATCGGTAGCTGCCTGTATTAAGGTCAGAGAGCCACAGCTGATTATGTTTATAAAACAAGTTTTTTTTCAAATTACAGCCGCGTACATGAACAAGAGGACACAGACACAAATTAATTAACGCAAGGTCCAGAATAGATAACAGGAAATATTTTTGTGGTCAGAGAGTGGTGAATGCTTGGAATATATTACCACAGCAAATAGTGAAGACAGGGTAAATTAATGCATCCAAGACTAGATTGAATGTGCATAGTATTAAGATCAAGTGAATGTAAAAGAAACTGTAAAAGACTCATAAACCAGTATAAAAATGTTAAGTTAAGATCATCTTCTTCTTCTTCTGTGTTCGTTTCGGTCCGACACATCCGTCTTTGGCAGGAGTTTATACCTTATTCCTATAGGAATCGTATTGATAAGGCAAGCCGAACGCAGAAGAAGAACAAGAAAAAAAAGATTACATATTCTATTATGTATTGTCGGAGGGAAACTGAAACGCTAGTCCGGTCAGGCAAAACATACTGACCAGAACGTCATGTCAGGGTCAGGCACAAGATACTGACCAGGACCAATATCTCTCTTCCATGTAGCGTTCCATAGAAACAGCTGTTTTCAACGCAGTCTGGCTGATGAGATGTGGATCGACGTGTTCCTCATAGTAGTGAGCGTCACACAGATGCATTCAAGTATAGTACAAACCGCCTGGAGGACCACGACCAACTTTTATCAGCACGCTCGGGAGAAAATTTACAACAGCCTGCCACTTTGGGCTCGCAAAAGAGTAAACTTATTTATTGTGGGCATTAAACAACAACAACACCAACAATAACATATATAGTTTTTATTACCAAACGAATGCATTTCGGTTGCATTATTATTTTCGATCCACATGAAATGGAGCCACCCTCGTATATGTTTGAAATCATAATTGCAGTAGTATTTCTAGATCGTTCTATGAAACAATTTGTGGTTGTAATGTATGTTATTAGTTTTTAGTCGACCTGTACTTCAACAGATGTCCTTGTGCAGGTCCCAGCTCTGGCGTGAGCTGGATGTAGCCGGGAGAAGGATTTCTTGCTTAGCGGGCTAGGATCTAGCGTTGGGACAAGCGCTTACGGATGCTGATCAACCGATGTGCGAACACTAGAGCAAAGTAGACCCGCAGCCTGCTAGCCGCCATCTGTGCTGCTCTGAACAAACCACCTAACCATGGCTGGTATTATGGCATGTCATACAGTTAGTCGCCTTTTACGACATGCTCTCTGTGGGGCAGTAGTGCTATTCTTGTTCTTGTCATACACAACGACCCCGACAGAGCACTCGGGCATTAGTGCTTAGTTTTTCCTGAGCTGGGCTTGAGTACTTTTTTTTCTTCATTTTCTTGCTTTACCTTACTATGAGTCAGGTATCCATTTTCGGTTGGGTAGACTACCGAGTTTGTGTTCTTTCATCGGCAAATTTAGCAATGAAAATACCTCAGGACACACAGGTCCGCTGGGCTGTCAGGGAAGTTAGTTCTGGGAGCCATTTGTAATGTTTGTTGTTTTTATTTACTAGCAAAACTATTTGATGCCTATCTCTATCATTGTTTACCACTGATATCTGCCGGAGTATATACGCACACGGGAAAGTGATAACACGGTAATCATTAAGTTATTATCACACTCGACAGGGAAAACAGAGAATACTTCACTGGAAAAACCGAGCCTGAGATATCAGCAGATACAGAAGCGTATTTCGTATGATGATGCTGTTGTAATACACCAGTGGGCATGTGCTGCGTTGTGGGTAATGAGGGTGTGGCTTTTATGCTAACGTGAAATGTAACAAAACATAGATAGATCAGACACCACGCTAGGACGATAACAGACATGAAACAGCCGTTGCGACTTTACGTAACGTCTTTCTACTGGTTTCTTTTCCATTTCTTAAATCAAAAAGCTATGCGCGTCCAATCTATTCTTAAATGCATTAATTGATCCTATCTCCACTATTTCCGGTGGCAATGCATTCCAAGCATTCACCACTCTCTGACTAAAAATATATTTTGTTATATCTAATCTTGACCTTTGTTTACTTAATTTATGCACTCTTGTTCTTGCAGGTTGTTATATTTTGAAGAACAAAAATTATTATAGTAGAATTCATCCTTTCCGTTGATTATCTTATAAACCTGTATTGCCACCTCGAATTCTTCTCTGTTCTGGACACTGCAGGCCACTTTTTCTGTCTGTCCTCATAACTTTAATTCTGGAATCCAACTATCAGTTTTGTCGCTCTTCTTTGTATCCTTTCCAGCATGTTTATATCCCCTCTACGATAATGAATCCACACCTGTATACAGTACTCCGATCTAGGTCTAATGCTTTATACACTTTGATTATCACTTCTTTGCTGCTATGTTTCATATTTCATTTTATCATATCTAACATTGCTTTTGCCTTTTTCACTGCTACCTGGACTTCATCACTCACCTTACCGGTATGATTTATTTTAACTTAACTTAACTTAACGTTTTTATACTGGTTTAGACGATTCTGCAGAGTCTGTATACAACCAGCCTTAACCCCTAGGTCCCTTAAAAGCAAGCATCTGGGACGACATAAATGAGTTAGCAAATCATAGATGAAGGGATCAGGTCAGGTCAGGTCATCTCGTAACCGGTGAGGTCGTTGGGGCACACATGAAGACATCCTCACAACTCTACGCCATCCCTCTCTGTCAGATGCCGCTGCCTGTGACTCTTCTGGTCGGAGACTGGTCCATTCTTTTATGTTGTCCTCCCATCTCTTCTTCGTCGTCTGCCATGCACCTTCCTGTGGAGGATTGTGTTTGCAAGACCACTTGATCTCGATATGTGACCGTACCAAGTGAGTTTCCTTCTTTTGACAGTTGCCAAGAGATCTTCGAAAGGCCTTATTGCTGTTGTAATTATATCTTGTATTTCCTCGTTTGTAACTCGATCCTGGTACGTGACGTTTAAACGGAAACATCTCATCTCCAAGATCTGTATCCTTCGTTGAAGGTCAGCTGTAACTGTCCATGTCTCACACGCATAGAGGAATATTGACAGGACCAGTGTACGCATTAATCTGATTTTCGTGCTTAGTGCTAACCGTTTATCTTGCCAGATTTTGTTAAGCCGTGCAAGCGCCGCTATTGTCTGTGCTATTCTGGCCAACACCTCACATTTTGATCCATCATCACTGACAATCGACCCAAGATATTTAAAACGGTCAACCACTTCGAGCTCCTGACCGTTAGCTTTTATCTTGCTGTTGAAGCCCGTAGCGTTGTTGGTCATTAATTTTGTCTTTCCAGCGTTTATCTCTACCATAGTCAAGAGCTGTTTCATCGAGCCTTTTGACCCATTCCTGGAGTTCTCCTTCTGAACCCGCCAACCCGTCGATATCATCTGCAAAACGAAGGTTGGTAATCGTTCCGCCCCCTATCTTGACAGTACCAACGTGACCTGCAAGTGCCTCACTCATAATTCCTTCATGGAATATATTGAAAAGAGTTGGAGAGAGTGTTCAACCCTGTCTCAAACCAACTGATGTGCGAAACCAGTCTCCTTGCCTCCCATTCACAAGAACTGCGATAGACGCCTTGTTATACAGGTGTTCAAGGACCGTTATAATATTTCCGTTGATATTATACATCCTCATGGTTGCCCAAAGCGCTTTATGCCATACCCTACCAAACGCCTTCTTAAAATCTACAAACACATGATACAGTGTTTGCTGCTGTTCTAGATATTTCTCGCTTAGCAGCCTTAAATTAAATATTTGTTCTGTAGTGCTTCTTCCCTGTCTGAACCCTGCTTGCTCCTCGGCAATATGAGATGAAGGGATACATTCATAAAATATAGATATGAATAAACAAATGAGTATGAAAAAGTAGTAGTAGTAGTTTTAATAGAAGTAGTATTAGTAATAGTAGTACTAGTAGTAATAGTAGTACTAGTAATAGTAATAGTATTAGCCCCTTTTCAGTCTTGTCTGACTATATGTTGATGCGAACGGAGTAGCACCTCACTACTGAGGTTTTGGTTTTCCTTTTCATTTCGGCGTTGTCTCTTCCCTTCTGTGTTGCATGAGCTTATTTTCGCCCAGCCTGAGGTGGCACTTCAGGGTACATCTCCATTTGGATCATTTACAGCTATGTCTTCCAAACATGTCAGATCCATATCCACAGCCTTCATGTCCCGTTTACATGCATCTTTGAACCGCATCTGTGGTCGGCCAGCTGTTTCTTTACCACACGCCAGCTGCTCACGAAGAATACCTTTGGGGATGCGACCATCGTCCATGCGGCGAACATGACCTAGCCATCACAGTCTTCGTTGGCGCAGGAGTGTGTGCATACTTGGGAGTACTTAGCTGAATACCAGATGTTGACTCGTCAATCATAAAAACCCGCGTGGATTCATCAATGGTGGGCGCAGGTAGCTGGTCAGAAAAGCGTAAGAATTGAGAAAAGGAATAGAGGCCAGACACGCCGATCTAATCCAAACGAGAAAAGACCAGATGGGGATATGTGTACCGATAAAGCATTTAACCATAAAGACAAGAAGAAGAAAGGCAAATAGAGGTAGGGGTCCCTATTAACATTAAAGTGGCTGGCGGTAGGGGAGCCAGAGTTGTTATAAATGTCATTGAGTTGTTGTCGGAAGCGGGACACGCAGTTCCAGACCAGCTTACCCGATGTATGTAAGGCCACACTGGCAACAGATGATATAATCAATTAGGTTGCTCTAGTGACAGGTGTACTTGCTGCCAATCGGAGCGGGGCTTAACAATGACGAACGGCACAGTGGACCGACTTCATCGCACATGGGCGCCTCCATTTGAGCTATGTACCGTTCCTCGCTGAAAGTGCCGAAGACAAAGCATAAATTCCGTAGCTCCAACGGCGGCTCCAAAATGTCCATTAGTTTCGTATTACGTGGCGAAGAACTAGCGGCAGTTATTTCAGCTCCTGGAAGACAGTTAGGGGGTTATCTGAGATCTCTCTTTAATTAGAGCAGTCACTGCTGGGTCAAACAGAAATGACTTTATCCTTACTGCATACAGCCTGGACCACAGCTTTTCATCGTGGACAAGGTCCATTGACACAAACGGGTTTCTTTCCCTAGAAGTATTACTACTACTATTAGAACTTCTACATTTTATAACTATTACTACTACTTTTTAATACTACTACTACTACTTCTTCTATTACTACTACTACTGCTATTACTACTATTACTACTACCACTACAACAACATTTGCCCTGTTGATCTCACACGTCAGATGTTCACATTTTCTTTAGTAAAGCCACAACGAGAAGTGAAACTTACAAGTATTTCAAGAATAGGATACAGACGAATGTGCCTACGGCACTGAGAAAATGGCTATTGACCATCTGCTACAAAGGTGTCCAACATACGAGCAACAGAAAATGGCTATTGACCGTCTGCTACAAAGGTGTCCAACATACGAGCAACAGAAAATGGCTATTGACCATCTTCTACAACGGTGTCCAACATACAAGGAACAGCAAATGAACGTGAATCCATCACCGAATACCATTACTGGGCAAACTCTATGGACATACGAAAGCCTCAAGCTAACCACTGCATTATTTAGATATACTCAAGTTGACGTCTGAAAACATACGAAAAAGAGGAAGAAAAGGAAACTGTGTGTATAACATTATCACGCCCCATAGCTATTCGTTATCGATTTCAGGATACTTCTTCTTCTTCTTCGTTCGTTCTCAATCTCCCACTACCAAACCCTGAAAGGGCTTAAGTAGCAGAATGTAGTCCATAGAACGGAATGCGTTGTGTTGTAGTTTACAGCTTGGCTGCGATATTTGCACCTTTCGGTCCAACACATCCGATTTCAGCAAGCATTTTTTGAGTACCGGGTTAGCATTCCCTCTTCGATCCCTTCTCCTTAGCCAGTCTGCCCTGTTGCAGCCTGTTATCCAGGATCACCGCGTGGAGGTGTAGAAGGGTCTTGGCAGCTCTGGTTCGCTGGCCCTGATGCTAGCAGTCAGCTATGGGTCGCTGACCACTGCAGCTCATGCGTTGCTCAGCATCTTGATCCCGATTTCAGGATACAATTCGGCCGAATATGAATATTCCATAAAATGCACGATTCAGAACAGAATCGAATTCTGATTCAATTATTCGGCGAATCTCTGTTAAATGTGGCAGGGAGAAAATACTGAAATCAATCGGGGATCATCACATGAAAGGTGACTCTTAAATCTATTAAACTGGCAACTCATCAACAGCTATAGTTTGAGATCAAATGTGGGTTAAGGAGAGGGGTGCGCCTCGGGTGTATGAGTGTGCACAACGAGCGAGCTACACAAACCATCTGTATTCATACCCATACTCATTTATTGTAAGAGATTGATAAACCAGTAGTCTGCTCGGGGTGCAGAAATGTCGATTCTGTATTCTTCTTCTTCTTCGTTCGTTCTCAAACCCCCGCTACAAACTCTTGAAAAGGTCTTAGCAAGTAGCCGGATGTAGTCCGGAGAACGGAATACATTGTGTCGTAATTTATAGCTTCACTGCGATATTCGCACCTTTCGGTCCGACACATCCGACTTCATCATGACATTACTGGGTACCAGGTTAGTCTCCCCTCTTTGATCCCTTCTCCTTAGCCAGTCTGCCCTCCCTTCTCCTTAGCCAGTCTGCCCTCCCTTCTCCTTAGCCAGTCTGCCCTCCCTTCTTCTTAGCCAGTCTGCCTCTCTTCTTAGCCAGCACTCCCTCCTCCTTAGCCAGCTCTTCCTCCTCTTTAGCCAGCCCTCCCACCTCCTTAGCCAGTCTGCCCTCCGTCCTCTTTAGTCAGTCTGCCCTCCCTTCTCTTTAGCCAGTCCTCCCTCCTCCTTAGCCAGCCCTCCCTCCTCTTTAGCCAGTTCTCCCTGCTCCTTAGTCAGTCTGCCCTCCCTTCTCTTTAGCCAGCCCTCCCTCCTCCTTAGTCTGTCTGCCCTCCCTTCTCTTTAGCCAGCCCTCCCTCCTCCTTAGCCAGTCTACCCTCCCTTCTCCTTAGCCAGTCTGCTCTCCCCTCTCCTTACTCATTCTGCCCTCCGTTCTCCTTAGCCAGTCTGTCCTCCGTTCTCCTTAGCCATTCTGAACTTCCTTCTTCTTAGCCAGTCTGCCCATCCTTCTCCTTAGCCTGTCTGTACGCCCTTCTTCTTAACCAGCCCTCCCTCTTCCTTAGCCAGCCCTCTCTTCTCCTTTGCTAGCCCTCTCTCCTCCTTAGCCAGTCTGCCATCCCTTCTCCTTAACCAGCCCAGCCTCCTTAGCCAGCTCTCCCTTCTCCTTAGCTAGCCCTCCCTCCTCCTTAGCCAGTCTGCCCTCCCTTCTCCTTTGTCAGCCCTCCCTCCTCCTTAGCCAGCCCTCCCTTTTCCTTAGCCAGACTTCCCTTCTCTCTAGTCAGTCTGCCCCCTTCTCTTTAGTCAGTCTGCCCTCCCTTCTCCTTAGTCAGTCTGCCCTCCCTTCTCCTTAGTCAGTCTGCCCTCCCTTCTCCTTAGACAGCACTCCCTTCTCCTTAGACAGCACTCCCTTCTCCTTAGTCAGTACTCCCTTCTCCTTAGTCAGTCTGCCCTCCCTTCTCCTTAGTCAGTCTGCCCTCCCTTCTCCTTAGATAACACTCCCTTCTCCTTAGTCAGTCTGCCCTCCCTTCTCCTTAGCCAGCCCTTCCTTCTCCTTAGCCAGTCTGCCCTTCCTTCTCCTTAGACAGCACTCTCTTCTACTTAGCCAGCCCTCCCTGCTTCTTAGCCAGTTTGACCTCCCTCCTCCTTAGCCAGTTTGACCTCTCTCCTCCTTAGCCAGTCTGCCCTCCCTTCTTCTTAGCCAGCACTCTCTTCTACTTAGCCAGCCCTCCCTGCTCCTTAGCCAGTTTGACCTCCCTCCTCCTTAGCCAGTTTGACCTCTCTCCTCCTTAGCCAGTCTGCCCTCCCTTCTTCTTAGCCAGCCCTTCCTTCTCCTTTGCCAGTCTGCCGTCCCTTCTCCTTAGCCAGCCTCCCTTCTCCTTAGCCAGCCTCCCTTCTCCTTAGCCAGCCTCCCTTCTTCTTAGTCAGCTTCCCTTCTCCTTAGCCAGCCTCCCTTCTCCTTAGCCAGTCTGCCCTCCATTCTCCTTAGCCAGTCTGCCCTCCCCTCTCCTTACCCAGTCTGCCGTCCCTTCTCCTTAGCCAGCCTCCCTTCTCCTTAGCCAGCCTCCCTTCTTCTTAGCCAGCCTCCCTTCTCCTTAGCCAGCCTCCCTTCTCCTTAGCCAGTCTGCCCTCCATTCTCCTTAGCCAGTCTGCCCTCCCCTCTCCTTACACAGTCTGCCGTCCCTTCTCCTTAGCCAGCCTCCCTTCTCCTTAGCCAGCCTCCCTTCTCCTTAGCCAGCCTCCCTTCTTCTTAGCCAGCCTCCGTTCTCCTTAGCCAGTCTGCCCTCCCTTCTCCTTAGCCAGCCTCCCTTCTCTTTAGCGAGCCTCCCTTCTCCTTAGCCAGCCTACCTTCTCCTTAGCCAGCCTCCCTTCTCCTTAGCCAGTCTGCCCTCCCTTCTCCTTAGCCAGTCTGCCCTGTTGCAGCCTGTTATGTAGGATCACCACGTGGAGGTGTAGAAGGGTCTTGGCAGCGCTGGGTCGCTGGCCCTGACGCTAGCAGTCATATTTGGGTCGCTGACCGGAGTAGCTCGTACCGTATCGCAGTTTGATTCTATGTAACATAAGGTAACTACGTTTTCTTTGATGTGTTAAAATATACCAAAGAAAAACCACACACCGCACGAGCTGTCGGCATAGATAAAGTGTTATAGACGTCATTATACAATATCTCAGCGTTTCTTAGCCGTGTTGACCAGTTTCTGAATACTAATTCAGCCACCAATTGACGCATTGGTAGGGATCAAGGTGCAGAGCAGCGCATGAGCTGCAGTGGTCAGCGACCAATAGCTGACTGCTAGCGTCACGGTCAGCGAACCAGAGCTGCCAAGACCCTTCTACACCTCCACGCGGTGATCCTGGATAACAGGCTGCAGCAGGACAGACTAGCTAAGGAGAAGGGCTCGAAGAGGGAATGCTAACACTGTACTCAAAAAATGCTTGCTGAAGTCGGATGTGTTGGACCGAAAGGTGCAAATATAGTAGTCAAGCTGTAAACTACGACACAACGCATTTCGTTCTCTGGACTACATTCTGCTACTTAAGCCGTTTGGTAGTGCAGATTGAGAACGAACGAAGCCAAGCCAAGATACCTAGGTAGACTGGAGAGTACCATGGCCACTGAGCAAACACGATCAATTTCATGTTAAATAAAAACCCGATCTAAACACTGTGCCACCCGGACGCCCAAAAGTTGAGCCAAACTGCTAAAGGATGTGTAAAGTATGCTGAACGGATAAATTGAAGGCAGACAGAGAGATAACAGGGAGGAGTTCCTAGGGACACGTGCTCATAAAAATACACCTACCAGATTGTACTCCCTCCCAGGACTACCTCATTAGCGGATGATTCAAAGCCCGAGGTTTCCAGTTTTTTTTTCTCCCGTCGAGGGGAAAGAAGACCAATTACTCCAATGACCCGTAGATTTAATGGCTGGCTTACAAAAACGATGATGCCTGAAGAGACTGGCCCAGTGCAAAGAGAACATTATTTAAGCTAGGTTGTTTGATTTTTTCCTTTTTTCTTTATTGATTTCCCCCCAAAAAATTCATTTGTGTGTATTTGAAAAACAGCGATAATTTGTCAGTAAATCATGTAAGGATTGCAACAATCTCTACTGTCAGTCTTCAAGTAAGTTTCTAAATCGAGTCGTGTGTTGTGCTTCTGTATACGGAAGACAGTCTGAGAGTGTAGCTCTGTTGTGAATAGCGTCAACTATATACAGGCGTTGTAAACTCTTGTACGAGGGCAAGTCAGTAAATAGGTTTATACGCGGCTTTAAGAAAAACTAAATGCGATACGAACGTGCCACCATTTATTATTACACTTACATAGTCTCTTATTTCTCAACAGAATTCCCCCCAACAACATTGATAGATTTTTCCAACCCCTTTATTAGTGCCTGAACCCACCCCCATCATCATCATGTAGCATGTCTTTTAAAGAACGTCGCTCTCATCAGTCTGAAACAGTGCCAAAACTGCAGCATCAGTCACAGTCACACCCAGGCATTTACTGGATGCCTCGGTACCATCGTCTTCTTGGTCTAGCCTGCATCTCTTGCCTGGCACCATACCTTCCATCACTGTTCTTTCAATGCCGGTGTGTCTCTTGATGTGACCAAAGTATTTACATTTTCTGGCCTAAATGGAATTGATAAACCAGTTCTCCTCTATGTTCAACTGTTGTCTTTTTCTTTGTGTAGGGTATTCTAAGGATCTTTCTGTACCATTTTGACTCGAGTGATTCGATTCTTTGTCTGGAAGTTTTGGTAATCGTCCATGATTCGCAGCCATAAGCTGCCACGGGAAATACACAGGCTCTCAAGACTTACTTTTGTCGTTTTGTTGGTACTCTGTCATAATTTCTTCAGGCTGTTCAGTCTCTGCATTGCCATGGCTAGTCTTCTTCTGATTTCTTTCGAGCAGTCCCCATACTTGTCAATTTTGGAGCCCAGATATTCAAAATGCGTGACCTGATCTATTTCCTCACCACCTACTGTATAATTTATGGTCATTATTTTTGTTTTGTTCATGTTTATAAACCAACTCCCATTGATCAAATTTATCCATAATTGGCATAGCCCCACTCGAGATTTGAAGAAGCGACGCAGCAGAAATCGAGCGAGGAGAAAAACTGGAGCACGACCCAAGGCCCCCATTCTTTGGACATCAGATACAGAGCACAAGTCTCGAATCCAGACATCGTTTCCTCAAATCAACACATCCCATACAGACAGGCCCTGAGGGTCGTCGTGTCAAGAGATGGCATGAGTTGATGCCGCCCCCGGTGATAGAACTTCGGGTGGAGCCTGCCCTCCGGACATGATCTACCATACACTTACACGGAAGTCGCTGAACAGAACAGACTCCGAACTGGTATATCACGGTGGAAGAAGAATATGAAACGATGGGGATACACGGATGAGGGCACATGACTGTGGCGCAAAACAGGACACAGACCACCCGATAACCTGCCCCAGCCTCCAGGAAACATGCAATAGGTGCGACATGCTGTAGGCAAATGACAAGGCAATCCGTGTCGCTGAATACTGGATACAAGATATATAACGTGGTGCTTGGACACGGACAGTAAAGTAGTCTTTGTACTGCTGTCTCATCCACATTTGCACTTCAGTTTCTATCTCCGCCATTATGGGCTTTAGTACCTTGAACTAAAGCTAAAGCAGGGCACCAAGGTGGATGTTCAAGAAGTTACCACCTTTTGGGTCAATTTTCTACCGGTTTAATCGAGTGTATGTGATTTGTTATTGTCCTGATGGAGCAGTACATCTCGTAAGTGTGGCCTTGTTATTGTCATGATGGAGCAGCACATCTCTTAAGTGTGGCCTTGTTATTGTCCTGATGGAGCAGTACATCTCGTAAGTGTGGCCTTGTTATTGTCCTAATAGAGCAGTACATCTCTTAAGTGTGGCCTTGTTATTGTCATGATGGAGCAGTACATCTCTTAAGTGTGGCCTTGTTATTGTCCTGATGGAGCAGTACATCTCGTAAGTGTGGCCTTGTTATTGTCCTAATGGAGCAGTACATCTCTTAAGTGTGGCCTTGTTATTGTCATGATGGAGCAGTACATCTCTTAAGTGTGGCCTTGTTATTGTCATGATGGAGCAGTACATCTCTTAAGTGTGGCCTTGTTATTGTCCTAATGAAGCAGTACATCTCTTAAGTGTGGCCTTGTTATTGTCATGATGGAGCAGTACATCTCTTAAGTGTGGCCTTGTTATTGTCATGATGGAGCAGTACATCTCTTAAGTGTGGCCTTGTTATTGTCATGATGGAGCAGTACATCTCTTAAGTGTGGCCTTGTTATTGTCCTAATGGAGCAGTACATCTCTTAGTGTGGCCTTGTTTTTGTCATGATGGAGCAGTACATCTCTTAAGTGTGGCCTTGTTATTGTCATGATGGAGCAGTACATCTCTTAAGTGTGGCCTTGTTATTGTCATGATGGAGCAGTACATCTCTTAAGTGTGGCCTTGTTATTGTCCTAATGGAGCAGTACATCTCTTAAGTGTGGCCTTGTTATTGTCATGATGGAGCAGTAAATCTCTTAAGTGTGGCCTTGTTATTGTCATGATGGAGCAGTACATCTCTTAAGTGTGGCCTTGTTATTGTCCTAATGGAGCAGTACATCTCTTAAGTGTGGCCTTGTTATTGTCATGATGGAGCAGTACATCTCTTAAGTGTGGCCTTGTTATTGTCATGATGGAGCAGTACATCTCTTAAGTGTGGCCTTGTTATTGTCCTAATGGAGCAGTACATCTCTTAAGTGTGGCCTTGTTATTGTCATGATGGAGCAGTACATCTCTTAAGTGTGGCCTTGTTATTGTCATGATGGAGCAGTACATCTCTTAAGTGTGGTCTTGTTATTGTCATGATGGAGCAGTACATCTCTTAAGTGTGGCCTTGTTATTGTCATGATGGAGCAGTACATCTCTTAAGTGTGGCCTTGTTATTGTAATGATGGAGCAGTACATCTCTTAAGTGTGGCCTTGTTATTGTCATGATGGAGCAGTACATCTCTTAAGTGTGGCCTTGTTATTGTCATGATGGAGCAGTACATCTCTTAAGTGTGGCCTTGTTATTGTCATGATGGAGCAGTACATCTCTTAAGTGTGGCCTTGTTATTGTCATGATGGAGCCGTACATCTCTTAAGTGTGGCCTTGTTATTGTTCGTCTATTACGGATGATGCCATTTTTTCTTTTCGTTTAGCCAGTTTTTTCAGTCGAGTGTTCTGGGAGTCGGGGTTGTCAATGGGTTCGGAGATGGCTGACGAGTCCGATATGGGATCTGCATACCCGCAGGCAGTGAGGGCATGGAATGTTCGCGAGACGGTGATAGTTCACGGGCTTTTGTAGTCTCCGATGTTCTACTGCAGCCTTTGTGGAAGTCTGGCATGATGCTGCTCCTCTGCGAAGAGATGTGCGCCTGGTTGTACGTTCTTACCTACTATGCCTACTATCTCTGTAAGATGCCTACTATCTCTGTAAGATGTCTACTATCTCTGTAAGATGTCTACTATCTCTGTAAGATGTCTACTTTCTCTGTACGATGTCTACTATCTCTGTAAGATGCCTACTATCTCTGTAAGATGCCTACTATATCTGTAAGATGTCTACTATCTCTGTAAGATGCCTACTATCTCTGTAAGATGACTACTATATTTGTAAGATGTCTACTATCTCTGTAATATGTCTACGATCTCTGTAAAATGCCCATTATTCGTGTAAGATACCTACTATCTCTGTAAGATGCCTACTATATTTGTAAGATGTCTACTATTTCTGTAAGATGTCTACTATCTCTGTAAGAGGTCTACTATCTCAGTAAGAGGTCTACTATCTCTGTAAGATGTCTACTACTCTGTAAGATGTCTACTATCTCTGTAACTATCTACTATCTCTGTAAGATGTCTACTACTCTATAAGATGCTTACTATCTCTGTAAGATATCTACTACTCTATAAGATGTCTACTACTCTATAAGATGTCTACTATCTCTGTAAGATGCTTACTATTTCTGTAAGATGTCTACTATCTCTGTAAGATGTCTACTATCTGCGTGACCAGGTCCTGTGATATCATATATTAAAGGATGTTATGATTAAATAGAAATGTTATACCATGGATGTTTATATTTTTTATGTTTAGAATTTTAACATTAAGAAAGTAAAGCGTTGTTTTTCCAATGCCCTATGCCAATTATTGATTTTTCCACATTTTATTTTACGCTCCGCTAGCTTGACGAAATTTTGCGAATCCGTTCAGGATGTTTTCAATCACAAATATGTGGCTGTGTTCAGGTGTGCTTAGTGGATCTGTGCTTAAGTAGAAAACAGGCTGTGCCATCTGCATAGGCAAGAAACTTTTGTATCGCCTTCCCTGAAATGAATATGCCGTTTAATCGCTTGTAACCACTTTAAAAAAAAAGTCATTTCTGGGCTAAAACGATATAGTAACAGAGAACGAGAGAAAGAGAGCGAGCGAGAGAGAGAGAGAGAGAGAGAGAAAGAGAGGACATCCTTATCTGACAAATATTGCAAGCTGGAATTGTTCCAGGGATCAAGATGCTGAGCAGTTTATGAGCTGCAGAGGTCGGTGACCCATAGCTAACTGCTAGCGCCAGGGCCAGTAAACTAGAGCTGCCAAGACCCTTCTACACATCCACGCGGTGATCCTGGACAACATGCTGCAACAAAGAAGACAGACTGGCTAAGCAGAAGCGATCCAAGATTGAAGACTAGCCCGGCACTAAAAAATGGCTGCTGAAGTCTGATGTGTTGGACCGAAAGCTGCACATATCGCAGTCAAGCTGTGAACTACAACACAACGCCGGACAGGGCGCGGCGTGGATTAGTGGTTAAGTGGCACGGCTCACAACCCAAATGTGCTGGGATGATCCCCATCACAGTACCGGCCGTTACCGCGAGAAAGCAAACCCTTAGAAAATGCAGGAAGAAACACAGCCTTACATTAAATGTATGCCAAAGTCGGATGCACTGGGCCGACAGGCGCAAAATGAAAACATAGTGCAACACACACCGCCTTGGGGAATAGCGAAGTAAGGCGAACGCAAAAAAAAAAAAATCACCATCTCGTTGTCGGGCGACAGATCATCTCTCCATCTTGTTGTCGGGCGACAGATCATCTCTCCATCTCGTCGGACGACAGATCATCTCTCCATCTCGTTGTCGGGCGACAGATCATCTCTCCATCTCGTTGTCGGGCGACAGATCATCTCTCCATCTCGTTGTCGGGTGACAGATCATCTCTCCATCTTGTTGTCGGGCGATAGATCATCTCTCCATCTCGTCGGACGACAGATCATCTCTCCATCTCGTTGTCGGGCGACAGATCATCTCTCCATCTCGTTGTCGGGCGACAGATCATCTCTCCATCTCGTTGTCGGGCGACAGATCATCTCTGCATCTCGTTGTCGGGCGACAGATCATCTCTGCGTCTCGTTGTCGGGCGACATATCTCCCCATCTCGTTGTCGGGCCACAGATCATCTCTGCATTTCGTTGTCGGGCGACAGATCATCTCTGCATCTCGTTGTCGGGCGACATATCATCTCTGCATCTCGTTGTCGGGCGATAGATCATCTCTCAATCTCGTTGGCGGGCGACCGTGCGAGAGGTTGTGGTTGTATGGCCACCAGAAAGCAACCCTCCTCGTCTATCTATCGTACCTCAGGACGACCCATCTGTATCTTCTCATTGACGCAAAGTCGACGACATCCCGGAAAATTTGTTCGGTATTTCGGATGTGGTTTCTTAAGAAGATATTTAGGGCTCTTTGCTCCATTGTTTTGTAGGTAATACAGATCTTCCCTACGTCCAACTTGCGTAGACTCAAAACCTCAAACCCACATGCTGTTGTTGGAATAACCGATATCAGCTGAAATATGTGTACGTGTCTTTATTCTATTTCGATCACCATTTTTACACCATTTGAAAGATTTGTGTTTCTAAGTTACTGCCATTACTTTGATTTCATTTGATTAAAACTCAGACCTTTAATTTTCGTTTTGAAGACCAGTTCTTGTAAGTCTGACTCATTCTGAACAATCAACACAGAGTCATGAGCGTAACGCAAATTGTTTTAACTTCTGTCCACCAACTGATATTCCAATCATTGTTCCTATAGATGACAATATAAACTCGCTTTACAAAGAGACCAGATCAGGGGACAGCACACATCCCTGCCTCACTCCTGTTTTACCTGACTGAAATTGTCTACTGTGTTATCCACTAGAGTTATGCCACTAGTACAGGTTTGAAATAATTCTCAGACCCATGCGATCGATTGCTGCTCTTCAAATATTTGAATCATTTCCCTGTTCTTCACCCAGACGAATGCCTTGGTATAGCCTATGAAGCACATATACAAATATGTCCCCCTATATAGCTATCTCGGTTATTGTTCTCAATATATGTTTAGACGCTGTTTGTGCCCTTTGTTTTCCCTAAACCCGCATTCCTTTCGCCGAGTTCACGTTTAATTCTAATTCTCACTCTTAAAATAATAAATGAAAACATAACATATTAACTTTTCTCATTAATTTATTTTTATTGTTTTTGTTTTTTGTTTTTTGCGTTCACCTTATTTCTCTATTCCCCAAGGCGGTTTTTATTTTGCGCCTGTCGGCTTAGTGCATCCGGCTTCGGCATGTATTTTATGTAAGGGTCTGCTTCCTCCTGCTTCCCCAGGGTAACGGCCGGTGCTGTGATGGGGATCGAACGCAGCACTTTTTTGTTGTGAGCCGTGTTACTTAACTACTAGCCCACACCGTCCCATTTAAAAAAATTAATAAATAATTAAATACATGACAGATTAACTCTTCTCGTTAATTAATAATTACATAACAGATTAATTCTTTTCATTAATAAATAATTACATAACAGATTAAATCTTCTGATTAATAAATAATTACATAACAGATTAACTCTTTTCGTTAATAAATAATTACATAACAGATTAACTCTTCTCGTTAATAAATAATTACATAACAGATTAAATTTTCTGATTAATAAATAATTACATAACAGATTAACTCTTTTCGTTAATAATTAATTACATAATAGATTAATTCTTCTCATTAATACATAATTACATAACAGATACAACTAAAGTTTAGTTTCCAAGTGACACCATGAAATTGTCTCTTAAGGACGGAGGATAGGGCGGAGGGGAGGGGGGGGCGGAAGGGCGGGGTTTGGTGGTGTTGAGTAAGTCCCAGGTGTTACAGATTTCATCGTACGACGTGTCATCTTTTGTGAGGTGGGCAAACTAGCTCTAATCCTTGCTGTCTAGGCTTCTCTAACTCTTACAGAGTCATGCACCCATTTACAACTGGTGCACTAGGGGAACGCATAGCGACTGTGAAATCTGAGCCCGGCTAGTTTAAGCCGTCAATGTCCAACGCTCAAGCAGTTTTGTAAGAGAGTTAAACAGATTTGCGATGTCATTAAGAGGTGGGACAGATTACCCTATGCCTTGATGGGCACATTTAAGTGGGATACTCAAATGTCACGTGCGCCTGATTCCATTTTATACGTGCTCAATCATACGAAAATCCCTGGCTTCATCCGAATCTCATAAAGCCGGTTGTTAAAACTAAAAACGAGACTAACAGATGACAGATTTCTTCTGATTGTTCTTTATTTCCTAAACTTCTTCTGATCCTCGGTAAACGCGGTTTTCCCGATTTAATTGGCGCATCATATTTTACGGTAATGCTGTTAGCGTTTTTATAACAAACTCTGACGTCTACTTGAACAATCAGCACGTTCCAGACCTGTCAGAATGTCAAGGTTCCAGACCTGTCAAAATGTCAAGGTTCAAGACCTGTCAGAAGGTCAAGGTTCCAGACCTGTCAGAATGTCAAGGTCCAAGACCTGTCAGAATGTCAAGGTTCCAGACCTGTCAGAATGTCAAGGTTTAAGACCTGTCAGAATGTCAAGGTCCAAGACCTGTCAGAAGATCAAGGTTCCAGACCTGTCAGAAGGTCAAGGTTCCAAACCTGTCAAAGTGTCAAGGTTCCAGACCTGTCAAAGTGTCAAGGTGTATGTCATGTCATACGTTGGGCAGTGTTTTACCATAAACTGGATAGACTACACTGATAGTCATCTTTTACGACATGCTCTCAGTATGGTAGTGGGCATATTTCCGTCTTTGTCGCAAGCAGAAAATTACTGGGGAATTTATTTCTATAAAAGAAACCTTCAACATATTGTGAGTAGTGCACTTTTCAAGTGTGATTAACATGAGTTTCGAATGCATTGATTGGATGCTCATAGCTTTTAGAACAAGAGAATGGAACTAGTCGTATACAGACTCAGACTGAAAAAGAAAGGAGAGATACTACCCTAAACTTTACATCGAAAAACTACCCAAGCATGGACTGGACCCATGCATACACCGACGGTTCTGTAACAAATACTACACAGAACGGAGGGGCAGGAGCATTCCTGAACCTACCAAATGGCAGACAAATAACACTTTCATTCGCTACTGGTAAGTATACAAGCAATTTCAGAGCGGAGGCAGAGGCACTGAGGGCGGCAGTGGAAGAAATGGTGATACATAAAGAAAATGAAAGTCATATAGTCCTGCTTACAGATGCTCTCGCCGTAGTCACAGCGCTAAAAAGCCAGAAAAACACTGAGCTTAATGACTTAAGAACAGCACTCTGCAAACTGTGCCAGCAGTCCGCACCAAAAAGGGTAGTGGTACAGTGGGTCCCATCACACTGCAACATCCAAGGCAACGAGGAGGCAGACAGATTGGCAAAAGAAGGTGCAAGACTACCACAAACAGATACTAGTATGACGTACGAAGAGTCAAAACGGCTTATCAAAGCCAGATACATGACCAAATGGGAAACTGAACATACTGGTTACACCAAAAACGATGCCTATTACCAGTTGAACCGAAGAGAGCAGGTCGGTTGTCTTCAGACTTCGCACTGGCCACAATAGACTGAGATACCACCTATTCAACAAATTGAAGATAGGTGGTACCGACGAATGCCCGTGCGGTACCGGTAAAATGACCGATGAACATCTGCTGCAGAACTGCCCGACATACGAGGATCAGAGAGAGCAGATGTGGCCATCACCAGTGGAACTGCAAGACAAGCTCAATGGCAGTGTCGACAGCCTCAGGATGACCGCCGCTTTTTTCGAAAAAATAATGGTTACTGTCTGACTGCGTACGAAGAAGAAGAAGAAGTATACAGACTCTGCATAGCCTTCTAAACCAGTATAAAGATGTTAAGTTAAGTTATAAATCTGTCCAGACCTGTAATATACGCGGAAATGAGCAGGTAAAAAGACTGACAAAAGAGGGACGGGCAAACCCCAAACTGACTACAAATCTACAATTTAAAACAATGATAACATTTAATTTCAAAGACAAGTGGCACAGAGAACACTCAGGATCTGACATAGCATTCAAAGACAAGTGGCACAGAGAACACTCAGGATCTGACATAGCATTCAAAGACAAGTGGTACAGAGAACACCCATGATCTGACATAGCATTCAAAGACAAGTGGTACAGAGAACACCCAGGATCTGACATAGCATTCAAAGACAAGTGATACAGAGAACACCCAGGATCTGACATAGCATTCAAAGACAAGTGGTACAGAGAACACCCAGGATCTGACATAGCATTCAAAGACAAGTGGTACAGAGAACACCCAGGATCTGACATAGCATTCAAAGACAAGTGGTACAGAGAACACCCAGGATCTGACATAGCATTCAAAGACAAGTGGTACAGAGAACACCCAGGATCTGACATAGCATTCAAAGACAAGTGGTACAGAGAACACCCAGGATCTGACATAGCATTCAAAGACAAGTGGCACAGAGAACACCCATGATCTGACATAGCATTCAAAGACAAGTGGTACAGAGAACACCCAGGATCTGACATAACATTCAAAGACAAGTGGCACAGAGAACACCCAGGATCTGACATAGCATTCAAAGACAAGTGGTACAGAGAACACCTAGGATCTGACATAGCATTCAAAGACAAGTGGTACATAGAACACCCAGGATCTGACATAGCATTCAAAGACAAGTGGTACAGAGAACACCCAGGATCTGACATAGCATTCAAAGACAAGTGGTACAGAGAACACCCAGGATCTGACATAACATTCAAAGACAAGTGGTACAGAGAACACCCAGGATCTGACATAACATTCAAAGACAAGTGGCATAGAGAACACACAGGATCTGACATAACATTCAAAGGCAAGTGGCACAGAGAACACCCAGGATCTGACATAACATTCAAAGACAAGTGGTACAGAGAACACCCAGGATCTGACATAACATTCAAAGACAGGTGGCACAGAGAACACCCAGGATCTGACATAACATTCAAAGACAAGTGGCACAGATAACACCCAGGATCTGAAATAACATTCAAAGACAAGTGATACATAGAACACGCAGGATCTGATACAGCGGAAGCATTCTTCTCTTTGCCAAGAAGAGATCAAGTCACAATATTCAGACTGTGAACGGGTCACTGCAGACTCAACAATCATCTGTTTAGCAAATTAAAAATTGAACACACAAACATGTGCCCAAATAAACGGTGAAACATGCTCTGCAGGTTTGCCGGCTCCACTAGAGGAGCAGAGTGACTACATGGCCCTCCCAAACCCAATCGCGAGATAACCTGAATGGCGATGAGACAAGTATGAGAAGAACCGGCAGGTTTATGAGGGAGATACGATGAATTATTTGAGAGCGAACGATGAAGAAGAAGAACAGTAGTCCTGAACACGACCGGCAGGTTTATGAGGGAGATACGATGAATTATTTGAGAGCGAACGATGAAGAAGAAGAACAGCAGTCCTGAACACATCCGGCAGGTTTATGAGGGAGATACGATGAATTATTTGAGAGCGAACGATGAAGAAGAAGAACAGTAGTCCTGAACACGACCGGCAGGTTTATGAGGGAGATACGATGAATTATTTGAGAGCGAACGATGAAGAAGAAGAACAGCAGTCCTGAACACATCCGGCAGGTTTATGAGGGAGATACGATGAATTATTTGAGAGCGAACGATGAAGAAGAAGAACAGTAGTCCTGAACACGTCCGGCAGGTTTATGAGGGAGATACGATGAATTATTTGAGAGCGAACGATGAAGAAGAAGAACAGCAGTCCTGAACACGTCCGGCAGGTTTATGAGGGAGATACGATGCAATTATTTGAGAGCGAACGATGAAGAAGAAGAACAGTAGTCCTGAACACGTCCGGCAGGTTTATGAGGGAGATACGATGAATTATTTGAGAGCGAACGATGAAGAAGAAGAACACCAGTCCTGAACACATCTCGATTTCTGACCGTTGCACACACGGACATCTTTAAATGGTCTGAAATGTCCTGGTACCATCTTCTTCTAAGACAGTCTCTTCTCTTGTTCCCAGGCACCGTGACTTTCCCTATCTGCCTCTTCAAACCATTGTACTTTTTCAAATGACCGAAATAACTGAACTTTTTACTTGCCATGTTATTGATAAACCAGTTGTCTTCTATACTTAATTGTTGCCAAAGTTCTCTTTTTTGATTTGTTTTTTGCCCAAGCTATTTTCATTATGTGTGTGTGTGGTATGAGCTAAGATGTGTGTGTGGTATGAGCTAAGATGTGTGTGTGTGGTATGAGCTAAGATGTGTGTGTGTGTGGTATGAGCTAAGATGTGTGTGTGTGGTATGAGCTAAGATGTGTGTGTGTGGTATGAGCTAAGATGTGTGTGTGTGTGGTATGAGCTAAGATGTGTGTGTGTGTGGTATGAGCTAAGATGTGTGTGTGTATGTACGAGTTTGGATCTGTGTGGGTGTGTCACTGTTTCTGAAACATCGTTTAAAAGTGCTAGGACTATTCTCACAGACACATTCTGCTATTCCTAAACATCCGAGTCTCAACTCCTTGACAAGCTGCGAACATGATTCATAACAGCAGTTCTGCCAGCCAACAAGTAATCAACATCACATATACTTTATCTGCCCTGTAAGCTCTCAGGGGGAGGCAAACTTCCACACTTGAAGAACGAACTAGGCAAGGTAGCTATCAAAATGCGAATCATACTTTAGTGGCTACCATATCCATTTAGCAATATCATTTCACGTCAAGAGTACAGGGTTCAAATCCCGTTGCCGTCACGCTTCAGTTAATCCAGCTGCAAATGGGTGCTTGACTTACGGTTAAAGATGTTGTTATTGTTGAATGCCTACAATGAGTAGGATTGCTCTTTTGTGGGCTATAAAAAGGAGGTTTAGTGGTTGCGTAGCTTTGCTCACATCCCGAGCGTACTGATGAAGGTGGACCGGGGTCCTCCAGGCGGTTGTGCTATTCTTGGCTTCATCTGCGTGTCGCTGATTACTACGGGGATCACGTCGATGCCTCACTTCACTGGCCAGGTTGTCGTGAAAACAGCCCGTTTCCTGGAAAGGCTGCATGGAAGCCGATGTGGGGGTCTTGGCCAGTATATTTTATCTGACCCTGACTAACATGTCTGACCAGTATGTTGTGCCTGACCCTGACTAACATGTCTGACCAGTATGTTGTATCTGACCCTGACTAACCTGTCTGACCAGTATGTTGTGCCTGACCCGGGCTAACATGTCTGACCAGTATGTTGTGTCTGACCCTGACTAACATGTCTGACCAGTGTGTTGTTTCTGACCCTGACTAACATGTCTGACCAGTATGTTGTGTCTGACCACAGGTTAGTCTTCATTCCCCTGGGGATGTAAAAGATAGAGAGAAAGGAACTGACCACACCACTTCATACAAGCTGTAGTTTAGTATACTGAATTCTCTATCAACTTCATTCCCCGACAGTAGTGTAACTACTATGGGACAAACCTTGACTTAGTATACTGAAGTCTCTATGACCTTCATTACCCGACAGTAGTCTAACTACTATGGGACAAACCTTTATTTTATACCATTGTTTTGTATCGGGAGCAATGAAGAAGATAGGCTTGCAAAAATGGGAATGTATTGGGAACAAAATGGCATTGAAATTGCATACTTTGAGATAAATAGAGGTTCCTCTTTCTTTTTCTTTGCGTTCAGGATATTTGGTCATGCTATGTCTGCAGGCCAGTCGTCATGATGAAGTATATAGTCTTCACCAGGTCGGAGTGGCTGCCCCACTGCTTTTGTCTCCACTCGGTACCCTCTGGCCAGGTCTGGCATCTCATTTCCCTATAAAGTGGGCATTTTTGTAGAATGTGTTCAGGATTCTGGCCTCTTGTTCCAAATGAGCATTCATCGGTGTGTCAGATTTTTAGTCAGTATAGATATTCTAGAATTCTGCCGTGATAAGTTCTGATGCGAAATAAGGTATTTTGTTGGTTTCTTTTGAGTTGGTGAATTGGGCCTGGCCTGTTGCATATGTTCATGTCTTTTCTCCATTGGTGAATATACTGATGTCTGATGATGTACTTGAGTTGTCTGCTATGGTACTCGATGAATAAATTGTGTCTTCTAACTGCTATTATTTGCCAGAGCGTCAAGTTATCTCATTTTCTGTGATTCCGCGGTGGTAGGGTAGCCATTGGAGCGCCATCGTTGAGTATCACTGGAGCTTTCCTAGTTCTGATCTCTGATAATAATGGTTTGTAGCTGGTTTTTTTGTATTGCCTCTATTAGATATCTGCACGTCTGTGAAAATTGTTTGTGTTGGTAGTTGCCTTTCTGTCTCAAGTATTCTCAGTGCTCGCAGGAAGGCCATAGATTCAGCTCTGAAGTTTCTGAGTGACTTCCCGGTTGCCAAAGCCTCTTCTGTGATATTTCTAATTTGTGTCTCTTGAATGCGTCTTCTCCCCCTTTCCGGCCTGAACCATCTGTGCACATGCGTTTCCATTCCATTGCATTATTAGATCTATCAATGCTGTCAGAAGTGAACAGAATAAACCATAAGCCGACTACCATATAGTTGACTAACAGGGACGTACCACCATTCTTCACCTCTGAACGGGGCACAACAGACTGAACAGACACATGTACAAGCATCGACTGCTGCTTTAACCCTGTGTACATGTGTGTTCATTCCTTGCCATTGATAGATCTATCCAGTCTTACTAACTTGACTTTCCGTGATCGGCAACCTCACATAGTCTTCGCCCAAAGACCAGCCACTGTCAGTGCTCTTTCATTTGCCCCCATCAGGCCCTTCACTGTACAGGACTCCTGGATCCTTGGACATATAATCAGGTGTCCCAGTTCCTGGACGGCCATACATTTGCAATATTCATCGTCTGCAAATCCCCACTTTTTCAGGTAAGATCCACATCTGGGCACACCTGTTCTTAACCTGTCCAGAGATCGAAACGTAGTATATGGCAAATCCTGTCCTGGTGCAGGTTCTTCTTTGATCTCCATCCAACCTTCAGCATTCGTTTGGCACCACGTTTCTATGCTGTTTCTCCATGACTCCCAACTGTTCCTTGATTTCAGTCGTATTCCTTCTGCTGTATGTCCAAAACGAGGGTTTCTCTGGTCACATGACCGCTTTTGTTTTTGAACTTCAGATGCGACATGTCTTCTAATATCCGGAAGTGCGATGCCAGCGATTGCATGGACGTTTTTCGTTGGTGTCGGTTTAAGGCATCCTGTTACAATTCTGCATGTCTAATTTACTGTCACATCGACCTAGTTTCGTGTGCTAATGCATTCCATTCTGGTGCCACATACTCTGCCGCTGAGAGAGATAGTGCAAGGGCTGATGTGCGGAACACCGTCAGGGATGTTCCCCATGCAGTGTTTGTTAGCTTGCTGAAGATATTATTTCTTGCACTGGCCTTGTGTTTTACCGCATTGTAGTGTGCCTTGTCGGATAATGTGCGGCTCATTACAATGTCTAACTACTTGGGTCTATCGCTATGTTCACGTACCAGTGCATGCTGTCAGAAGGGAACAGAGTAGATCAAAAGACGATTTCCATATAGTCGTACGACAGTGACATATCCCTATTCTTCGCCCCAGAAGACTGAACATGCACATGTTTCGACTGTCTGCTTCACCAGTGTGTACAACATTTCTTCTGCCTGCTTCACTAGTGTGTACAAGTTTCGACTGTCTGCTTCACCAGTGTGTACAACATTTCTTCTGCCTGCTTCACTAGTGTGTACAAGTTTCGACCCTGTCTGCTTCACCAGTGTGTACAACATTTCTTCTGCCTGCTTCACTAGTGTGTACAAGTTTCGACTGTCTGCTTCACCAGTGTGTACATGTGGACTAACAACGAACAGACTACTTAGAATGTAGAATGGGACAGTACTCAGTGCGCCCAGTTACAGGAAGACACACTCGTTTGACGATTCAACACTCAAAGCACAGCTAATGATCAGCTCCTGAAAACTGTCGAGTTCATTAGGGCAGCTCGTCTGATGGTGGCAACATCAAAGATGCAATCACAAAAAGACGCAGAAGTCTACTTCTCCCTCTCTCTAGCAAAGATAAAAGATATTCATATCTTTGTCAGTCTTACTATCAACATGAATTATGCACGCTGTCTGGAATCCAAAGTCTTTGTTAGAGGAGGGAAAATATGTCCATTGCGCGTTATATATATAATATACATAGTGTTTAAATAGAAACTGCTGAGCAGTATTGTGTATGTGACTGGCAAACATCATTATCTAAAAGACTGATGATGAAACTCAATTTTAAGAGAGCATAAATATTTCTGATAAGATTACCAGTGAGAGGACATTGTATGCTTGTAGCCTTGCGCTTCTGATTGTTTCAGAAAGGAGGTAGGCGTGATAATCATGAAAGATGGTCAATCTGGTTACAAGTCTAGAGAAAGACCACGCAGAAGATGGATGGATTCATCATCATGTACCATGTCCTTTGCAGAACGGCGCTCTCATGACAGTCTGTCTGTAGGAAACTGTCTTCCCCCAGTCTTCCGTCCTGCTCCAAGCTCAAATCCAGCGTCTCCGTGATGTCTTTGGATCCCCTGCCTCTCTTCCCAGTGACCATCCACTCAATAACCACTCTCTCCAGCCCGTTGTGTCGTTTGACGTGTCCAAAAAAACTTAAATTTTCGGGGCATTACGTCATTTATGAGCCAATTCTTCTCCACATCCAGGTCTTGCCACATGGATTTGTTTCTTTCTTTCTTTGTCCACTGGATTTTCAGGACTCTTCTGTAGCACTGTGTCTCAAATGCGCCGATCTTCACTCTTATTACTTTTGTAATCATCCATGTTTCACATCCTTAGGTTGCCACAGGAAAAATGCATGTATTTAGGATCTTTAGTTTTAGTTCCTTGTTTGTATTATGATGGACAGATTACATAACAGAAATACCAGAGAAACACAGGTTTACCACAACCAATGCAATACCTTTGGCTCAGGGAAGAGTGACTACACATCCCCACAAAGAGTAGCGGGACATGCTTGCGGTAGAAGAAAGTAACGTACAGTCTGTTTCTTCTTCTTCTTCTTCGTTCGCTCTCAATCTCCCGCTACCAAGCCCTGAATAAAGTTTTGCAAGTAGCGGAATGTAGTCCAGAGAACAGAATGCGTTGTGTTGTGGCTTACAGCTTGACTGCGATATTTGCACCTTTCGGTCCAACACATCCGACTTCAGCAAGCATTATTGAGTACCGGGTTGCCCTCCCTCTTCGATCCCTTTTACTTAGCCAGTCTGCTCTGTTGCAGCTTGTTATCCAGGATCACCGCGTGGAGGTGTAGAAGGGTCTTGGCAAGCTCTGGTTCGCTGATCCTGACGCTAGCAGTGAGCTATGGGTCGCTAACTGCTGCAGTTTATGCGCTGCTCAGCGTCTTCATCCCTTACAGTCTGTTTGATATTGATGGCCAGTTTTTTTATGTGGATCGCGATATATCTGTAGTCCCGTTGCTCCAGGTCAGAGTGTCAGTCCTATACAGCCTCAAGGCATCGTAGGGCTCTGTCTGCTGAGTAGTGGATGTGTTCGGGTTCTGGACTCTGGTTCCACATGGGCAGTCACTTGTGTGTGATATCTTGAACCGGTATAGTTGGCCCAATAGTCTGCATTGGTCTCTTGTCAGGTGAAAGATTGTGGTTTGTTGTTGTCTGAATTGGGTCACGTCCATTGCCCTTGTAATATCTTTCTTCCATCTCGACTTGTACTGATCGTGGATACAAGTTCATGCCTCTCTGTCAGACTCTGGGTGGATACAAGTTCATGCCTCTCTGTCAGACTCTGGGTGGATAAAAAATGCATGCCTCTCTGTCAGACTCTGTGGGGATAAAAAGTTAATGCCTCTCTGTCAGACTCTGTGTGGATAAAAAATGCATGCCTCTCTGTCAGACTCTGTGTGGATTAAAAAAATCATGCCTATCTGTCACTCTGTGTGGATAAAAAATGCATGCCTCTCTGTCAGACTCTGTGTGGATAAGTTGCTCAATCCTGTCACCTGCTTTGGACAACATCTTTCTCTTTCTCCGTGATTCCACAATTGGAGAGTAGCCACTTAAGAGCAACTGTTGAGGTTCTTGTGAATTTCTTTAGCTCTAGTCTGATTCCTTTTAGCATTTGTTCACCTCTGGTGTTCTGTATTGATTCCAGTAGTAGTCTGTAATCTGTATAGAATTTACCTGAATTGGTGGCTGTTCATAAGATCTGGTGAACATTGTCAGTGTGTGTCCACTCATTTCAGACATTGGTTCGTCTTCTTATGCTCCTCACTTGACACCCCAGCTGCAGCATAATCACTTTCCATTGATCTGATGCACGTGATTCTCCATGGAACATAGGGATGCTCGAAGGGATGTCCACCAGTTTCTGTTTTGGTCAATTTTCATGAGCTCTGCCCATTAGTCACAAACTGTCCTGACCTTTCTCTTACACCGTTCGCTGCTACCTACGAGTACTTTGATCTACACAATCGTCTCTTACTCTGTGAGTTTTAATTCAACGCATATATAGTTACACTGCCAACAATTTAAATTAAGGTGTGTCCTATATGTCTGCACTTTATCAGGGTGTGCCCTATCTTTCCACACCAGTGCTCTACACGTACTCAATCATACTCGGTAATAGTTTCCAAGTTTGGGGAATGTCAGGTCCGCCATTCCCAGCTAGTTTCTTGAAGTAGAAGAGCGATTTGACCAATTTTGCCTTTGAGGAGATAACTTCGTTGATGTGCAAGATTTACACGTCAGCTGTTCATATTCTTAACGCTTGGAATGTCGTTTAGGTGATGGGTCACTATTTTTAAACGTAGCCACCATTCTGGTCCAAACTCAGATGCGAATGTCGGACAAGTTGACACATCCTGTCGAGGAAAAGAACAGACGTCTTCTCAAGAAACCAGGAACGTACAGCTGCTTGCATATCCTCGTCAGAAGTGTAATAATGTCCCTCGAAGTGCTCCTTCAGCTTCAGGAAGAGAAAGAAGTCACTAGGTGCCTGATCGGGACTGTACGATGAGTGTGGTAAAATGTCGTCAAACTTGAGACGCCCCAATGGAGCCACTGTTTGTCGTCTTGTATGTGGGGGATCATTGTCATGCTGAAGAATTACGAGGGACTCATCTCGCACCCACTTTTCTATGTCAGCATGAGAGAGACCCATCTCGCACCCATTTTCCTATGTCAGCATGCGAGGGACCCATCTCGCACACACTTTCCTATGTCAGCATGCGAGGGACCCATCTTGCACCCACTTTCCTATACCCAAGCAGGGCATGGATAATGAGATGGACTCGCTCAATGGAAATCATGAGAGTTTCGGTAATATCTTTCTGCTTGACACGGAGATTGGCAGGAATCAGTTCGTCCACGTGAGCTTGGTGCTGTGCATCCGCAGCTGTGATTGGTCGTCCTCTGCGAGCCTTGTCATACAGGTTCGTTGGACTTTATTGTCGTCTTTTGCAATACGTGCCCACCTGCTACAAGTACTGACATCCATGCAGGCGCACTTTGGTTGGGCTGGCTTCTGAGAGCGCACAAACCTAGCATAGGTACATATGGACGCACATATACATCCAAGCACTGACTTATGCGTCCTAATATCGCCCAGTTGACTACTGTCTGAGGTGGAATAGGCGCGCCTCCGCCAGTAGAAACCAGTGAGACAAACACATACAATTAAAAAAAAGCGTCACCCTACCGCAGCTATTCTTCGATGCCTGTCGATTAGCACACAACTTTCCGCTGTCAGGAATTAAATCACACCACTTTGCTTCAACCGTATTTTCACATATGCCGCCTATTTTACTGTCTGCTGTGCACACGTGTCACGATTCATCCGCAAGCAACTACTTCCCCTAATAGTCACTTCATTAGAGATTATTTTCACACAGGTGTCGCGTAGCTCTGAGCACTGTTGTCGTAGTTATGACGCTGGAGGTACAACTTTTCAAATCTTCCTCATTCGAAATTAGTCCCTTTCAGTTCATACATTTCAGCAAAGCCAGTTAAGGGGCTCTCCTGATATTCCTTGTGTCATTAGAGAAAATTCCGCGGTTTCCGTTAGCTTGACTGTTGTTCGTGCGTTCTCACATTGATGTCTGCTATGACGATTTGTGTGTACGTTGGTTGTCGTTGAGATGTTCTAACGGTGCATAAAAGATCTCAATATCGCCATAGGCGTATTTTGTTGTTGTTGCGTTTGCCTTATATCTCTATTCACCAAGGCGGTGCGCGTTGCACTGTGGTTTTTATTTGTTTGTTTATTGTTGTGTTACATCTATACTGCGCAAGTCATGGTGTGTATACTTGTCATGCAGATCGCGCTAACACATCTGGCTATTATATAGTAAATGTATGTGACCATGTCACAAGTAGCAAGGAAGAAAATTGGAGCGTTCAAAACAAAATGTTACAGAAGAATCCTAAAAATTCCTTGGATAAATAAAGTGACAAATAACACCATCATAGAAGATCTGAATGTTGAAGAAAACTGGCTCGCAAACAATGTTATGTTTCGGAAATTGAATTTTTTTTGGCCACGTCATGACGGACTGGGGATAACTATCCTGGAGAGCATGGTACCTGGAAGGTGTCGTAGGGGTCAACCAAGGTGAAGGTGGATACAAGATATCAAGGATACTCTAAACATGAACATGGAGCAGGCGGGAAGATTGACTGCAGACCGAGATTCATATCGGCTGGCTATGATGAGAGCGACGCTCTACAAATGACATGCTACATGATGATGAGGATGATGTGTGGTTTCCTTACAATATGCAGCTGAAGGGCTTTCAGACCTTACTATTTTCGGGTTTGGGGACACTCGTTAGACAATGGGAAGAGACACGCATCCTCAATTACAAGCCTGACACGCAGAGATCACATGACTAGTAGACATCGTGTGTCGCAAATGTGGTCTCGTCACCAATAAGGCAAGTCGACAAACAAGCACAGTTCACCACAATCGTTCTAATATTTGCATCTAACACACAAGAAATACACAGGAAGAAACATCGTGGCGATACATAAACAGAAGTGGAACAGCGCATTCTTTACAAACAGTCATGATGGTTACCGAAAGTCCATGAAAAGACTAGAAAACTCAGAGGCGGTAGGAGTCGGCCATTTTTCGTGACACAATTATAAAAACACGTAATTAAACAGTTATAACAAAATATATTAACACAATTATAACAAAACATTTATAACTACACATAATACCAATTATAACAATACAATTTTATCAACATAATTATTAAAAAAACAACTATAGAAGCACATAATTACACAATGATAACAACACAGAATAACACAAATATAGCAATATATATTGACACATTTATAACAACAAAATTATAACAACACAATTAATACAACAATTAAGACACAATTATAACACAATATTAACGTTGCAAAAATAACGTTACTTCTTCTTCTTCTTCTTCTTACGCTGTCAGACGTCGACCTTTATTTTTTCGAAAAAAACAGCCGTCATCCTGAGGCTGTCGACACTGCCGTAGAGCTTGTCTAGTGTTGCCACTGGTGATGGCCACATCTGCTCTCTCTGATCCTCGTATGTCGGGCAGTTTTGCAGCAAATGTTCAGAGGTCATTTTCCCGGTACCACACGGGCATTCGTCGGTGCCACCTATCTTCAATTTGTTGAATAGGTGGTACCTCAGTCTATTGTGGCCAGTGCGAAGTCTGAAGACCACGACCTGCTCTCTTCTGTTCAACTGGTAATAGGCATCGTTTTTTGTGTAGCCAGTATGTTCTCTTTCCCATTTGGTCATGTATCTAGCTCTAATAAGCCGTTTTGACTCTTCGTATGTCACACTGGTATCTGGTTGTGGTAGTCTTGCACCTTCTTTAGCCAGTCTGTCTGCCTCCTCGTTGCCTTGGATGTTGTAGTGGGGTGGAACCCACTGTACCACTACCCTTTTTGGTGCGGACTTTCTGGCATAGTTGACAGAGTACTGCTCTCAAATCATTAAGTTCAATATTTTTCTGGCTTTTTTTAGTGCTGTGACTACGGCCAGGGCATCTGTAAGCAGGACTATATGGCTTTCATTCCTTTTACCTGTCACCATTTCTTCCACTGCCGCCCTCACTGCCTCTGCCTCCGCTCTGAAATTGCTTGTGTATTTTCCAGTAGCGAATGACAGTGTTATTTTCCTGCCATTTGGTAGGCTCAGGAATGTCCTGCCCCTCCGTTCTGTGTTGTGTTTGTTACAGAGCTGTCGGTGTATGCATGGGTCCATTCTATGCTTGGGTAGTTTTTAGTTCAATACCTCCGGGTTGAATCTCTTCTTTCTTTTTCAGTCTGGCAGTTTTTGTTTCCAATACCTGGTATATTTTCTACCACCCCTGGAAATATATGCTTTCTCCAGGTAGGTTTTCGTACAGTAGGGATGGGCTTTGGTGTTGTTAGTGCGTTCATAGGGGATTCGTGCATCTTTGCTTTGGCTATCTCTGCAAAGTTTCTCCGCTTTAGTTTCCCATTTCCAAAATTGTTTAGTCTCTGGTGCATTGGATGGTCAGTCAGTCTTCTGAGTTTCTCTTCTTGCTGCTGGGCTCTGCAGTCTCTTCTGTCGGTCATGGATTGCAGTTTTGTAATCTTTTCAAGTTCTACTATTGGCGTTGACTTCATGCCTAATGTTATAACTCTCATGGCTTGGCTTTGGAGTTTGCTAATTTTATCGAAGTTCGCCTTTGCTGCAGTTGTTCATGCCGCAATGCCATACTCGAGAACTGGTCTCAATCTTCCAGTGTACAGTTTCTTCAGTATACTTTCGTCTGCTCCCCAGCTTGTGCCAGCAAGTTTCTTCATGATTGCCATTCTTTATTTGGCTCTCATTCGGTTTCTCTCGATCTGACTTTTCCATGTCATGCGCCGATCAAATGTGACTCCCAGGTAGTTCGGGTTGTAGTTTGTCTGTAGGTATTTGCCGGTTATACTTATTTTGGTGTTTTGGGGTTTGTTTGATAGCGAGAATATCGTACATGTTGTTTTTTCCTCGTTTATTTTGACCAGCCATGAGTTCGCCCACTCTTCCAGCGATGTTAGGGCCTGCTGCATCCGATACCTTGCTATGGTGAGATTCTTTTCAGAGGTCCACATAGCCAGATCGTCTGCAAACATTGAGCTATGGACTCTTCTTGGTAGATTCTCTGTTATGTTATTTATATACACCAGGAAGAGTGTGGGTGACAGTACTCCCCCTTGGGGTACTCCCTGCTCAAGTGTCACTTTTTTGCTCATCTGCCCTTGTATTTGAACTCTGGCTGTTCTGTTTTTGAGGTAGTGACTGATCCATTTGTACATTTTCCCACAAACTTCACTTCTTCTTAGCTTGACTCTAAGTCCCTCTTTCCAGACTTTGTCAAATGCCTTTTCTAGGTCCACCCAAACCGCTACTGTGTGCTTTTGCTCCTGGTAGGTATCTTCTATTTCCTGGGCTATGGGGATGACCGGATCCTCAGTGGATCTGTGCTGTCTAAAGCCTGCTTGCTGTGGAATTAGTATGTGTTTTTCTTCCAGATGCCACATCAGTCTGGTGTTTATCATACGTTCCATCAGTTTGCCTACGCAGCTTAGTAGGCTGATAGGCCTGTATCCACTTGAATCTGTTTTGTCTTTTCCTTTCTTTGGTACTGGTACAAGTACTGCGTCTTTCCTGGGGTACAATACCCCTTTTCCAGCTTTGGTTCAGAACTGATAGTAGTTTCTTCTTTGCTGTTTGGCCCAGCCCCATCAGCATTTCGTCTGTTATCCCGTCTTTTCCGAGAGATTTCCTTTTCTTTAGCGTTCTCATGGCCTCTTCCATTTCATTCTTTGTTAATTTTGCCATCATATGCTCTTCTGGTACCATATTGATGTTGTCGTGCCCCTTTTGCTCTTCACCAATGTCTGTATGCCTATTTGCAGGGACATTAATGTGGTTTGCTCTGGCATAATGTTCAACAAAGGCGTTTGTTGCTATTTTTCCAGTGAGCATGTTGTCACCCTGCTTGATTGTAATTTGTTTGTTTGATGGAGTTTCGTCATTCATGGCTCTGACTAACTTCCATAGTTTGTTCCCTTCTTTGTCTAAATTGAGGCTTTCTGTTTTGTTTTTCCAGCTTTCTCTTGTTGTTTGGTTTAGAGTGTATTTGAATTTCGCCGTGGTGGCTTTGAGGGCGATATTTGCCTCCATAGATTGTTCTCTCTCCGCCACGTTCCTAGCATTTGTAACTTCGTCTTCCGCTTTCTGCAGTCCGTCATTCCAATATGGCTTATAATTTTTCCTTGCCCCTCTTGGGATGGTTTCAGTGGCAGCTTGCATTATTGCTTTGCTTAGGGTTTCCACCGTGGGCTTCATTTTGTTATTCCGTGTGTTGATGGTTTCACACAACCCATCTGTCAGGTTTGCAAATCTGTCCCAGTCGGCTCGTTTGTAATTCCAACGTGGGAGCGGTTTTGTTTCCCGTAGGCCTACTTCCATATCAACTTCTAGCCTAATTGGCCTGTGGTCGCTACCTGCCAATTGGTTTAGCACCTGGCGGTCTATTTTATGGTGAATGTCCACCGTGGAAAAGGCCAAATCTGGAGTAGAGTTGGTATGCCATGTTCTAGAATAGAAGCTAGGGCTATCCTCCGGCCTATTGATTAGATAGAGATGTGTGTCTATCTCCCAATCTTACACTTCGTCACCTCTGCTGTCTGTGTCCGAGTATCTCCATCTCTCCGAGTGGCTGTTGAATTCTCCAGCTACTATGCAGTTGGAGTCTTTGACTTCCATACTCGAGAGCGACAGGTCTTTGTTTGGTGGTCCGTACAGGTTGATGATGCGGATCTTCGTCTCTTGAGCCATTATGTCAACTCCTACAATTTCTGCTTGTCCGGTGTGATTGACAGCTACCACGCTACTCGGTATGCAGTTACGTGTCAGTATCAGAACCCCTCATTTGTGATCTTCTCTATCCAGACGGAAGGTATGGTATCCTCTGATTAAGAATTTATGGTTGCTGTTGAGGTGCGTTTCTTGGATACATGCCACGTCAATCTTACCTTCATGCAAGTGATGTGTTAGGGAAAGCTTTTTGTTAATGACTCCCTCCGTATTCCTTATAACGTTACAATTATAACAGCAAAATTATAACACATTCACAATAACACAATTATAACGACACCATTTTAACAACACTAATAACACAATAATAACAGCACATAATCACACACCGATAACAACAGGTCACAATTGAATGTAGTTTATTATGTGTCATTGCTTAATTCACAATCTCACAGAACTCTATTGGTTTTGTGAAGACATTGAGGACTAATGTTTAACAATAGTTATTAAGACGGTAAGTGCAGTATATTTTAGACAATGAAAGGCATCCTATGCAACAAGTGTTTGTCAACGTTTGTAACAGGCCAATTATTTATTGTTAAATGGAATCATTCCAGACACATGTGGAGTACAAACAGTACTCAAAAAAGATCACTGGGAGCCATAAATACGTGGTTTTACAGAAGAATATTAAGAATCCCTTAAGCAGCTAAGACTTATCAGGGCGCGTTAGAGAAGCCAATGCCCGTAGGCAGTTTGTTTGTTTTTTACTCACACCAGAAATACAATCCTGGTTATTGGAACATTTTATGTGAAAGCGAGATCTGACATCGCCTACTCTAGATAGGCCGTATTACTCACCGGAATAATTAATCCCTTTGAAACGTCACATTCCACAGCCGAATAAATAACGGAACTCATATTATGCCACGGTTTATAATCAAGGCATGCTCCACACATTGAAAACAAAACAAATCCACGGTACAATACACAACATATCATTGTTGAGAGTGATCTTTTTCACAGAATCCTGCCCTGAAGCCAACTGCATGTCCATCTTTGTTTCCTGAACACTATTATAATTGCACTGATAGTTGACAATTCAAGGTTCCGTTATTTAGTCATCCTTGGGATGTGACGTTTCAAAGTGATTTCTTCGTGAGTTAGAAGGCCTATATCTACAGTAGAATGTGGATCAAGGCATGATTTGACAACATGAAAATATAGTGAAAATAAATTAGAAAGATCGGGACAAAGAATAAATTACTAGACAGTCGTAAAGCACGAAAGATAGTCAATTGCTTGAACGATGAAGAATACTTTGATTGTTCTGTTCTAAAAATGCACTGATATATGTAGGACAGAAAGCACGTGATTTTGGAAGCGATGAAATACAAGTGGATTCATTTTGCTAAGTCTTATCAATGCTTCTACGAGGCGTGTTCAAATGAAACGGAATCTAACTGCACCAAATGAACATAAGTACGATGCGCAAGATGATGTCACTTCTGGTGGAAACAGCATATACCAACCGTCAAGTTTGCAAAATTGCATTATCCTCCGACTCATAGTTTCTACAGCAGACTGTTGAAAACATGGCGGGTATGAAACGGAATCTGTCCAGAGTCGATCAACAAGCGATGATTCCGTTTCTAACAGCTGAAGGATGTCGACCAATTGACATTCATCGGAGAATGCAGGCAGTGTATGGTGACAAAAGTGTGTCGAAGACAACAGCGAAGAACTGGACAACGATGTTTAAACAAGGACGTAAGTTAACGAAAGATTTCCGAGACCAGGTCAGGCGCATATTGTTGCGTGAACTCACGTCCGAGACCAGGTCAGGCGCATATTGTTGCATGAACTCACGTCCGAGACCAGGTCAGGCGCATATTGTTGCGTTAACTCACGTCCGAGACCAGGTCAGGCGCATATTGTTGCGTGAACTCACGTCCGAGACCAGGTCAGGCGCATATTGTTGCGTTAACTCACGTCCGAGACCAAGTCAGGCGCATATTGTTGCGTTAACTCACGTCCGAGACCAGGTCAGGCGCATATTGTTGCGTTATCTCACGTCCTTCTTTAAACATCGTTGACCAGTTCTTCGCTGTTGTCTTCGACACACCTTTGTATTTCATTTTAACATGTCTCGTACAATTATCTTTAATTATGTTAGAATTGCTGTTTTATCCAATACTTTACTATGTGTAAAATACTATCATCATGTACCGCGGCCACATAATTCCCGTCCCTCATTGTTATCTTCATCTACAACTCATGTCAGCCTCGCACGCAGAAAGACAGCACAGCGTATTATACAACAAAATACATAAATATGTTTGATAACATATGTGTGTGTGTATCGCGTTTTAAAGAAATTATATCATTAACGTGGTTCGCATAAGTCTGAAAGTACAGCGAACATGCTTGACACACGAATGGCCTAAGCTTGTGAAAAATGTTTAGGTCAACAAAAGTCGATGAAACATTGTGTGGTACTTTCAGACATGAAGACCAAACATAACAACAGTGACAAAAGTAATAACAACGAAATGAGAATATCAGGGTGCGCACTTCTTTGACAATTAAGAAATGAGTGAATTTCTTTACCTGACGTCGTACAAGGATAAAAGCAGATTATTTATGTCACGGTATTCGTGACACTGGGTCCCTTACGTGAATATAACCGTTGGATATTAACAAACAAGTCTCTTAAATCATGATGCTGTATAGAATGATGGTTAATTTGGATGTTTCTTTTCTATTAGTTGACGTTGAATATTACCCATTTACATCTGGGTCGACTGGGGCGTTCCAGTCAGAGGATTTGAACTTTGCACATTTGCCATGAAAAGTGAATGTGTTACAATTACACTAATCAGACGCTACAATTTGGGTATCATAGTTTATGTTGAACATCGAGATTCGGATGCCTAGCTGCTTGTCTGGCCGGTTTATAATCCTAAAGTACCAGTTCGAATCATGTTGGACATGTCGGGATTTTTTTAATGGTATGAAGGCTTCTTCCAGTCAATCCAGCTGTGAACGGTTCCTGGCGAAATTGGGGCGCAATTTTGAAGCCGCCGTGGGAGTTTCGGAGGTCAGCCCTGTCGTCTAACTTTCAGCAATGAAAGTACGCATGTAAACGGGCTGGAAAGGATACAACGAAGAGTGATTCCAGAATTTCAGTTATGAAGAAAGAAAAAGTGGCCTAGGAGTCTAGAAATTAGAATAATTCCAGGTGACAATACATGTTTGTAAAATAATCACAGGAAAGGATAAATTAGACTTGAACAAGTTTATTTCAAAATACAACCTCCAATAAGAACAAGAGGGCATAGCTGTAAATTAACTTATGAACGGCCCAGATTAGATATTAGGAAATATTTATTTAGCCGGAGAGTGGTGAATGCTTGGAATGCATTGCTATAGGAAGTAGTGGAGGTAGAGACAATTAATACATTTAAGAACAGATTGGATGCGCATAGCTTTTAGAGCAAGGAAATGCAAATGGAACAGGCTGTATCCACACTGCAGAGTCTTCTAAACCAGCAAAAACACGTTAAGACATGTGAAAGGAACTGAACGCATATGGCCTGGTTCAATGAAGTTGGCTCTATAAACAATTTTCAATTTTTTAAATATTGGGAATGGATAAATGATGGTGCTGGAGGAAATGGTAGATTATTTATTGTACGCGGTGGGATTAAGGTAACTAGCAGTGCATGAGACCCTTCTCCACCTCTTTCCTAGTCCTCGTGATTAATGCCCCACTGGATCAGTTGTCTCCTAAGAGTCTCATTGTACTTTGTACCTCAAAGAATAGACCAAAGTAGGCCCACAGCCTGTTAGGCAAGTTCTATGCTGCTCTTAGCAAACCACCTAACCACGACCGGTGTTATTCCATGTAACTCAACTAGTCGTTTTTTACCACAACATCTCTGTTGGCAGTGGTATTATTCTTGCTCTTGTCATACACAAAGACTCCGGCGAACTGTTCGCTCTAGCAAAGGCAGCAGTCAGATCTAGGTTCTGTAGACTCTTCTAACAGTTTTTCATGGAAGGACATTGGTTGCTGCTACGGGCTACTTCTCTCACTAATGTATGATTGACACGGCTGCAATAAGCGTTCCGTGATACCACAAGTACAAACGACCTTAATGTTAGAGTCTTCTATGTATTATATCGATTATTAATAGCAGTAAAGATGGCGTCGTAACCGACTGCGATTCTACATTGCTCTGCTGTTTTAGTTATTAATGAATGCCGCCACACCACGGATTTGCCTGAAATTCACACTAGTCGGCGTCTTAAACTCTTGTTGGCTTAAACGTGTTGTTGTTTTCCATTTGGACTGGTTAATTCGTTCGTTTTTTGTGTGATTCCGTCTGTCCGATTATCCTGGTCTGGACATCGGCTGTATGAATAGCACTAGGTTTAAACTTGTGTCGTATTTCACGGTTTAGTTCACACGGCTGAACTTCACGTGATTGGCGCCCTTCGCTCTAGCTGTAGACAGTGTCGGTTTTGGTGTAGGAAATTTAGATACAACTATAATGGACTGAACACAGCCGGGGGAGAGATACCAAACTTACTCACACGCTGTTATGTCCCTTCAACCTCTAGCGGTTATGGGAAAGGAACGACACACAACGTTAGATGTCACCCCCCCCCCTCCCCCTCTTTTCAGCTGCCCTGCGGTATACGTGTTTACGAAAAGACTTAGGGAGTACACCCTGAGGAAAAATCTGCATCCTGTGCTATGTCCAGTCGTCTCGATAAATATCTTGCCGCTGACAAAGTTCAACTCAGGGCCAGAGAGTGAGGTTGACCAAAGACTCAGTTTCTTCCTCACTTGAATCCAAATCAACGTGCAGGTCACCCATTTCAGCGGACATAGCAAGAGTGGACTGTCCACACGGCTGAACAAAAAGAGTGGTCTTCATCACTTGTGATGGACGAACATCACTCACAGAGAAATGTATATCAGTCTGTTGTGTCCTGTGGTTAGACGGACGATGATTAACAAATTTCGTAGCGAGCGTTTGTTCTATATGGCCAGTGGTCTCTTTTCCATTTTGATCTGCATGTAGCCTCGATAATTCCTTTTATTTCGTCAAATTGTTATTGTGTCACTTTGTTGCAGTATTTGGCAAGTCTGTCTGCTTCTTCATTGCCTGAGATGTTGCATTGGGCTAGTATCCCTGATCTCTAAACGCTTCAGTCTACCTAGCTGTTAATTGACATCTGACTTTAAATTTCTGAAAGCAACTCGCCAAGGAAGGGAACTGGATGCCTCACTCCGCGCTGATATGCGGCCTTCTACAATAAAGTCTCTAACACTTCATCCCAGATTGCTTCAACAATACTTGTTCTTTTTTTTCATTTATGTATATTTTTATGTTAACTATTCACACGTGCCAAACGATATGCATATACAATAAGTCAGCGTAATTATAACTATCAATATGCGTTCACAAATAAATAATGGCTAGCAACATCAATGTTTGAGCGTGTTACAGTAGTCAATGGTGATACCTTACTTTATTAGTCTGTGTTCAACATCGACAAATGATCAAGCTGGTGTAGTGTTTACAGTAAACAGTCATAGTCTCCTATGTGAGTGTGTGCTCAACTATCGACAAACTGATCCAGACCAAATCTACTATTGAGTCTATGTTCAACCATCGATAAACTGATTCAGACCTAGTCTACTATTGAGTCTATGTTCAACTATCGACAAACTGATCCAGGTCTTGTCTACTATTGAGTCTATGTTCAACCATCGACAAACAGATCCAGATCTTGTCTACTATTGAGTCTATGTTCAACTATCGACAAACTGATCTAGATCTTGTCTACTATTGAGTCTATGTTCAACCATCGACAAAATGATCAAGATTTAGTCTATTATTGAGAATGTTCAACGATTGACAAAATGATCCATATGAAGTATATTATGTGAATCTGTGCTCAACCATCGACATACTGATCCAGACCTAGTAGAACATCGACAAATGATTAATATCAAGATAAGTGAACCTGCAGTAAACAACCATTATATTGCTTCTTCGTTGTTTGTTAAACATGGACAACAGAACAGAAATGTCCAGAATTTAGAGTCTTACACAGGAAACCGCTTTAGCTTGCTCTGTCAGTTTGTTCTCCACACCGACAATCACTCAGTAATATCCAGTCATAAACAAACGTATAATAAAAACCCATTGTTCACTAAATTTCGAAGGTGTGCGGTCAATATCGACATATGTCTTGTTCTATCCAGATATAGGAACCTATGTGTTATAGTAGATCATACAGGTAAAGTGAGTGAGCAAGTCCAAGTAACAGTGAAAAAGGCAAATACAATGTTAGGTATGATAAAAAGAATTATGAAACATGTGATAGTCAAACTGTATAACGCATTAGTTAGACTTAGATTTGAGTAATGTGTACAAGTGGGGAGTCCTTATTGTAGAAGAAATATAAACATGCTGGAAAGAATACAAAAAAAGAACGACAAAGCTGATAGTGGGATTCCAGAACTACAGACTCAGAAAACCCGTCTTACAGTGGCTTGAAATGAGAAGAATTCGAAGTGACAATACAGGTTTATAAGATAATCAAAGGAACGGACAAATTACACTATAACACGTTGTTATTAAAAATGCAATCCCCTACGAGAACAAGCGTGCACAGCTACAAATTAACTAAAAAAAAAGATCCAGATTAGATACTAGGAACTATCTTTTTAGTCAGAGAGTTGCGAATGCTTGAAATGCATTGACATAGGAAGTAGTAGATGCAGGGACAATTAATGCATTTAAGAATAGATTGGATGCGTATAGCTTTTAGAGCAAGGTAATGTAAAAGAAACTGGTTGTATACAGACTATGTAGAATCTTCCAAACCAGTATGAAAACGTTAAGTTAAGAACGCTTACAGTAAACTTCAAAGTTACCTTTTTCAGTTTGTGTTAAACATCTATAGATGATTAAGTCATCATTTGGTCGGTCAGCTATAGTTAAACATGAACACTTGACCTAGTCCTTTTTAGTTCTGTAGTATCAGTTGAACATCGACAGGTGACAAAGTCCAATTTAGTTATGATGGGTTGGTTAAACATTGGCACATATGCAGTCGATTTTAATTATGTAGTGACGGTTAAACATCGACATTTGATGACTAAGTAATGGTTAGTTCTACAGCATCTGTTAAATATCGCCACATGACTTGGTCATAGTTCTACAGCATCTGTTAAACATCCACACATGACTTGGTCATAATTAGTTCTACAGCATCTGTTAAACATCGACACATGACTTGGTCATAATTAGTTCTACGGCATCTGTTAAACATCCACACATGGCTTGGTCATAGTTAGTTCTATGGCATCTGTTAAACATCGCCACATGACTTGGTCATAGTTAGTTCTATGGCGACTGTTAAACATCGACACATGACTAAATAATGGCTTATTCTGTCATTGGCTGTTAAACATCCATAGAGGATAAAGATTAAGTTGTTTACAGTAAACAGTCATATTTAGCCTTCTAAGTGCTTGTTCAACATGTGTAGACGAGTAAAAATATCTAGAGATAAACGAGAGACTTGTATGGTAACCAGTTTATGTCGAACATCGATAAATATACAATAACTTCAAGTCACAAACACGTTAACTGTCAACATCCAGTTTGCTCTACTAGCTTGTGTTCAACATCAACACATGTTTAGTGATGTCCATATAACAGAACGTGTACAGTATTTATATTTAGTTTCCTCAAAGATTTTATGTTCAACATTGACAGATATTCAGGGGTATCAAAAGATGAACAATTGTACTGTAAACATTCATAGTTTGCTTTATAAGTTGGTATTCAACATCGACAAATGAGTGCCCAGTAGTGTCTAGACATAAGAATGTTTACAGTAAACATTCATAGTTTGTACCCGACATCAACGAATGAGAGAAGATGTAGTAGCGCAATGTAACTAACTCAGTCTTTTCTATACAACAACATCTTTAGGTTTGAATTCAAGAGCCAAATAATCGTCTTCGTTGTCAATGGTGTAACTTCCAGAAGTTGTAGTTGACCGCTGATCATCCAGGTCGTCTGTCGTGGCTAGGCTGTCATTGTTCCATTGAGGGGACTCTGGGAGAAGCTCTGGGAGCAACACGTTATTATGTTGTGAATTGCCGTAATAGCTGTCCATATCGATCCCGAGTCCAGAAGGATGGGAGAGATCTGGATCATTGATGAATATGGCGTCCCGTGGGGGAAGGACTGGGACAGGGGGATCAGCAGGCGTGGAAGGAAGACTGGTGTTGTATATGGATATAAATGAATTGTATTGATTAACGGGCGCATTGTCTTTTGGGCTATTGGTATTGTACGTCACTCTGTTGATTTCGGTGGTAGAAGAATTTGTCTTGTCGGAGTCTTGACGCGGGTCGATGTTTCTAGGGCTGGTTGAGAAGGATGGCGAGTCGCCGCGGGGCATTGAATGGTTTGGGAGCACATGTGGACTTAGAGGTCTGCAGTTGTTCTTCTGTTGTTGGTCCTTGTGGATGTCCCGTGGCGAGCTCATGTGCGAGTATGTTACGGGAGGATGTGCACTTAGATTATCTTTGCTTATTGATAGTGGTGAGTTTCTCCATTCGCTTGGTGATTCCCTGGGCATCGGACTAGGAATTGGGTCATCGCCATTATAGAGATTCAAGCGAGGGTTGCTGACATGTTTAAATGGCTGCTGATGTTGTCCAACAGGTGAAAAGGTTAGGAGCCTTGGAGAATCCCTGTTATGTTCATCAACGTAATTGAAAGCTGATGGAATGCCCTTGGTGCTATTTATAGGATGCGAATACCCCACAAAGGTGTTATATTTTGGACTGTCTACAAGGACATTGCTGTTGTCACGGGAAACGGGAATATTCATTTCACTAAGAAGGTTCTGCTGGCCTCTAGGACTTGTGCCACCGGTAAAAGTATTTAGTGACGGTTTTTGAAGAGGTCCTGCCAAAGTAGGGAGCGAGCTTGCCGTTTCAGAATTCACACCGTTTCCTGCTGGACTAAGCCGTTCAGGAATACGGGACTGCAGCAGCATTCTGTTACGAAACCGATCAGCTTCTTTAAAGGTCACGTGTTTCCTTGCGCTAGATCTGATTGGATCTTTAACGCTGGACTTGAGGCTGCCAGTTTGACCAAAGGTGCTCGTGCAGGATTGAAAACTTCCGTTATGTCCATTCCGAGAACCATCTGAAAACGAGAAGATACCATCTTTGTTAAATAAGTGACTCATTGTGTAATATAGCTTCATGTTTTAAACGAAGATATGAAGATATGAATGTACGAAGATATGAATGTACGAAGATATGAATGTACGAAGATATGAATGTACGAAGATATGAATGTACGAAGATATAAATGTACGAAGACACAGTTGGAAGAATGGTACATGAAGGATAACTGACATATTCCAGGTGCAAACAGGGGTGAGACAAGGATGTTCCATTTGGCTATAGATTGGATAATGAAGGCAAAAATCGAGGGAAAAGAAATGGTATTCAATGGACACAATTGGATAACCCGAACTACGCATATTTCTTCTTCTTCTTTCGTTTTCTTCATCTTCTTTTTCTTCTTCGATCAACTGATGCTATGCTTCTAGTCCAGTGAGATTCACGACGGAGACTGCGTTTCAGGTCTTCGCCGGTCCCCCACAGCTGTTCGAGCATGGTCGCTCCACCAGACCAGACTGCCTCTCTATGGTCTGCATAGTTATGGCATTCTTGCAGAATATGTTCTGGTGTTTGCTTGGGTGCTCCACAATCGCACGTGGCAGTGTCTCTCAGACCCATTCTGTGGAGGTGGGCCTTGAGTCTACAGTGTCTGAGTCTAAAGATCTTTGTTTGCCCATCTCTGCCAAGTTTGTCTATGCTGTCATTGTGTGGCTTGTATTCTTTGTGCTGGTCTCTCCATTCTGTCCTCATGGATCGTTTGATGAGTGTCTTTGCTTCTTTATAGCTCTGTGGATGGGGAATCTGCTTGCCGCTACTTCCGGCCTTTGCGACCTCATCTGCTTTCTCGTTTCCATGGATCCTACAGTGGGCCGTAATCCATTGTAGGACTAAATCTGTTTTTTAGACAGCAATCCTATGTTGTATTTTATTTCATGTCAGAGTCTATTATGTTTGTGGCTTGAGATGGCTGGGACTACACTCCTGGACTCTGTTAGAATGCGTTGGTTTTCAATCTCCTGCTACTAATCCCCGAAAGTGGCTTTGTAAATAACAGTATGTTGTCCGGAGAGCGGAATGCGCTGTATCGCTAGTTTACATATTGACTGCGACGTTTTAACCCTTCAGCCCAACACAGTCGACTTCACCAGGCATTTTTGAGAACCGAGTTAGCCTTTCCTCTTCGATCATTTCTCCTTAGCCAGTCTGCCCTGCTGCAGCCTGTTATACAGGTCACTAAGTGCAGGTGGAGAAAGTCTTGGCAGATCTGGTTTGCTGCCCCTCACTATAGGAGTCTGCTTTCAGTAGTTGACCGATGCAGCTAGTGCACTGCTCGGCATCTTCATCCCAGACTCGCAGATGATCTGGTACTTTTATCCCAGAGTCATGGCCAAATGCTGGTACTTTTATCCCAGAGTCATGGCCAAATGCTGGTACTTTTATCCCGTAGTCATAGCCAAATGCTGGTACTTTTATCCAAGAGTCATGGCCAAATGCTGGTACTTTTATCCCGTAGTCATAGCCAAATGCTGGTACTTTTATCCAAGAGTCATGGCCAAATGCTGGTACTTTTATCCAAGAGTCATGGCCAGATGCTGGTACTTTTATCCCAGAGTCATGGCCAAATGCTGGTACTTTTATCCAAGACTCATAGCTAAATGCTGGTACTTTTATCCCATAGTCATTTCCAAATGCTGGTACTTTTATCCAAGACTCATAGCTAAATGCTGGTACTTTTATTCTAGTAGAGTCATGGCCAAATACTGATACTTTTATCCCAGAGTCATGGCCAAATGCTGGTACTTTTATCCCAGAGTCATAGCCAAATGCTGGTACTTTTATCCCAGAGTCATAGCCAAATGTTGGTACTTTTATCCAAGAGTTATAGCCAAATGCTGGTATTTTTATCCCAGAGTCATAGCCAAATCCAAGAGAAACTTGATAGGGTGAAAGAACAGTCAGCCAAATTGGGACTGGATATCGACATGAAGAAAACCAAGCTCCATAAACTCAACTCCTTCAGCAAAGAACAAATCACGTTGGAGGGAGCACGTTTGACACATCAGGTGATACATATGCAGATGTAAGGATGAGACTTGGAAAGAGAAAAATGACATTCCTGACACTAAACATAAACAACAGATGGAGATTCAAAGAAATCAAGATTCACACCAAAGCTAGAATATTCAGTGTACATTGTGAAGTCGGTGTTGCTGTATGGAGCGGAGACATAAAGAACGGCCAATACATCAAAGACTCTAGTCCTTCGTTAACAGATGTCTAAGAAGGATAATGGGCATAAACTTCACTTCACTTCATTTCACTTAACATCTTTTTACTGGTTTAGAAGACTCTGCAGGGTATACAACCAGTTTCTTTAACGTAATTCATTTAAAAACTATGCGCTTCGAATCTATTCTTGAATGCATTAATTAACTCTGCCTCAACTATTTCCTGTGGCCAATGCATTCCAAGCATTCGTCACTGTCTGACTAAAATAATATCACCTAATATCTGGCTTGGCTTCGTTCGTTCTCAATCTCCCGCTATCAAACCCTGAAAGGGCTTAAGTAGCAGAATGTAGTCCAGAGAACGGAATGCGCTGTGTCGTAGTTTACAGCTTGACTGCGATATTTGCACCTTTAGGTCCAACACATCCGACTTCAGCAAGCATTTTTTGAGTACCTGACTAGCATTCCCTCTTCGATCCCTTGTCCTTAGCCAGTCTGCCCTGCGGCAGCCTGTTATCTAGGATCACCGCGTGGAGGTATAGAAAGTGTCTTGGCGGCTCTGGTTCGCTGGCCCTGACGCTAGCAGTCAGCTATGGGTCGCTGAGCACTGCAGCTCATGCGCTGCTCCTTACCTAGTATCTAATCTGGACATTTTGTTAATTAATTTGTAGCTGTGCCACAAACTAACACTAAACATCACAACGACTACGTCCTTGGAGGACGAACGCCGAAGATGAAAAACAAGACGATCAAGTCATTCAAGTCGCAAACTGTCTTTCTGAATCTTTGAACAGTTCACACATCTTCTTTTGTCGTCTCACTTTCTACCCGGCTGTAGCCCAGTGTATTGGTATGTATTTGTCTTTTGTCGTCTCACTTTCTACCCGGCTGTAGCCCAGTGTATTGGTATGTATTTGTCTTTTGTCGTCTCACTTTCTACCCGGCTGTAGCCCAGTGTATTGGTATGTATTTGTCTTTTGTCGTCTCACTTTCTACCCGGCTGTAGCTCAGTGTCGTGGTATGTATTTGTATTTCAGCTCTCTCGTGGCCCGAGACACATTTTTCTCCATTTAACAGCAGGTCTAGTTTACGCTGCCTATCCACCATTTTCTCGCGCTACCTCTCATCCTTCTTCCTGATGTTCTCCCGTAGAAGGTTGCATGAACAATGTGGTCTGGTTGCATGAACAATGTGATCTGGTTGCATGAACAATGTGATCTGGTTGCATGAACAATGTGATCTGGTTGCATGAACAATGTGATCTGGTTGCATGAACAATGTGGTCTGGTTGCATGAACAATGTGATCTGGTTGCATGAACAATGTGATCTGGTTGCATGAACAATGTTTTCTGGTTGGATGAACAATGTGATCTGGTTGCATGAACAATGTGATCTGGTTGCATGAACAATGTGGTCTGGTTGCATGAACAATGTGGTCTGGTTGCATGAACAATGTGGTCTGGTTGCATGAACAATGTGATCTGGTTGCATGAACAATGTGATCTGGTTGCATGAACAATGTGATCTGGTTGCATGAACAATGTGGTCTGGTTGCATGAACAATGTGATCTGATTGCATGAACAATGTGATCTGGTTGCATGAACAATGTGGTCTGGTTGCATGAACAATATGATCTGGTTGCATGAACAATGTGATCTGGTTGCATGAACAATGTGATCTGGTTGCATGAACAATGTGATCTGGTTGCATGAACAATGTGATCTGGTTGCATGAACAATGTGATCTGGTTGCATGAACAATGTGATCTGGTTGCATGAACAATGTGATCTGGTTGCATGAACAATGTGGTCTGGTTTCATGAACAATGTGGTCTGGTTACATTCTCACAAGGTGACCAAACCAATTATCTGATGCTTGGTGTACTGTAGGCAGGGAATTGTTCCAACCTTCTCCCAAATATTAATATTTAGGATTCTGTCTCTTCTGGTGTTGTTAGTGACCTTTCGCAGACACCGTATTTCGAAGGTCGCTAACTTTGTTCCTGGGCCTTATTCAATGTGCATGTCTGGCACTGGTAGCACAGGTTGGGATGAAGATACTGTTTATCATCTGCTTTTTTTTGTGGAGGGAAATATTGAAGTGTCTTAGTTCACACAAATGGTAGAAATGCCCATATATAACGAAGACGCCATTTCACCAGAGCGGGATTTAAGATTGACAGAGTGAGGAACGTGAAAAGCGTTACTAGACAGAAGAAAACAGGTGAGGTATCTAACTACCGTACCGGGAAGAGGTCTTCGGCTTTATTTGTGGCATGTCACTGTTAAGTTGTGTCACAGAGTGTTTGAAACTAGCTGGTGAAACAGAGAATCTAACCAGGTCACCTGCAGAAGGAATTCTGTGTTTGGATAGCGCTACGGGACAATAGTTGTTCTTTGATGACTCGGACGCGTTTTACAAACACGCTCGGCAACTCGAAAGGAAAACAACAAACATGGCGACAGGGGGGAAAGCTTAAAGAGAGCGCGATAAAACACGGAACACATAACAAGGAAAGGCCGAGGACAGAGAAATTCAATTGGCAGGATGTTAGAGATGTCGCCAGATGAATGGGAAAGCATGGATAGAACGATGACAGTTGAGAGGGAAATAAGGCTGTGTTATTTGTAGCGACATTAAGTTAGGATATCTGTCTATTTTTGCTTATGTGTACACAGGGAGGTGAACCAACACACACACACGTAGACACATACATTTGCGGGTATATCAGTTTGTACGTTCGTTCGTTTTCTTTCTCTTTCTGCCGTTGAGGGCCGCGGAGAGCTTTAGTAGTCTACCCTGCGCCAAGTGCGTTGCGTCGGTCGCTATCATCCCATGTCTTTGCACTATCACTCTAATCTCATATATCCACCTCCCTCGCAGTAGCTCTCTTGCCCTGTAGCCAGATATATCAATGATATAAGTCGTCAGTGGAAGTTGACGAGGGTGCAGCCTCATGAGTTGACCGAACCAGCGTGTTCTGTGCCTGGAAATATACGCTGGACAAGACGCAGTGCCGACCATACTTCGAATGTCTTCGTTGTGGAGTGTCTTCGATGATAACGTCGATAACTTTCCTCAGACACTTCATTTCACACGTCAAAATTCTCCTACCACGCGTCCTGGATAGGGTCCATGTTTGTCATTTGTAGCACAGAGTTGGCACAAATATACTGTTTATCAACTTTTGTTTTGTTGCCGCATATGCCTTCGAGCCTACCGTCTGTGGAGAAATACTGCCGAAATACCTCAACGTGTGAGCCTGTTGAAGAGCCCTTTGCACGTATTTTGAGTGGCCCAGTTGTTCTACTGATCCTCGTGGTTTATGTCTTCTTTGCCCGATTGGCCAGGATTCGTGTGTTCAAATATTCCAGTACAAGTACACACATCAAACACACGTCTGCGCACGCACGCATATATATATATATATATATATATATATATATATATATATATATATATATATATATATATATATATATATATATATATATATATATATATATACCAGGCCTGTTCAAATGAAACCGGACCTAACTGCATCAAGTGAACATACGTACGATGCGAAAGATAGCGACACATCTGTTGTAAACAACACACACCAACCATTAAGTTTGCAAAATGTCATTCTTCTCCGACTCATAGTTTCCTCAGCAGACCGTTGAGAACATGGCGGGTGTGATACGGAATCCGTCCAGAGCTGATCAGCGAGGCGTGATTCTGTTTCTAACAATTGAAGGATGTCGACCAGTTGACATTCATCGCAGATTGCAGGCAGTGGATAATGAACCGAATCGCTGCATCCATTTTGGCGATGGCATCTTCTGACGCAACAATATGCGCCTGACCTGGTCTCGGAAGATCTTTCGTTAACTTACGTCCTTCTTTAAACATCGTTATCCAGTTCTTCCCTGTTGTCTTCGACACACTTTTGTCACCGTATACTGCCTGCTTGCTGCGATGAATGTCAACTTGTCGACATCCTTCAGCTAGTAGAAACCGAATCACTACTTGCCTATCAACGCTGGACGAATTCCGCATCACACCCGCCATGTTTTCAACGCTCTGCTGAGGAAACTATGAGAGGGAGGATAATGCAATTTTGCAAACTTGACAGCTGGTATGTGTGTTTACACCATAATTGACGTCATCATGCGCATTGTACGTATGTTCACTTGTTGCATATATGGTCGCTGCTATATATAAGGAGGTCGCTGTTGTCGAAAAGTAAGACACTCGTCTTAAAGCGATGAACGGAAACGGTGGGCGATCGAATCCCGCAAGTTTCAAGTGACCCCTGGTTTAAAGGGAGGTGGGACCAGAGTGATCTCCAGTCGTCTTGACTAATGTCTTGTCAGTGATCCAAGGTAGCACGTATTAGGCAAACATCTGACATATCTGGTCAGCTGTGGGATGCGTAGATCAGTATAGTCTGTATTTGGCAGACATCGGACATATCTGGTCAGCTGTGGGCAGACATCGAACATGTGTTTTGTCTTAGAGTTTATTACGATGTTTAAAATCGTTTCAGCCTTTGGTAGAATGCGCTCGATGGTCTGGGCACGTCGTGGCATCAGCGTCAAGACCAAACTCAAAGTCTACCGTGCAACCATCATTCCAACCCAACTATACGCTTGCGAAAGCTGGACTGTATACTCTGGACATGCAAGGAGGTTAAACCACTTCCACACAGGTTGCCTGAGGCGAATATTCCACATCCGATGGCAAGATCGTGTCACTAACATCGAGGTTCTCTCGAGGGCTAACATGATTCGCATACATGCACTGCAAGAGAAAGCACGACTAGGATGGGCCGGACACCTCGTCCGTATGTCAGACGAGCGGCTCCCAAAGAGGCTTCTCTACGGCGAGCTGAGAGAGGGATGGTGCGAGAGAGGGCGCTCAAAGAAACATTTTAAAGACGGTCTGAAGGACTCACTGAAAATTTGCCAGATAGACATCGACACCTGGGAATGTCTTGCGCAAAACAGATCTGACTGGAGAAGCGCAGTCAAATCGGGTGTAGCTGCCGGTGAAGACGACCGTGTTGTGAAAGCCCAGAGCAGACGCGAGACCCGGAAATCCCGAGCAGCGGGAACACCATCCCCTTCTACAAATCTCGTGTGCCCGATATGTAGCAGATGTTTTCGTGCCTGTTCAGCCACATGCGCACCCACACCCAACAGGGAAATATGTGACAAGGATGATGTCGGCGGTCCTCATCGACAACGATGGACAGTTATTATTATTATTATTATTATTAAATCTTTTCACAACAAAAACGTGTTTGCCGTTATTTAACTCTTGTAAGCTTATCCTAAAAAAAACAACAACACCCCAAAACTATAATAATACTTCTTCTTCGCGTTCGGTTTCGTATGCTCGTCTTATGCCACCAGATGGGATGCCTCCATGAAGTGACAAGTCAGTCGCAGGTCTTCAATGGTTCCGACAGTTTGTCTTGTATGTTTCTCTCCTCGGGCCAGGTCTTCTCACGGGAGTGGACATGTTTGGAGGATGTGGTCTGGGGTCTGGGGTCCTTTCTGACATGTGCATTGTGCAGTCTGTGCTGCTTTCATTTTATGCATGTGTGCATTTAGTCTGCAATGACCTGTTCTGATACGGAAAATTGTGGTATACTATACTATACTAGACTAGACTAGACTAGACTAGACTAGACACTACACTACACTACACTACACTACACTACACTACACTACACTACACTACACTACACTATACAACACTATACAACACTACACTACACTACACTACACTACACTACACAATACTATACTATACTATACTATACTATACTATACTATACTATACTATACTATACTTACACAAAACACGTAAATTTACCTATTGAGTTTCCCGACATCATGTTGGAATTGCTAATATCTTCGTCACTTCCGCCACGCCCACTGTCACTAGTGATTGTCTCCCCTGAAGAATCGCTAGCGCCATCTTCCGGAACCATTGCAGCAACCTGGAAGGACAAGATGGACGATTTAAACTTTTGGGTCACATCTCCAAAGTTTCATTTTGCTGGTGAAACTTTTTTCTTCAAAGTTTGGAATTGAACCAAAATCTTTGAATTTGAAAATAATAATTATTGCCCATCGGAAGCGAATAGGGCGAGATCATTACACTTCCGCTGGGAGATGTGATCTCATTTGACTGCAAAGTCCAATCCTGGCTCAGCAGACTCTGCCTCACTTGGGACATATATGTGAAGAGTCGCCTGTGGAGTCGTCGTGCGTTCTGCTCTTTCGGACGGCCCGCTTTTTCTTAGCTTCACGATGTAGTATCACTCTGCGATTTGAGCACCTTGTATGTTGCTAGCACGTCAGGAGACACAGATTCTGTACAAGCATCTCCTATCAGGTGACATCGATGTTAAAGCTCTTCAGAGACATTTTCAAGAAGTCTCTCTAGTGGTTTTTCCTGTCTCCCTGTTGAGGGTCTGCCTGTTCTGGGATCATCATATAGCATTTTCTTGTGGATGCCCTAATCGTGTTTGTGAACACCATGCTCCATCCATCTGCGCTGTTCGCGTAAGATGGATACTCAGCATGTTTGGCTAGCTAAGAATTTCATAATTAAGTACCTTGTCCTGCCACCGGATCTTTAACAGCTTGCGCAGACACCCACGTGTGAAAACAATTTAACTGTCTGGCGTGTCTGCTACACAATGTCCATGTTTCTAAACCATACAACAGAGTGGTTAACAATACAGCACGAAACCCATTTACCTCGTCGGTGAAACTGGTGCCCTCTTGGTTCAGGCGTTCTCTTGATGCCTCCTAAACGCAGATCATGCCATGTTTCTGTGGTAAGGGCACTGCTTATGTAGATGAAGCTACGGGATTCCCGAAGACGTTGGTTTTTACAAGACTGTTATCTTATCAAATATACCAATATGAGATGAAGATTACCAGTAGTAATTTGGGACGAAGACACAGCAGTGAATGAGGTGACAGTGGTCAGCTCTTAAAGGTGGCTTCCTCCGTCGGGGTCTCAGCGAATTAGTGCTGATCAAGACTATTATATTTCCAAGTGACGGCCCTGGAAACAGGCTGCACTTGTGCAACCTGGCGGAGAAAATAGAGATATTCTTCTTCTTCTTCCTCTTCTTCTTCCTCTTCTTCTTCTTCCTCTGCTCCTCCTGCTCCTCCTCCTCCTGTTCCTGCTGCTCCTCCTCCTCCCTCCTCCTTCTCCTTCTTCTCCTCCTCCTTCTCTCCTCTTCCTCCTCCTCCTCCTCCTCCTTCTTCTCCTTCTCCTTCTCCTCCTCCTTCTCCTTCTCCTCCTCCTCCTCCTCCTCCTCCTCCTCCTCCTCGTCCTTCGTTCTCAATCTCCGGCTACCAGTCCATGAAAATGGTTTTGCAAGCAGCAGAATGTAGTCCCGAGAATGGAAAGCGTTGTGTCGTGGTTTACAGCTTGACTGCGATATTTGCACCTTTCGATCCAACACATCCGACTTCAGCAGGCACTTTTGAGTACCTGGTTGCCTTCCTTCTTAGATCCCTTCAACGAGGCGTGTTAAAATGAAACCGGACAAAACTGCAACAAGTGAACATGCGTACGATACGCACGATGACATCACTATTGATGTAAACAGCACATACCAACCGTCAAGCCTGCAAAATTTCATTATCCACAGCAGACTGTTGAAAACAGGGCGGGTGTGCTACGGAATCCGTGCAGAGTTCATCAGCGAGTGGTGATTCGGTTTCTAACAGCTGAAGGATGTCGACCAGTTGATATTCATCGCAGAATGCAGGCAGTGTTTGGTGACAAAAGCGTGTCGAGACAACAGTGAAGAACTGAACTTGGCAGCGATCTTTAAAGAAGCTCTACTGCAGCCTCTTATCCAGGTTCACCACGTAGAAATGTAGAAGGCTTTTAGCAGATCTAGTTCTATGAGTCACTGACGCTGCAGCTTATGCGCTACTCAGCATCTTGATCCCAATTAGAGATCGAAGAGTGAAACCACATGCTGTCCCAAAAATAGCGTGCTGATATGAATTTGTCGGTCTGAAAGCGGCAAATATCGCTGACACATTGTACATTTCGGCAAAACGTAACACAGTCTTTTTCGACACGAACGAACGAAGCAGAAGAAGAAGAAGAAAAGAAAACAGTTTTTTTTGTTTTAAAACGAATTACATACCATTGTCTAAGGCCTATCATAACCACGTCTTAACACTTCATCCACTACATCAACTACTCATTTATCAGGTTTTTGTAAAACCATTTGAACACGCAACAGCCATATTTCGGGGTGTGTGTCTGTGTATGTATGGATATGTGTGTGTGTTGTTCGTGCGTGCGTGTGTGTTGTTCGTGCGTGCGTGTGTATATATATATGTATATATATATATATATAAATACACACACACACACACATCTATATACACACACATCTATATACACACACACACACATATACACACACACACACACATACATATATATATATATATATATATATATATATATATATATATATATATATACATACATATATACACACACAGGCCATTCCCCAAGCCACCCATTTTTCAGTGTGAAGGATGGACCAGTATTTTAAGGCGTATATTGGGATGTGATGCTTGGATTTGGACTATGACAAAGTGACGTCTACACAGCACACATATTTCCAAATAAGAAATACACGCCGTACACATAGATGCATGTTTCCCGATGTATTTCATGATTTACGTGATGTAAATCTGTTCTGGAAGTGGCCGTTGTAAAAGTATTCCAACAGAACGAGCTATTGCATAATTCTGAAGGATTTGAAACCTGCTCAATTGGATTTATATAATGATTATTCTGAGAAAAAGTGATTATTTGAACGACTACATTTTGTGATTCGCATTAATGTTGATTATGATCAAGTTATATCTGTTCCTGTCCCTCAGAGGGTTAGACTCCGGTCCGAGGGGTGTCCCAGGTAATGCATCAAGTAAATCTGATACGGGATGGTCTTCCATAAATATATTCCACAATTTACTGGCTTAACAAGCAGGACTATTGTAGATGATCAGGTCAGTCAATGTTAAATATAATGAAATTAGAGCACACGGGATCAAGACGCTGAGCAGCGCATGAGCTGCAGTGGTCAGCAACCCATAGCTGACTGCTAACGTCAGAGCCAGCGAACCAGGGCTGCCAAGACCCTTCTACACCTCCACGCGGTAATCCTGGATAACAGGCTGCAGCAGGACAGACTGGCTAAGGAGAAGGGATCGAAGAGGGAATGCTAACCCGGTACTAAAAAAATGCTTGCTGATGTCGGAGGTGTTGGACCGTAAGGTGCAAATATCGCAGTCAAGCTGTAAACTACGACAACACAACGCATTCCGTTCTCTGCACTACATTCTGCTACTTAAGCCCTTTCAGGGTTTGGTAGCGGGAGATTGAGAACGAACGAAGCCAAGCTAAACCAAATTAGAGCACATAGTTTTATCATAGTATTCTGTTTCAGTTTCTACGAATCGGCGTCACTGCACTCCGGGCATATCCATAGGTGCTCAGTCTCTCTCGGCAAATGGCGCAGAGTACGGATGCTGATAGTCCCTGTAGCTCGGTGGTTTTACACTCTCTTGTTCCGCCGTATCATGCGACCTACTCCTCTCGAATCTCGTTTGATGTCGAAACTTTGCAGGCTGTGGATTGTTGTATAATCTATTGCAGTGTCATCATCCAACAGACGACCGTTAACTGATTTCAAAATATCATTCCTATCCATCACTAACGTGTCCATGATGGGAGCTTGTGAAGCCAAGATGTCAGCGCTTTCATTGCCCTGAGTCCCAGCATGGCCAGGGTAGTAGATTCATGTCAACCTTTAGAGGTTTGTAAACAAGATGCTGAGCAGCGCATGAGCTGCAGTGGTCAGCGACCCAAAGCTGACTGCTAGCGTCACGGCCAGCGAACCAGAGCTGACTGCTAGCGTCAGGGTCAGCGACCCAAAGCTGACTGCTAGCGTCACGGCCAGCAGACCAGAGCAGCCAAGACCCGTCTACACCTCCAAGCGGTGATCCTAGATAACAGGCTGCTGCAGGGCAGACTGGCTAAGGAGAAGGGATTGAAGAGTGAATGCTAACCCGGTACTTAAAAAATGCTTGCTGAATCGGGTGTGTTGAACTGAAACGTGCAAATATCGCAGTCAAGCTGTAAACTACAACACAACGCATTCCGTTCTCTGGACTACATTCTGCTACTTAAGTCCTTTCAGGGTTTGGTAGCGGGAGATTGAGAACGAACCAAGCCAAGCCAAGCCAAGCCAAGCCAAGCCAAGCCAATGCCTGGGTGTTTGAGGCATCAACAGCTGCTTTCCTTTCGTACCCATTCATCAAAGTAAATGATTTTCTCAAATGTCTGCCTTGCGAGTGTTCTGTCGGGAGCACACCGGAATGGGATTTAACGAAACGAGTGACCAGGGGTCAAAGAGTTAAGAGGCAAGACTTACATGTGAGTCCTGGTACGACTGGAGAAGCACCTGATGAAGGTGTAAGCCTTCCAGGTCAATGTCCTCGTCTGTTGAAGCCGGGATAGGGAGATTCAGGTTGTTCACTTGGCTTGACTGAAATGCACACACGAAGACAAACCACATTTAAAACACATCATCATCATGTAGCATGTCCTTTACAAAACATCTCTCTCATCATAATCTTTCTGGTTTGGCTTGGCTTGGCTTCTTTCGTTCTCAATCTCCCGCTTCCAAACCCTAAAAGGGCTTAAGTAGCAGAATGTAGTCCAGAAAACGGAATGCGTTGTATCGTAGTTTACAGCTTGACTACGATATTTGCACCTTTCGGTCCAATACATCCGACTTCAGCAAGAATTTTTTGAGTACCGGGTTAGCATTCCCTCTTCGATCCCTTCTCCTTAGCCAGTCTGTCCTGCTGCAGCCTGTTATCCAGGATCACCGAGTGGAGGTTTAGAAGTTTCTTGGCAGCTCTGTGTCGCTGGCCCTGTCGCTAGGAGGCAGCTATGGGTCGCTGAACACTGCAGCTCATGCGCTGCTCAGCATCGTGATCTGAAAGAAACTCGTTCCCTTGCCAAAACTCAAAACCGCGCCACAGTCATACCCAGGCATTCCTGGATACATTAGGGGGCCATCGTTTTCTGCTTTTTTTGCCTGGCACCATATATTCCATTACTGTTCTCCCAAGACCGTTGTGTCTCTTGATGTGACCAAAGTATTTACATTGTCTTGCCAAAATGGAATTGATAAACCAGTTCTCCTCTATGTTCAAATCTTGCTGAATGTATTTATTTGTCTCTGTCTGCGTCCAGGGCATTCTGAGAATCTTTCTATATCATTTTGGCTCGTTGGATTCGATTCTTTGTCACGTATATTAGTAATCGTATATGATTCGCAGCCATGTGCTGCCACAGGAAAAACACAGCGTCTCAAGACTGTCACTTTTGTCGTTTTGTTGGTACTCTGCAATAATTTCTTCAGGCTGTTCAGCCTCTGCGTGGCCATGGCTCGTCTTCTCATGATTTCTTTCGAGCAGTCACCATTTTTAATATAGCTGGTAGTCACCTGAACAACATTAAGAAAACAATGGCAAACTACTGGATATAAAGTGCCATGAAACCTATGATAAAGTACCCACTTTGGAAAATACAAATCACTTGAACTGTCTGATGCAGAGAATAGTATAAATGAAGCCATTCAAATATTTCTATAACTGAGACTAGAGTGTAAGAAAAGACAAGTATGGTCAGATGTCACATTATGACGAAAACAAAAACGAAATCTACGTTACGACCAAAATCTCTTAATCAGGAACAACAGAAGTATGAGGTAGCGACTCGTAGTGGAAGGGATGTTACTTGTCCGTGTTGAAGGCCTTATGATCGTAACAAGGCTTTTATTTCTGTTTTTGTATCAGCCCGGTATATAGTGATACCTATTAATGTATTTGTTACACTTTATTTTAATCGACAGTACCCCCGCAGCCTCGCCTTATTTTTAAATGAGACTAGAGTACAGATGAACACAGAGCTAGTAGCCTCATCAGTATAGCCAATGTGCTACAGAAACCATAGTGTGAGGAGGGTAGCGTCTTTTAGCACATGCCTCCGTAAGGGTCAAGTCCGGTGATCGCCATTTGCTTCACGAAGAACACAATGAAAGCAAGAAGTATTGAACATAAACACTTTTACAATCGGGATGTGAGGAAAGCTACGACAACCCGGCACGTATAGTCCTCTTTAGGGAGCACAAAAGAGAAATGCTTCTCATTGTGTGCATTCAACAACAACATATTAATGAATGGATCAAGATGCTGAGCAGTGCAGAGCTGCAGTAGTCAGTGACTCATAGCTGACTGCTAGCGTCAGGGCCAGCGAACGAAAGGTGCCAAGACCCTTCTACACCTCCACGCGGTGATAATGGATAACAGGCTGCAGTACTGGCTAAGGAGAAGGTATCGAAGAGGGGATGCTAACCCGGTACTCAAAAAATTCTTGCTGAAGTGGGATGTGTTGGACCGAAATGTGCAAATATCGCATGTCAGACTGTGAACTACGACACAACGCATTCCGTTCTCTGGACTACATTCTGCTACTTAAGCCCTTTCAGGGTTTGGTAGTGGGAGATTGAGAACGAACGAGACCAAGCCAAGCCAAACCAAGCCATATTAATGAATGCAAATTTGTTCAGCTCCCTGTGGAGCAAAGGTCTTCAAGAAATACATGATACTAAACCATCAAATATTGACATGTTTAGGTCAGTTAAAGATTGCGGGGCTTTACTTTTCTATAGGATGGAGTAGCCAGTCCAATGCACTACCCTCCATAGACAGCATGGCATGTTACAGGAGTACTACAATGCTTGAATTCTCTTTCGGCTTCGATAGTACACAGGTGTAAATAATTAAGAAGCAGAAAGATAAAGACAAACTATCAGCTATTTTATTCCAGTGTTTTTTGTATGTGTATATTCTTATTCTTGTTCTCATTGTGTTATAGTCCATTGACTGTCTGGCTATATTGTTATGTTTCGGTTTGTTTGTGTCCTGTTAATTAAAATTGTATTTATAAATATAATGAGCTTAGATATGTTCCGGGACATTGTCTGGCCTAACGCTATTGCTTGCACACGTGACTTCTGACGGCCAATCAGAAAACAACGATTAGCAATTCACATGACGTAATCAAAAGTTGTGTAGAAGGTCTCGACATTATTTTGATAACATTTTCTTGTGCCACAACTCCTGGGAAACGAGTTACTTGGTCTTTTATTGAAGTATTCGCAGCAAAAATACGTCTTCAACTTCCACGACAGTCACGCTCTAGTCGACCGAGCTGTAAACGGGTAACTGTTATATTATTATGAAAATATAGAGAACGAGGACAGGAACTGGCCACCTTACCTCATACAAGCTGTGGCTTAGTATACTGATCTCTAACAATTTCATTCCCAGCCAGTAGTCTAAGTACTATGGGACAAACCTTGACTTAGTATACTGGTCTCTAACAACTTCATTCCCAGCCAGTAGTCCAAGTACTATGGGACAAACCTTGACTTAGTATACTGGTCTCTAACAATTTCATTCCACAACAGTAGTCTAATTACTATGGGACAAACCTTTTTTATTATACGAGTACATAAGATATCGCTTCTAGGGCTCTCGTTCAAACATGTACATTGTCAAGATCTGGCGGGTCTTTTATCCAAGATGGGTTACATTCAATCTTCAGATAAATATCTGTGTTGCTGCACATAAACGATTCTATTACTCAGTGAATCACAGAATTTTCTGTCTCGAACAGGCTGATATTCTAGTAATAAAATAATCTTTAAAATATCTAGCGATCATCTGTGCGCCGTTTTGCACAAAAACCTTCAAACTCAATTTCACGGAAATGTGACTTCATATTTTCCTTTCGATCCTTCCATTTTCCCAAATAAGACGTTGTGAGGGATGGGCAACCTGAACAATCGATAGATTTTAAATTAATGAACACCCCCGTGCGACAAACTAGTGTTAAAAATAGCAATACCGTGACATGTTTATGCTCGCCTCGATTTGTTGAGACCAAAAAGAAATGGCTGGCGAATAATAATCTTGCGCTTGGAAACCACCTGCGGGATTTGATTTTCTCATTCACGCCGAGAGATGTGGCTCGATGAAAGAAAATTGTTCCAACATTTTGCTGGTCTTGATCAAGGATTACTCACATTTTTTGTGTGTGACGTGAATCCTTAGGTAGTCTGCTGAGAGCCAAGAGTTTCCCATGGCTCCTCGTGTAGTCTGCTGAGAGCCAATAGTTTCCCATGGCTCCTAGTGTAGTCTGCTGAGAGCAGAGTTTTCCATGGCTACTTGTGTAGTCTGCCGCGATCCAAGAGTTTTCCATTGTCTTTAAGGTGAATATTGTTGCCCCCCTTTAATTAGCATATCAAGCTTATATACTAATATGACTCTCTGGTAAATTAGACAGACGCATTTGACTGTTAGTCTCATGACTTCTATTGGTCCATTTGAATGTCTGGTAATGATACAAACAAACCGACTTGCAGGAAATTGTAAACAAGGTAGTTCTGCAAAATTAAAACAAAGGCCTCAGTTTAAATAAAAAGAAATAGTAGGTGATGGTAGTGACTAAGAAACCGGCCTCTCCGAAATGCTGCGTCAAAGCGAAGGGACCGAATTGAGACTAGTTAACACGTTTAAACACCTGTGGAAATACATAAGATCAGATGGAAGATGCAATTACGATATACAATGATGAATAGCCCAAGCAACATGGGTCGACCAGATCATGAAAGGAATATTGTGCAACAAAACCTGGTCGCTGGAACTGATATAGAGAGTCCCTGGCTGCTACGTGGAACCGAGACTGACATATGGCAGTGAATCATGGACAATTAGCAAGCAAGTGCTTAGATCTTAAGAAGCAACGGGATATGGTTGTACAGAAGAATACTGCAGATACCATTAACTGCCAAGAAGACATGGTGCAGTAACTCGAGGAGGCACAAAGACAACTCATTGCAAGGATCAGAACAAGGCAGTCATCCTTTTTCGGGCATGTTATGAGAAGAGGTGGTTTGGAGCATGTTTTTACAACGGGAAAGATAGCAGGAAAGAGAGACAGAGAAAGGCCGAGAGAAAGATGTTGGACAGCCTGAAAGAATGGAACGGGCGACAATCAACAACACAGTTGGTAAACGACACACGTGATAGAAGTGGATGGAGGTCCATGATTTTCAACGCCAGCCGGCAAGGTACCTGATGATGATGTTGAAAGAAGACAGACACATTTGACTGTTACTCTCACGTCACGTTGTTAGTTGCCCATGGCAGAGCAATGATGGTGACATCTTCAAACTGTTGATGTTTTACTGCTTGGTGAAGGATATTGAGTACTTTGTCTGGTGATATATTTATCTCCGATTGTCCGGTGTACCTATTTGATGTCCAGTGGACCATTTACCCCTTTGCCTGTTTGGTAGATTATTGACATGTTTGCTTGTTTAGTGGTCATTTGATCGCTTCGTCTGTTTGGTAGTTTTGTTTTATCCCTTTGTTTGTCTTGTGGTCGCTTGATCTCTTTTACTGTCTGATGGTCTTTTAATCTCTTTGACTGTTTGGTGGTCTTTTGATCTCTTTGATTGTCTGATGGTATTTTAATCTCTTTGATTGTCTGATGGTCTTTTGATCTCTTTTACTGTCTGGTGGTCTTTTGATCTCTTTGACTGTCTGGTGGTCTTTTAATCTCTTGGACTGTCTAATGGTCTTTTGATCTCTTTGACTGTCTGGTGGTCTTTTAATCTCTTTGACTACTTGATGGTCATTTTATCTTTTTTAATTGTCTAATGGTCTTTTGATCTTTTGTTTGTCTGATGGTCTTTTGAGCTCTTTGACTGTCTGGTGGTCTTTTAATCTCTTTGACTACTTGATGGTCATTTTATCTTTTTTAATTGTCTAATGGTCTTTTGATCTTTTGTTTGTCTGATGGTCTTTTGAGCTCTTTGACTGTCTGGTGGTCTTTTAATATCTTTGACTGTCTGTTGGTCATTCGATCTTTTGTTTGTCTGATGGTTTTTTTCATCTTTTTGACTGTCTGATGGTCTGTTACATGTTTGCTTCTTTGCTTGTCTTTTGATGATTTTACATGTCTTGTCGACGAGATGACGAGCAGTACATGACACGACGAGGGTCTCTGTGGCGAAATGGTCAAGCCGTTTGCTTTGTGTTCAGACGGTCGGGGCTCGAACTCGAGATGCGACGGTCGGTTCATGTCAATTTTTGCCAGAGATACCTGGGTTCATCGCTGGAGCTGGGTAGTTTTTGCTTTGTGCGATGCTCTCTGCAGGTAATGATACCTTCTTTGCTGAGAGAGACCGAGCCATATGGGCCAGCCCGCCGTGATGAAGTCAAACCCTTGCCTTTAACCTTTAACCTTTGCGTAGAATAACTGGCCTACACTGGTACAGCATGGTTACTTGTATAGAGCCTCTGGAACGAGTTGGTTAATTTCAAGCGTGTCATGACATGTGGAGGTGGATGTCAAAGGAACCATCACATAGTGGTCTCCCCCCCCCCCCCCCCCAGTTTATTATCTTCTGGGCTTCAAAGGGCGAGTTGAATAACAGACTGGCCAGACATACTTGGGGAGGGAAATGATCATAAACAGGACGGAAGCGTTGAAAAAGTGGGACCAAGTCGAGAGACTATCTGTCTGTCTGTCTGTCTCTCTATCTGTCTACCCACTCAAGCCAGCCATCCATCCATTTATCCATCATCCATCCATCCGTCGATCTGTCGGTCTGTCTGTATGTCTGTCTGTCTGCCCACCCAAGCCAGCCATCCATCCATCCGTCCGTTATCCATCTATTCACCCACCCAATCCAGTCCCACCCATCCATCATCCATCGATCTATCGATCTATCTATCTATCTATCTATCTATCTATCTATCTATCTATCTATCTATCTATCTATCTATCTATCTATCTATCTATCTATCTATCTATCTATCTATCTATCTATCTATCTATCTATCTATCTAACTATCTATCTATCTATCTATCTATCTGTCTGTCTGTCTGTCTGTCTGTCTGTCTGTCTGTCTGTCTGTCTGTCTGTCTGTCTGCCTGCCTGCCTGCCTGCCTGCCTGCCTGCCTGCCTGCCTGCCTGCCTGCCTGCCTGCCTGCCTGCCTGCCTGCCTGCCTGCCTGCCTGCCTGCCTGCCTGCCTGCCTGCCTGCCTGCCTGCCTGCCTGCCTGCCTGCCTGCCTGCCTGCCTGCCTGCCTGCCTGCCTGCCTGCCTGCCTGCCTGCCTGCCTGCCTGCCTGCCTGCCTGCCTGCCTGCCTGCCTGCCTGCCTGCCTGCCTGCCTGCCTGCCTGCCTGCCTGCCTGCCTGCCTGCCTGCCTGCCTGCCTGCCTGCCTGCCTGCCTGCCTGCCTGCCTGCCTGCCTGCCTGCCTGCTTGCTTGCTTGTTGTATCCCCCATCGTTTGTTAAATAGTCGTTTTGTAACTATGCCCGAGCCCCGCTAACCCCAATCGCCCTGACTCCAATTTAACCTATCTCCAGGTTTATCAAAAACAAACTCACAGATCATGATTTTTATGGCATGAGAAGAACATACTATTATCCATCTTGTCTGCATTTCCATCGCTATTCATCGTGTAGCGTGACAACCCGGTTTGTTATTGGCTATTCCATGTCACTGCCTTATCTTTTAATTTGCATGCCTGAATTCATTGGCTGAATGCACTCGCAACGACCAATCAACTGCTGGGCGCTCAACTATTTACGTTATTTGTCAGAAAAGGGCAATGATCAATGTTCTTTCCGAAAAAATGCTGCGTTAGCATTTTTTTAGTTGTCCAAATGAGATTTTAAAGTATTGTTTGAGCAAAGTCCTTCAGCTTGTCTAGCACGATCAATGAAATACTTCAACAAATTATACAGAATTGTATCCGTTCAAACTATTTGTGGGAAGGGAGATCATTAGAATAATGTTAACTACGTTACTTTCTACACATCTGTTGTTGAGGCTGTTAATATCTACGTTTTGATCGCTACCTACAGATAAATAAAACCACCACATCTCAGAAAATAAAAATGACTGTACTGGATTTGCATGTACAGCAGAAGGTAGTGAAGACTTACGCTGAGTCGAAGATGACAGGGAGAAATAGAATGGTAGAATACTGAGCTTGTAAGCCAGTCCCAGGACTGAATAACTTGAAATGATGACTGTTTTTTTTCTTCACATTTCAATGAAACTGTCGTGAATACAGGTGTCCTATGCCTTATAGCTTTCGACATATGGGAGAAGGAAGGGATACAAATTAGGGGGGTATTAAATACAAGTCTTGTGCACCTTAGAGGGATGAGATAAAACATGAAAATACTAAAGTCAGTATCTCTTGAAGCACATTTAACAAAATACTTTAAAAATATTTCTCTAGCAACATATTTAAATCAGAAGGAGATTGGCAATGCAGAAACTACACAATCTGTGGAACTATTGCAGAATACCAGAAAACTAACAAAAGTGAAAATGTTGAGAACCTGTGTGACAATAAACGGCTGCAACATTCACAGTTACGCAAACCTCAAGAAAGAGCATGCATTTTTCGAGTCCAGATGTTATAGAATGGTTCTCAGAATACCATGGCCCGAAAAAAAATAATACAGACATTCGATAAGAGTGGGGAATAGAGAAGAACTGGTTCATAAGTTTCATTATGACCAGAAAATTGAAATCCTTTGGCCACGTCGGAAGACAAAACGGTCTCGAGAGAACGGTAATGGAAGGTATGGTGCACGACACTGCGCTGTCTCACTACACCAAGGTCCGGGTCTATCAGACCTGCGTTCTTGGACTCTCTTGTATGGAGGCGAGACTTGGAGCACTTACACTAAACAGGGACAACGGCTGAACAACTTTTACAAGAGGTGTCTACGGCGGGTATTGGGGATTGGGTGGCAAGAAAGAGTGTCACATTATACGGTCTTATAGAGAGCAATCACTCACAGCATGTACTCGATGTTGAGTCAGCGACGTCTACGGTGGTTGGGACATGTTTATTGCATTGAAGACGAGTGTCTGCCAAAGGATATCCTTTATGGACAGCTAGCCATTGGAGTTAGAAGAATCGGCCGTCCCACACTGCGATTCATGGACGTATGCAAGAGGGACATGAAGTCATGTGACGTCCCATCCGAGGGCTGGGAAGACATTGCTCAGGATCGAGCTATCTGGAGACAGTCAGTTGGAGGGGGCATGATGGCTACTGGCGATATCTAGAGGTCGACAGGCTGCAGAGAAAATAGAAAGACTGAAGAGATCAAGGAACAGCCAGGCAAGCGAGCCTCCTCAGTATGGTTGTATGATCTGTGGCAGAGACTGTCACTCGCGGATCGGCTTTCACAGCCATAGCAGACAGTGCCGAAATACAGGAGAGAGCTGGACGAAACTTACAGGGCGCCACGCGCATGGTCTATAGAGACTGAGACGCCTATGATGATGCCCGACAAGAGAGGCAGAGACAGACCAGGTAATGGTACAAAGATTTCAAGGAATGCTTGGGCATGGCTCTGAAGCAGGCTGGAGATTTGACAAGAGATTGAGTTTCTTTCAGGCAATCTGTGATGGGAGCGACGTTTTACAAAGGACCTGCTACATCATGATGTAGATATTCACGTACAGTTTCGTCATAAAAGAGCTTCTTTACAAAGTAATTTTTTAAAGGCAAAATGCTCCTCAGTCACAGTAGACAATCATAAGCAATTTGAACTACAGTGAATTAGAGCCCCTGAGAGTAAAGCTTCATTAGTTTCATTGTAGATGCGCCCCTGACTATTACAAGAAAAACTCCGGCCTACGGACGATGCCTCGCTACAAAACGGGTTAGAAAGCTTTAAAAACACTACGTTTTTCGTCTCATGATTTTTAATGTCACAGACCATTGTGTTGAACGGGATTACTATAGCGTGTGTTGCAGGAATGGGGAGATAAGTACGATTTGAGTACAGGCTATAGTGGAGGTTCTACCCATGATGTCTTTTTGTTCTCTCCCATTGCTGACTGACAGTTATGTATTATCTTTGGTACTGTCTGCGCATACCATTAGTTTCACGCACATCCATTCTTTGCAGTAGGGTGTACGATTACAGAGTGGATAGAGAGATTGCTTTTAGTAGCAAAGGGAACGGGGTTGGGGAAGCACGCGGCAACTTGTTTACGCAGTTGCAAAAATAGTTAAGTTACCTAACTGTTTGCTGAGTTAGCTGAGGAAACAAAGAAAGAAACTGGCACCATATCTCATAAAGCTGGACACCTTATTCAAGTGCCGATCCAGGGATATCTTATTGGAGAGGTAGAAAACAACCATTACGCAAAAGGCCTGTATTAGCCATGTGATGATCTAAGCAAGTGGTTCTTAAGCTTTCCGTTACCTCGGACTACCTTTAAATATTATTTGCCCCCCAAATATCCATATATAAAATATTTAGGAATGAATTATCGGTGTGTTTACAATCGCAATGTCTTCAATTTGAAAAAAAACATACAATGAGGTAGCTGATTATCTTCTCTTCTGGGCCTGTAAGTGTGACGTCAATGGACAGATATTCCTTGCTATAGCGCCGGCACTTGTTAAGATGACTGGAAGAGACTTCATTTTGCATTGAACAGGACGTACTGACGTCATCATTATAAGTGCGTTTGAGTTCCGAATTCAGCCAAAATTTATTTCAGCAAAATTCAATGTGATTTTATTTTTCCTCTCTTTTCCAAGACCATCTCAGCTATTTGTCTTACCTAGTTTAATTCTTCTGGCTCCAATCTCACCGACCACGGGAAACTTTTATACATCTTCCGGACGGGTATTTTGAATCTGTCTAATCCACAACCTTTGATATTCGGTTCAGTGGCGGTGTTGTCAGAAGTTTGAGATCACGAACGACAACTCTGCTGCGATACCCGTCACCTGCATTACCTACTCAAATTTCCCCCTGGGGCTCTTTTTAATCGGCATTTATCCAATTGTGTCAACGTTGTCTAAATTAACTTTTGCTGTATTTGTCCTTGTTTCTGTTTGTTTATTTCAAAATATATATTTTATTCATCTTTTGATTCTAAATGTAAATGTAACATTTCTTCAAACCTTTGGTGATCCAATGCGAGGACCTCGCAGATCCCCTGTGGCCCGCGGACCACAGGTTGAGTACCGCTGCCCTGAGCTAAAACGAATTATATAGAATCCTTAATGTAACCATTTAAACAAAAAGAGAATTAATATATATTTATACATCTATGTTCTCTGAGGGATATAAAAAGGCACAGCAGACAGAAACAAGTGCTCTCGAGTTTGAACCAATATGCCGCTACTTGTCTAAGTTCTTGTTTGTTGTTTAGACCTTATAGTTGAGCCCTCTCTGATGATCGTTCTGCGAAGTCTCTTTGGTCTACCCCTCTTTCTGCAACCATCTGGAGCCCACATAACTGCCTGAAATGGGAGTATGTTCCTGTTCATTCCAAGTTCATGCCCGATATATGGCCACAGTTTTTTCCTCATGATGTTAGAAACATATTGCTGGTTGGTGTTTTCTCTTATTAGCTTGTTGGACTTGACTTCTTCCTAGCCAATGTTCAATAGTTTTCTAAGACATTTATTTGCAAAAGCATTACGTTTATTTTTTAGTGTCTTTCTCGTTTTCCAGATTTTGCATCCGAATGTTAGCACTGATATTATGTTGGAGTTAATCAGCCTGGGCTTTGTGTGTGTGCTCTTTGATTTTGAAATTCAAATGTTTGTTAGTTGGACAAAAGTGTAACAACTGAGAAAAGAATATAAATAAACAATGAGCAGTAATCTTTCTTCCTTTCACCACTGTTCTGCTTGTGTCTTTCAGCGTCAGGTTATGAAGAGGTTTCTTCACCGGGCCCTAGTATGTGCTTCGTACATTGGGACCTTTAAAGCTTCTATTATATCTGCTATCCATCTTTTGCGTAATCGGCCCTTGGCTCTGTATCTATTTGATATGTATGGCCTTGATTTCTAAGGGATACTATCTGGTGTTTGACGTGTCACATGGCCGAACGATTTGGTTTGCTGTCTCTTGATGAGGTCTAGCACTGGTGTTGTACTTGCCTGTATCCTAATATCTTCGTTTCTGATTTTATCCATTCTTGTTACTCCAAGCATCCGTCTCTGCTGTTACGATGTTTTATTTTATCTTTATTTGTTAATGTCTAATTCTGGGACTTATATCACAATGGGGTAGAAATATTGTGTTGTATAGCGTTAATTTGTATCCATTCCCACGTGTTTACATTTTCGTATAAAGGACATTAGCCCGATGATTTTACTAGCTTTATTACATCTGTTTTGGATTTCGGCGTCGCCTTTATGTTACTCAGATATGTGAAATCTTTTACCTATGTTTCTTGTTGGTTTTGTGTGAATATTGTTGTTTCTAAACAATCAAAAGTATATGAAAAATGTGTGTACATAAAAACACCAAGAAAAACAAGTCTTACTAAATCTAATGGAAAAACTAATACTTAAGCAGACAAATACAAAATATTGCAATATTGTGCAATTATTGATCTTTTGTAATCACCTAATCTAATTTAGTCATTTTAATTGTTGTTAATAAGATAAAAACTATCTATTCAATTTTTCGCTCATTGCACCAGCATAGCCCAGAACTGCATGAAGCCTGTTTCTAAACATGTGCACATTTTCCGCATTTCGTTCTAATTTGAAGCGTAGGTTTTACATTTGCACAATGAGCTCACTCAGGATGTTATGTAAGATACTGCAACCCGCTACTTAACGCCCTTTTCAGGGCTCACAAAAGAGTAATCTTACTTATTGTGGGAGGGGACGGCGTGGGCTAGTGGATAAGTGACGCGGCTCATAATCTGAAGGTGCTGGGTTCGATCCCCATCACAGCACCGGCCGTTACCCTGGGGAAGCAAACCCTTAGAAAATGCAGGAGGAAGCGGACCCTTACACAAAATGCATGCTGAAGTCGGATGCGCTCGGCAGACAGGCGCAAAATAAAAACCACAGTGCAAAGCACACTGCCTTGGAGAAGAGAGAAATAAGGCGAACGCAAAACAAAACAACTTATTGTGGACATTCACAACCAACAACATCAACTACAACAACAACAACATCACCAACAACGTGCATCTGCTCTCTTTACCACTCTTTGTGGTGGCTGATAATAAGGGCAGGTAAAGCGTGTGGCCTAGGGGTTGCGAACGTAGCTCACAATCCCAAGGTACAAGGTTGAAATCGCGTAGTGCTTAGAACGGGCATATCGTGGGTTTTATCTTGGCACGACTGATTCTCCCGGTCAGGTGAACATTTCGGAACCACCGCAGGAGCTACGGAGCACGTGTACTGTCCTTGTTAGCAGTGAGAGTGACGGAGCACATATGGGGAGGGGGTGGGGAGTGGGGAGGCAGACGCAATGAAGTTGATTCAATTAACCGTTATCAATTTCTAAAACAATGAACTAATCAATCGAAAAATCAATCAATCAATGAATAAATCAATTAATCAATCAATCAATCAATCAATGCCCCTTAAGTGACAAATACGGCACATAAGGCGTAAACCCGAGCTCTCCAGTCGGATCCATCTGGCGCAACTCTTTTCAATTCATGTATGCTGTTCAAACCCATAGGGGAGTCTTCTCTGACGATTGTTCTGTGGAGAGTTCCTTCGGTCTTCCTCTTTTCCTACTGCCAGATGGTGACCACATAAACGTTTGCAGAGGGAGTATGTTGCTGTCCATTCTAAGAACATGTCCGATGTATGACCACCAGTTTTGCCTGATGAGTGATGAAACATATTGTTGACTGGTGACTTCTCTAATTGTTTTGTTGGTCATGAGTTCCTGTCAGTCAATGTTCAACATTTTTCTAAGAAACTTATTCCTAAATGCTTTTAGCCTCTTTTCCAGTATTCCCATCCATAGGTCAGTATTTGTAATACGATAGAGCTGTTGTATGTCTAGCGTGTCTCAGTCCGACCCTGTCAGACTCTAAGTTGTTGTCTAGTTATCATGTCTCAGTCATACTCTAAGTTGTTGTATGTCTAGCGTGTCTCAGTCCGACCCTGTCAGACTCTAAGTTGTTGTCTGGTTATCATGTCTCAGTCATACTCTAAGTTGTTGTATGTTTAGCGTGTCTCAGTCCGCCCCTGTCAGACTCTAAGTTGTTGTCTAGTTATCATGTCTCAGTCATACTCTAAGTTGTTGTATGTCTAGCGTGTCTCAGTCCGATCCTGTCAGACTCTAAGTTGTTGTCTGGCTATCGAGTCTCAGTCATAATCTAAGCTGTTGTATGTTTAGCGTGTCTCAGTCCAACCCTGTCAGACTCTAAGTTGTTATCTGGTTATCATGTCTCAGTCATACTCTTAAGTTGTTGTATGTCTAGCGTGTCTCAGTCCAACCCTGTCAGACTCTAAGTTGTTATCTGGTTATCATGTATCAATCATACTCTAAGTTGTTGTCAGTTTAGCGGGCTTAAGTCCGTCCCCGCCAGACACTAAGCTGTTGTCTGTTTAGCGTGTTTCAGTCACACTCTGATCTGTTGTATGTTTAGCGTGTCTCAGTCTGACCCTGTCAGACTCTACGCTGTTGTCTGTTTAGCGTGCTTAAGTCCGCCACTGACTGTAACATACAATTCCTCCTTACTTTTTTGTGTGTTCCGTACCAAGCATGGGCCCACCACTTCATCTGGCCACTTGCATGGACATCATCGTATGCGTTCTTGCAGTGCAAGCTTCTGTTTCGATTTTACATGAAGAGGTTGCAAGACGTATACGCCCTGCTAAGCAATGTGGCAAAGAACGACTAAGCTGGATTCGCGAAGAGTCTAGCAACCTCACAATGAAGACATATGGACCACAAAAGCAATTCTTTCAGAACTCCATAAATGCTTTCATGCAGTTCACTGCTGCTTTTACACATGTCATTTCCGTACAAGATGGCCGCCCCTCCTTGCAGGAAGCAAGCATCGCAGCACAAATTTACTTCTTTAATGGCGAGTTTGTGGCACTTTATTCTACTCGATGAAGGTCCCCGCTAGCCTCACGCACCTTCCATCCACAACAGTTTTGTTTCCAAGAAAAGGCAGGTATTAGTCCGCCAATCAGATCGCCTGGTTGTGAATCCGCGTGCGAGTGAGCTGGCGTGCAGCTGGTACATCAAAGACATGCAGGGAGGATAGGATTGTCTGTTTCTCTCAGTGGCTCAATTCTTTATATGTCAATCCTTATATATGTAGTGATTAGACCAGCAGTCGCGTGTTCAAAGATGTACAACAACACGTTCAGTATAATGGTTTCAATTGATATACGCTATGTTTGCGTATTTTTGTATCTACGAGGCGTGTTCAAATGAAACCGAATCTAACTGCACCAAGTGAATATACGTACGATGCGCAAGATGACGTCACTTCTGATTTAAACAGCACATACCAACCGTCAAGGGTGCAAAATTTCATTATCCTCCGACTCATAGTTTCCTCAGAAAAGCGTTGAAAACATGGCGGGTGTGATACGGAATCCGTCCAGAGTGGATTAGCGAGCGGTGATTCGGTTTCTAACAGTTGAAGGATGTCGACCAGTTGACATTCATCGCCGAATGCAGGCAGTGTATGGTAACAAAAGTGTGTCGAAGACAGGAGTGAAGAACTGGACAATGATGTTTAACGAAGGACGTTGAGTTAACGCAAGAATGTACGCCTGACCTGGTCTCGGAAGATCTTTCGTTAACTCACGTCCTTCTTTAAACATCGTTATCCAGTTCAAACTTGACAGTTGGTATGTGCTATTTATACCAGAAGTGAAGTCATCATGCGCATTGTACGTATTTTCATTTGGTGCAGTTAGGTCCTGTTTCATTTGAACACGCCTCGTATATACAAGTGGTTATGCGTTTTGTTACATATGTTGATCTCTGTTTTATCACTTAAGATGTACCGATTTTCCTCAGTGGTCTCAAGGTAAGGGCCCGCTGTCGGTACTGGAGGTCGCGGGTTCGAATCACGGCGGAGACCGAGACTTTTTCATGTGGATCTTCTGGTAAAAATTCCTCTGGTATCTTGGTATTAAGATCGGGCTCCCCTGATCAGGGTTGAGCACGTTAAAAATCTCTTGGCAGTTAGAAATCGAAAAAGAGTAGGCTTAACTCTCGCTACCCGTACATAATTCAACATTTGAGTTAAAAATCTATCCAAATTATTAGTACCTTCCCCCAGGCCTGGTATGCTGCAGGCAATTAAACATACCTACTACGGCTACCTGGCAACATTCATTAACATGCCTGTTTGAATACCAGAAATCCAAGTAGTATTTTCTTCTCATATTTATCTTTACATTTTGTAATTTATATTTATAAAATATTTGTGTTTAAATTATGTTTATACCTGTTCTATATTGTTTAATCACTCTTTTAAATGTACTTGTATCCATGGCACTATTTGGGAAACTGGGACGTTAGTCCAGTGAAACATAACATACTGACCAGGACCTTGTGTCCGGGTCAGCCACAACATACTGACCAGAACGTCGTGTCAGGGTAAGGTACAATATACTGACCAGAACGTCGTGTTAAGGGTCAGGCACAATAAACTGACCAGAACGTTTTGTCAGGGTTAGGCACAATATACTGACCAGAACGTCGTGTTAAGGGTCAGGCACAATATACTGACCAGAACGTTTTGTCAGGGTCAGGCACAATATACTGACCAGAACGTCGTGTTAAGGGTCAGGCACAATATACAAACCAGAACGTCGTGTCAGGGTCAGATACAATATACTGACCAGAACGTTTCGTCAGGGTCAGGCACAATATACTGACCAGGACGTCGTGTCAGGGTCATACACAATATACTGACCAAGACCACTATTTATTTTCCATGTAGCGTTTCCTGGAAAGCGTTTGGGTCTAAAAATGAACGTACGCTGGTATTAGACTCACGGAAGACAAGTCAGCTCTCTAACACTCTAATGAAAGAACGCTACGGAAATCGTGTTTAACTCCGCAGAAACCGCAGATTTCAAATGCCTGGTCATTGACAAACAAAAGCCCTCAATAAATTCGTCTGACCAAATAGTGAACGGGTGCTGGAAATAGACCATCTGAAGACAGGTCAGTTTTACCATACAAATGACAGGGCGTTGCTACGGAAAACCAGCTCAAATCGAGAGGAGCCGCAGACACTTTGGTTCACGTACCAGGCTGATAAGCCAAGGGCGCGAGGCTACCATGTGGGGGATTACGGCCGAACCCTTGTAAGCCGCCATCCCGCCCAAAATCTCAGCACCACTGCAATGGGAGGCTCCTACATGCTCGGGACCTGGGGCTTGCGCCCCAGCCCTATCAGGTAGAGCCACAGTAAGAGGTCCTTGCCGTCCGCCAATCAAAGTGGGCGGACAACTGCTTGATACTCACCTTATACGGCGATTGGGTGCGAAACCACCAACCAAAGACTTAGTACCTGGTCGAGGTGTCGAAAACAGTAGAGCAGCCACCTCACTGTGAACTGTCAAGACTCAACCACTGACCATGAGAGTTGTCCGCACACCAGGCGAACAACATCTCTGTGACATTACCAGGCTTGTCCTCTGGCTAAATGCACTCCGGCTACGATATTTACCTCTGTACGTTATCAGCCATATAACTATCATGCTGGACGCAGAAGAGATGCAGACCAGCGGACATTGCACACCTGCCCCACTGTGTCAACACCCCAGGTGGCGGGGAATGCTAGGCGTACCATCCCTGCATAGAAGCCAAGAAAATAAAAGGAAAAAGAGATACCCCACTCACATGCAAATGCTACGTTTCTGGCAGGACGTGACGATCCTAAGATACAGACACACTGGACTGCCTCTCTTCCGGGTAAACCAGTCCATCTCATATATCATCTCACATATCATCATTGCACCCTATAGACACGAGTAGTGAAGACTCGATAGTCTAGTAAGACAACTTCCATAAGAGAGACAACTCTGATCATAAACAACTGCTGCCTTGCAGATAGGCTGGGGACAGCCAAAGGCTAAGGAGGGCATCCCTACAGAAACGCCTGTTGAAATCGGATGCACGGGGCCGCAAGCCTAACAAAACAGTGCAACGTAAATCGCAGTATGATGGCAGTACAACCTATCAGAAAAACGCATGGCGCTCATCCTGCGGAGTCCCGCCAGGCAGCGATAGTGCCGGGCCTCACGTCTCGAAGGGGCCCACCCTTGACTACTGGGTCGTGGAGTCAAGGCACATGGCTATGGGGCAACTTCTATTGGCCAAAACCTCAAGACCTTCAAAATATTACAGTGGAATGCGGAGGGAGTCATTAACAAAAAACTTTCCCTAACACACCACCTGCATGAAGGTAAGATTGACGTGGCATGTATCCAGGAAACGCACCTCAACAATAACCATAAATTCTCAATCAGAGGATACCAGACCTTCCGTCTAGATAGAGAAGGCCACAAAGGAGGGGTCCTGATACTGACCAGAAACTGCATACCGAGTAGCGCGGTATCTGTCAATCACACCGGACAAGCAGAAATTGTAGGAGTTGACATAATGGCCCAAGAGACGAAGCTCCGCATTTTCAATCTGTACGGACCACCAAATAGAGACCTATCGCTCTCGAGTATGGAGGTCAGAGACTCCAACTGCATAGTAGTTGGAGATTTCAACAGCCACTCGGAGAGATGGGGATACTCTGACACAGACAGCAGAGGTGACGAAGTGGAAGATTGGGAGATAGATGCAAATCTCTCCCTAATCAATAGGCCGGAGGATAGCCCTAGCTTCTATTCAAGAACATGGCATACCACCTCGACTCCAGATTTGGCCTTCTCCACACAGGACATACACCATAAAATAGACCGCCAGGTGCTAAACCAACTGGCAGGTAGCGACCACAGGCCGATCAGACTAACCATTGACATGGAAGTAGGCCCACAGGAAACAAAACCGCTCCCACGTTGGAATTACAAACGAGCCGACTGGGACAGATTTGCAATCCTGACAGATGGGCTGTGTGAAACCATCAACACACGACACTCAAAAATGAAGCCCATGGTAGAGAGCCTAAGCAAGGCAATAATGCAAGCCGCCACTGAAACCATCCCAAGAGGAGCTAGGAAAAACTATAAGCCCTACTGGAATGATGAGTTGCAGAAAGTGGAAGATGCAGTAACAAATGCTAGGAACATGGCAGAGCGAGAAAAATCCATGGAGGCAAACATCGCCCTCAAAGCCGCCGCGGCGAAGTACAAACACACTCTCAGGCAAACAGCAAGAGAAAGCTGGAAAAATAAAACGGAAAGTCTAAACCTGGACAAAGACGGGAACAAGCTATGGAAGCTAGTCAGAGCCATGAACGACGAAACCCCGTCAAATAAACAAATTACTATCAAGCAAGGCGAGAACTTGATCACAGGTAAGAAAGCCGCTAACGCCTTTGTCGATCACTATGCCAGAGCAAACCACATCGAGGTCCCTGCAGATAAGCATACAGACATTAGCGAAGAGCTAAAGGGACACGAAAACATAAATACGGCTCCTGAAGAGCACATGATGGCCAAACTAACAATGCGCGAAATGGAAGAGGCTATGAGAACACTAAAGAAAAGGAAATCTCCCGGAAAAGACGGAATCACAAACGAAATGCTGATGGGGCTGGGCCAAACAGCGAAGAGGATGGTTCAGAACTGAGGAAAAAACTATGGGGTCTCCGCTCAGACCTGGAAAGGACTGTGGACTTCATCCTGGCGATAGGACTGAAGATTTAGCATGGTTAGAAAACCCGAACACAGAAGAAAAAGAAGAAGACGCAAAAGAAGAAGAAGTAACATATGTTTGTTACTAAATTTAACAATTAACTTGTACTTATTTTCATCAAATTGTTAGATTCACATTGTATTATTTATATTTATTTAATTTTTATTTAAAATACGAGTGAGTTTCAAATGAAAACCTCAAAAGTGGGATATAAATTAGAAAAACATGCATTTGTACTGTAACTTGTTAATATTGCTGCTAAGGATGTCAAGATTGTCCTGCATGTGCCATCACAGTGCAGACGAACAACATGACATCATAAGTGCAGTTAAAAAAGGGTCACGCCCCACCACTAACATACACCAATGAGGACCAGCGTTCTGTTATCCGTTTACTTTTTTAGAAGCGAAGGCGTGGTACTTATAGAAATACATCTGCAAATGAAGATCCAGTAAGGTGATGCAGGCCTTTCAATCAGTCAATCACCGATCTTCCTTTACAAGACAGTCAGTGTCTGCAAGGACTCTTGCGGCAGTACTCGATGTACCTGACCCGGTCGCGAACAGTCTGTCACAGAACTCACGCCGTTTTGGAACTTCCTACTCCACTCATACACTTGCTGGAGTGAAAGGCATGCATCTCCGTACTGAACCATCATTCGCAGATGAATTTCTAAGTTTCACTTTTTCGTTGTTTAAAAAAAAGCGCATAACAGAACGCTGATCCAATGGTGAGGCGGCCATCTTTTAACGGAAATTATTAACTCACGTTGTTTGCCTGCGCCGTGATGACACGCGGGACACTCTTGACAACATTAGCAACCATATGAACAAGCTTCAATACAAAGGCGTGACTCTTCTAATTTATATCCCACTTTGAAGGTTTTTATTTGAAGATCCCTCGTAAATTAACATTGTTTTAATTTTAATGTATTGTTTTATCGCTGATTTAAAAAACAAATACGTGCATCCATATCATCGTTTAATGGCTCCCTGTTTGGTCGCTATCTGCTTATCTGGCCTTCTCCCAATTCTCACGCCCATCTGGCCATGTCACTTCCTCTCGCCCACATGCTTTCTGGGCCTGACGTGCAATAAGGCCAGGATGACCCGAGACGAAATTATGTGTACTTTCCAGCTAAATATCGTTTTATTGACCTTCATTGTTCACATCTTTATTTTATGCTTTCTTCTCTTCCCATATAAGCTGCGTGCTCATATATTTGTTTCTGCTTGTTGTCCCTGAGGAAGGTCTTTTTGTCGAAATGTCATATTCATCATGGCATCATCATGTAGTATGTTTTTTGTAGAACGTCGCTCTCATGACAGTCTGTCTGTAGGAAACTATCTTTCGCCAGTCTTACGGCCACCTCCAAGGTCAAATCCAGCGTCTCCTTGATGTTCTGGGTCCACCGTCTTCTCGGTCGGCCCCTACCTCTCTTTCCAGTGACCATGCCTTCCATAACCACTCTCTCCAGTCCGGTGTCACCTGACGTGTCCAAAAAAAAAGAATTTTCGAGTAATTACGTCATCGATGAGTCAATTATCATCTACATTCAAGTCTTGCCGGATGGATTTGTTTGTTTCTTTCTTTGTCAACGAGATTTTCAGGATTCTTCTGTAGCACTGTGTCTCAAAAGCACCGATCTTCGCTCTTATTACTTTTGTAATCGTCCATGTTTCACATCCATAGGTTGCCACAGGAAAAATGCATGTTCTTGGGATCTTTAATTTTAGTTCTTTGTTTGTGTTATGCCATAGGGTCTGCATACTCCTTATCTTCTGCATTGTCATAGTCAGTCGTCTTCTTACTTCTTTTGTACAGTCTCCATTGTTTTTTAGTATTGATCCCAAATATTCAAAATGTGCAACATTTTCAATCTTTTCACAGCTATCTCGATCTTAGGTTGGAGTTTTGTCTTATCATCATGTAGCATGTCTTTTATAAAACGTCGCTCTCATAACAGTCTGTCTGACAGAAATTCTTTCCCTTGACAAAACTCCAGCCTACGCCACAGTAACTCCTTGCCCTTCCTCGATATCTTGGTGCCATCGTCTTCTCGGTCTACTCTTGCCTCTTTTGCCTGGCATCATACCTTCCATCACGGTTCTCTCGAGATCGGTGTTTCTCTTGATTTGGCCAAAGTATTTCAATTTTTCTGGTCATGATTGAATGGATAAACCTGTTCTTCTCTGTTCAACTCTTGCCGGATGTCTATATTTGTCTTTTTCTCTGTCCAGAGTATTCTGAGGATCTTTCTGTAACATTTTGAGTGGAGGGATTCGATTCTTTGTCTAGAAGTTTTAGTAATTGTCCATGATTCGCAGCCATAAGCTGCCACAGGAAAAACACAGGCTCTCAAGACTTTAACTTTTGTCGTTTTGTTGGTGAACTGCCATAATTTCTTAAGGCTTGTGCAGTTCGAAATAGACGTTCCCATTTTCTTCTTATCTTAGCTTGGTATTTGCCCACACCTATAAATGTTGTTTTACAATTAAAAAAAATTCTTTTACGTTTTGTCGCTGTAAAAAACTATCATGCAACGTTATTTCCATTGCTGGGGAAGTCGAAGAGTTTTGGGAAGAAGACTATAGGCCACTTCGCCACTGCTGTCGTTACGTCCTGTGCTGGCTATGTTTGTTTATTTCACCCCCAGCGTAAGGGGAGGAAGACTAACCTCTGATCAGACATGTTAGTCAGGGTCAGACATGTTAGTCAGGGTCAGGCCAAATACTATGATCAGACGGGTTAGTCAGGGTCAGGCCAAATACTCTGATCAGACATGTTAGTCAGGGTCAGGCAAAACATATTGACCAATACCCTCACCTCGGCTTCCTAGTAGCTCTCTCTGGAAACATGATGTTTTCATGGCAGCCTGGATAACTAGGTGAGAGATCGACGTGATCCCCGTTGTATTAAATGACACGGAGATGAAGTAAAGCATAGCACAATCGCCTGGAGGACACCGGTCCACCTTCATCAGGAGGCTCGGGAAAGCGACTGCACCCCGCCCACTTTTTAAGGGCGTACAAAAGAGTAACCTACCCATAGTGGGCATTTGCAAACAACAACATCCAACATAAAAAAACAACATTTACCTTACCAAGGATTCTATCCACCACCCTCCTTGCCAGCAGCCAGGCATCGACACCATTCGGTCACTTGCTCCTCGATTTTGTCAATAATTATTATAATTTCGAAAGTTGATCTTTGTTGAGATTTTCTCAATCGATTTTGTAGAAGGCATTTATTGCTTGGTCGAGCTAGACTTAGGAGCTGACACCCTGGATGGTTTCAATATTATTGTTCGCTAAGACATCAGTGGCCCGTTGTGTCGCTAAGACATCAGTGGCCCGTTGTGTCGCTAAGACATCAGTGGCCCGTTGTTTTGCTAAGACATCAGTGGCCGCCCGTTGTGTGGCTAAGACATCAGTGTCCCGTTGTGACTCTAAGACATCAGTGGCCCGTTGTGTCGCTAAGACATCAATGGCCCGTTGTGACTCTAAGACATCAGTGGCCCGTTGTGTCGCTAAGACATCAGTGGCCCGTTGTGTCGATAAGACATCAGTGGCCCGAGATGTCGCTAAGACATCAGTGGCCCGTTGTGTCGCTAAGACATCAGTGGCCCGTTGTTTTGCTAAGACATCAGTGGCCGCCCGTTGTGACTCTAAGACATCAGTGGCCCGTTGTGACTCTAAGACATCAGTGGCCCGTTGTGTCGCTAAGACATCAGTGGCCCGTTGTGACTCTAAGACATCAGTGGCCCGTTGTGTCGATCGACCACTGCCATGACCAAGTGATGCAGCGAAAAAATAGAAACTCCGTTGAGCTTCCAATATCCGGGGATGAAACTCTGGCGCCTTGTGCTTTCATGGCACGTCTTTCGACCAAGGCCTATATGAGGTGGGGTGGCTAGTTACCTTCCATGCTGAGTTTATATCTCTCCTAACTCATACATCAGGTACCCATTTACAGTTGGATCGTACCAAACGCGAACCAGAGACCGGATTTAAAAAAAAAAATGTCAGTCCGTGAAACTCAAACCCGTGGCGTGGGGGGGGGGGGGGGGGGCGTAATCCCAGTCTAGTAGGCCAGCTCCCTGTTGACTACGCTACACGATCCACTTCCTTCAATCGTGCATACTTTAGTAGTGACCCTGTGTCTCTACAGAAATGAAAAATGGTTAGGTGATCCCGTAACTGGTGAAGTCGTTGGGGCACCCATGAAAACACCCCAACAACTCCATGCCGCCTGGCTCTGTCAGCGGCCGCTGCCTGTGCTTCCTCTGGTTGAAGAGTCTTCCATACTTTATGTTGCCATCCTACCTGTTTTGTTTGGGACGACCTTTTGGCCGTCCGCCTGCGCTCTGTTGAGCAGAAAAGTATTTGCAAGACCGTTTGATCTCGATGTAAAAAAAGAACTGACTTGCATACCCCCTTCCTTTACAGCTAAAGGCATACGTACAAACGGCTCAGCCACTAAAGGACACACGAGATTTAACAGAAAAGCAAAAACACATCATACAGATAATCTAAAACACAAATAAGCAGGCCCCTTGTTGGAAGTCCGGCCATGCAGAACTCCCACATGTGTGAATATCATTAAAGTTTGAAGGAGACTCATTATAATTTTATCAAAGCCATTAGCGCGTGATAAATGCGTGAGATACTCTCTTCATTTGCCTTTCTCCAGTTTAAATTTCCGCCTTTTTATAAATAAGCATCTGATAAAAAGATGATAATTAAGCTAACTGAGCGTGACCTGATAAGGTCGCTCCCTTAAATTCGGGATAACGAGCAGTAAAAGGGACATGGAGCAGGAAGCGGTAAAGATTCTTCTGTCTGCCTCTTTCTCCTCTCTTCTCTCGTCCAAACAACACACGCGCTCAGAAGAGGTATTTCCCATTTCATCCCATGCATTCTGGTACTCGCGTTTATATAAATATGCAACACTCTTATACCCGTAGAGATAAGAAAGATACATTATATGTAACAGGAGATGTTGTCAATATTATCTGTGTGTTTGCGCGTTTCTGGTTCTTGTGTCATAAAAGGGGCTAAAGTAATTAAATGGTTGCATGGAGATATATATATATATATGGGACGATGAGGCTAACGTCTGGTCAGGCAAAACATTCTGATCAGGCAAAGTTAGCCAGGGTCAGGAGAAATATACTGGTTAAAACCCTCCCCTGACCTCCTCGTTGGTCGTCCTGGAAACGGGCTGTTGTCGAGGACAACGGGCTGACTAACAAGGTGAGGTTCGACGTGATCTCCGCAGTAATTTGCAAAACGCAGATGAAGCCAAGCATAGCACAACCGCTGGAGGACCCTGGTTCACCTTCATCAGCACGTTCGGGGTGTGAGGAAAGCGACTGCAACCCGCCACTTAAACGCCGTTTTCAGGGCGCACAAAAGAGTAACCTACTGATTGTGGGCATTCGCAAACAACAACAACAACAACATATATTTATATGTTTTGTATGAGGGACATTAATTAAGCATTAGGAATTTTTTTTTTTTTGTTCGCCTTATTTTCTCTAATCGCCAAGGCGGTGTGCGTTGCAATGTGGTTTTTATTTTGCGCCTGTCGGCCCAGTGCATCCGACATCAGCATGCATTTTATGTAAGGGTCTGCTTCCTCCTGCATTTTCTAAGGGTTTGCTTCCCCGGGGTAACGACCGGTGTTGTGATGGGGATCGAACCCAGCACCTTCTGGTTGTGAGCCGTGCCACTTAACCACTAGGCCACGCCGTCCCCTCAACAACAATTTAATAGAAAAGTCTATGAAAGTATGTCAAACGGAAAATCTTATTCCAGGACACAAAATAGCTTTTTGGCAAAACTCCATCATGTAGGGATTGTGACGATCGAACAGTATGCGCATGCGCAATAAAGCGGGAAAGATGGCCGGTACATTATCAGCTTGTACCGTAAAAAAACAGCGACGCGCTAAAAGTTTATTTTTGCATTTAGAAGGTCTGAAACCTGAAATCTACAGGAGAATGAAGGTTCAGTATGGAGATAGATGTTTGAGTCGGAGGAGAGTGTATGAATGGGTAGAACGATTTCAAAACGGAAGACAAAACGTCATTGATGAACCATTGCGTGGATGTCCAGCAAGCGTGGTATATGAGAGAGTAAAGCAGCAGCTCGACCAGGTAGTCCGTGATAACAGGCGAGTCACTATTGGTGAAATAGCCGTAGATTTCAACATGAATCCCGTCGCTTCGCATAAAATGTCAATGATGACCTCAGTTATAGGACAGCAAGGTAATGGAGGCGGTGCAAAATTGGTTAAGCGTCGACTTTTGTCTAGAAGGCATCCATACACAAAGTTTACAAGTGAACAAAGTGTGTTTCCAGGCAGGGGGACTATGTTGGACCATAATACACAGCAAATGTTTGGTTCGCACTCTCTTATCAATAACATTGCTGCTATTTAATAACTGTCCCATACACAACTGAGATTAAAACATTTGAAAAAGCTGCAAACGTGCTTCATAGCAACAGTTCTGACTGTCACTAGGCAGCCATCTTCGCAGATGCATTATCTGCACTACAAGCTCTCAAGAGGGACAACTCCTGTGCCTGGAGAATGAACTAACAAGGTAGTTGCCAGACAGCGAACCCTTCTTTTTTGACTGCCATCCCACAGCGGTCTTCAGCGAGAATGAGACATCGGAAAGGTTGGCAATAAATGGAAGGTGTAAGAATGTGTGTTCGGGACGACGAAGACAAGACAAGTATGTACCTGCACTCGGGTTACATATTTAACGAACAGCAGAAAAGAAAGTAAAGTAATGGACGGAAATCCAACAAAGATGCAATAAGGCAAATCAGATCATTGGACAATTAGCACCAATACGTAATTGCAAGCACGTGAAAATAACTACCAAAAAGAGCTTTATACAACCCGATTTTCGTCCAGACACTATGGCTACCAATGTCAAAACTGGACACTAACATCAAATGGAAAACGTTACATTGTAACAAGAGAAATGACGTGCCTACGATAAATAGTAGGTGGTATCAAGGAGAGACATGATCAGAAACGATGACATCAGGAGACTAGTGGGAACAACACCACTATTGGACTACATTAAAAGACAGCAACTAAAATGGTTAGGCCACATAACAGGACTACTACCACAAAGCACCCCCCAAGCAATGCTATTTAGATACAACGGACTCAAGACCAAATACCGACCACGGGAAAGGTGGCTTACAGAAATATCGGAGGCAGTGTAAGGCCACTGTGTATGAGGCACATAGTATGGCTTGTTCTAGAAATGTCTTCATAACTTGGCAAGAAAAGAAGAAGAAGAAATAATCCGTAGCCATGAATTCGGACACCGAGCTTTCAGATGACTGAAAGGACTTGTGAGAGAGAGAGAGAGAGAGAGAGAGAGAGAGAGAGAGAGAGAGAGAGAGAGAGAGAGAGGCATGGTTAAGTGTCAGACCAGCTAGGTACCTTTTGTAGCAAGGCAATACCGTCATCTAGAGATCCATTCCAGGCTCTCCATTACTTCACTTTTTTTCTGTTGTTCGTTATATATGTCCCACTCCATACCAGCAGGAGAGACCCGAACTAATTTTAGAGCTGAGGCAACAGCAACTCATATTCTTATCAGCTAAAACACAGCTACAATAAAAAATGCCATTCTTACAGACTTCATGAGCGTACTCCAAGCCATCTCAAGCCCCAAACAAGATAGACTCCAGGAGCGTACTCCAAGCCATCTCAAGCCCCAAATAAGATAGACTACAGGAGCGTACTCCAAGCCATCTCAAGCCCCAAACAAGATAGACTTCATGAGCGCACTCCAAGCCATCTCAAGCCCCAAACAAGATAGACTACAGGAGCGTACTCCAAGCCATCTCAAGCCCCAAACAAGATAGACTTCATGAGCGTACTCCACGCCATCTCAAGCCCCAAACAAGATAGACTACAGGAGCGTACTCCAAGCCATCGCAAGCCCCAAACAAGATATACTCCAGGAGCGTACTCCAAGCCATCTCAAGCCCCAAACAAGATAAGACTCCAGGAGCGTACTCCAAGCCATCTCAAGCCCCAAACAAGATAGACTTCAGGAGCGTACTCCAAGCCATCTCAAGCCCCAAACAAGATAGACTTCAGGAGCGTACTGCAGGCCATCTCAAGCCCCAAATAAGATAGACTTCAGGAGCGTACTTCAAGCTATCTGAAGCCCCCAACCAGATAAACGCACGCGAAATTAAATATAACGTCGGGCTGATGTCTCTCCGCCCGCCCCCCCCCCCAAAAAAAAAAAAAAAAAAAAAAAAAAAATAATAATAAATAAATAAATAAAATAAAAATTAAATTTAAAAAAAATAAAATAAAATAAAAAAAAATAAAAATCTAGTCCTACATTGGATTCTGGCCAACTGTCTGATACTTTGACGCGAGACGGCTGTTGAGCTGACAGAAAGCAGAGTCACGGCACACAAACTTGCAAATAATGCAAACCAGAAAGTGACAGCATAGACACACTTTGCAGAGATCTTCATTCTCAGAACGGAACATTGCAGACTCAAGGCTCACCTTCCGAGAATGGGCCATAGATACACCGCCACAAGCAATTGTAGCACCCAGCACATACCAGTCCTGCAGGACTGCCCCAATTATACAGACCACAGAGAGGCAATTTGGACCGGGGTAGCGACCATGCTCGAAAAGCTGTGAGGGACCGCATATGACCCTAACTAACTTAACGTCTTTATACTGGTTTAGAAGACTCTGCAGAGTCTGTATACAACCAGTTCCAATTACATCATCTTGCTCTAGAAGCTGTACGCATCCAATCTGTTCTTAAATGCACCACTTCACTTGGCAATGCATTCCAAGCATTCACTACTCTCTGGCTAAAGAAATACTTCCTAATATCTAATCTGGCCCTCTCCTTAGTCAACTTGTAGCTGTGCCCTCTTGTTCTTGTTGGTGGTTATACTTTAAAAAACTTGTTATAGTCTACTTTATCCATTCCTCTGATCATCTTATACACCTGTATTGTCACCACGAATTCTTCTCTCTTCTAGACACTGTAGGCCGGTTCTTTTTAATCTTTCCTCATAACTGTAATTCTGGAATCCCACTATCAGCTTTGTCGCTCTTTTTTGTATTCTCTCCAGCATGTCTATATCCCCTCTCTGATAAGGACTCCACACCTGTACACAGTACTCCAATCTAGGTCTAAAATCATTTATATATATCAAGAATAAAATTGGTCCCAAAACCGAGCCCTGTGGCACACCACTTTTCACTTCACACCACTCAGAGTACTCCCTATTTATGCCCACCCTCTGCCTTCTTCCCGTTAACCAATTTTCAATCCATTTGGCAACTTCCCCACCTATTCCATGTGATTTTAACTTTCGAAATAATCTTTGATGAGGTACTCTATCAAAGGCCTTTGCAAAATCCAGATAAATAACGTCCACTGGCTCCCCTTTATCTAACATTTTGGTAACCTCCTCCATGAATTCTAATAGATTTGTAAAGCATGATCTCCCTCTGGTAAACCCATGCTGACTATTTCTAATTAGATTAAATTTATCTAAATGCATTACAATGTTTTCTTTGATTATTGACTCTTAACAATTTACAGACTATGCTCGTTAAGCTCACAGGTCTATAGTTTGCTGGATCTGCTTTTTTGCCCTTTTTGAATAAGGGGATCACTCACGCATCTTTCCAATCCCGTGGAACAATCCCTTGTACAAGTGATTGAGAACATAATATAGCCAATGGTTTTGCTAATTGGTCTCTAATTTCAAACAGCAATTTTGGATGAATACCATCTTGACCTGGACATTTATCCACTTTCAACCCCTCCGAAACACATCTCCTTCGTGAATCTCACCGGGCTAGAAGCAAAGCATTATTTGATCGAAGAAGAAGAGGAAGGAGTTGAAGAAGAAGAAAAAGAAGAAGAAGAAGAAGAGGAGAAAGAGGAAGAAGTTATATATTTCAACCGAGTGCATATAAATACTTCTCTTGCGATCGTTGTGACGAACAATAACTCTTTGTTGACAATGCGATGCCTCAAAGTTTCCACATATTACCTTCATTATTCAAAAAGAGGGAGTAGATTGAGAACAAGTAGATAATGAAATCACATTCTTTGAGAACAAGAGAGTTATACAGGCTGCCATTAGAGAACAGAATCAATCTAACACACGCTTGACCAGGAAGAGACAAACAGGTGTCACCTCATAAAGGCGCGGTATAGTCTAAACAAACACATGAAGTTTCGACTGAAAGCGTCACCACATTGCACATGTGGACTGAACAACCAAAACTACTGAGAATGTTCTACACGACTACTTGTTGCATGGCCAATTCTTTCTTCTTCTTCGGCGTTCGTCCTGAAAAGGACGTTGTGTCGTAGTTTACAGCGAGGCTGGGATATCTGCGCCTTACGGTCCGATGTCTCCGATTTCTACTGGTATATAGGAGTACCTGGTGTGTCTTCCCACTACGATCCCTATCTCTTGTCCAGACTGCACTAGTGACTAGAGCAACCTGTTTCCAGGGCCGCCACGTGGAAGAGGAATAGAGTCTTGTTGACCTCTAATTTGCTGACACTGATGCAAACATTCAGATATGAGTCACTGGCTGCTGTCATATCATGCGTTGCAGCATGTTGGTCCGGAATGGCCAAATTAAAGAAGATACCAACACTAAACTCAAAACTGTACCAGGCTAAAGTGGTGGAGTTCACCAAGGGAACTAGTCTGAGGTTGTACAAATCAAAAGTATGATGACAAGAAGAAATTCTCTACAGATAATAATAAATTAGCAATACTAGACAAGTATCTTGGAAATAAAATAACGGAAAATGGAAGATGTGAAATAGAAGTTCAGACGAGAATGTGGATAGCCAACCCTGTTTGTTCAACAACATGACTCTTATTGACATCTAAGCGATGTCGACTACAAATTGAACATGAGGCGTTCTGTATACTCGACTTTATTTAATTTCCTAGAAATGTAGACAATAGACAAACTATTGGAGAAGATAATTGATGCCTTTCAAACGTGGAAATAAAGAAAAATAGGACGCATCCAATGGAACGACACGGAAGTAACAATAGAAGTCTTGGAGAAATTATAGGTACAAAGAGAACTGATGAAAGATATCAGTCGACACTTAAAATATCAACAGACATTGCTGCAAACAATACTGGAAGTAAAGGTAGAAGGCAAACGTGCCAGAGGTACACCGCGCTAAAAGTAGGAAGATAAAATGAAAGAATGGATAGGAAAAAAGGCTGTCAGATTGCACTATCAAGGTAAAAGACAGAAGTTTAAGATCAAATGCAGCAATCTTCAATGTGAAGATGGCACTTGGACTGAACTTATTTTTCTAGAAATTTTAATTTTCATATAACATTTGAGATGTTTTATTTTGGCTGCAGAAATTGTGTCCCCAGACTTCAAACATAACAATCTTAGAATGGCCTCTGTCTATTTCTGTCTCCGACTTAAAATCCTCACAGCGAACTCTAATGCTTTTCATGCTTTGCGTACACCGTCCCTGTTTCCTGGTGATAAGGTGATAAACTCAGAGCGTGAGAGTTTACGGTTGGATGTTTTTAAAAGATAATTCTGACCGAGAATAATGTGTTTTATACGATAACTAGACACCGATGGTCGCCAGCCATGAAATATTTGTATGTGGATATATATAGTGGGTTTTTTTTCTGGGGATATCAACGCTGTATCCTCACCTTTTTTTAATTACGTATATTTCGTTATTTTTATTTCGTTGCATCAGTCTGAAGCTGCACGACAGCGTTAACATGCATCCTTTAAAAGAAACCACAGCATTGGCTCTTATACAACATCATCATCATCATCATGAACATCGCTCTCACAACAGCCGATCCGTGAGACTCGATCTCTGGCCAGAACTCCCGCCACTGTTGCTGTCTTCAGGACCTCCGTGATGTTTGCTGCCCATCTTCTGCTTGGTCTGCCTCTGCCCATCTTCTCCTCGGTCTGCCTCTGCCCCGCTGTCCAGTAACCATACTCTCAAGCATCGTTCGCTCTATGCCCTTATTGTGTTTTGGGGTGGTCAGAATATTTTAGCTTTCTGGACAAGATACTGATTACTAGCCAATTGTTCTCGATGTCCAGTTCATTTTCGCTATCCAATTTATTTAGTATACATTGTGTAGATACACATACACACATTGTACAACACATTATGGGAACCAGCTAATTCACTACCAGAATGTCGCTGTTGTGGAACCATCAGGGGGTAGAGAAGAAGGGCTAGACCTAAACACTCATGGTGATGAGGGCAGGGCAGGATTGGATTGGATTGGATTGGATCGGATCGGACATGACTGAACAAGACAAGTTCTTAGTTCGACCCGTTCTTCATCAAGAGGTGGTCACCCTTGAGTTGGTCCTAACTCAAGGTCCTGTCGCTTCTGTTACTGGCGTGTGTCGTCCAGTGTAATAGTAGTCTGTTTGTTGTAGGGTCGTGTATGTTGTGCTTGTCTAGTGAATCTCGCCAGCGAGTTGGGGGCCGTCACAGAGGTCTCATTTTGTCACACGGGTACTTATGGTTATCTATCTTTCGTCTTGTCTTCTAGCTATATGACCTGCCCAGATTCGTTTTGAGTTGTTGACGTTCTGTATGATATCCTTGATGTATGACATTCTCCCTTATGTCACTATTGTGTAGTTCAAGACAAGACAGGACAAGACACAATTGCAAGCTCGGAATAATCCAGCCTTCATTTCTACTTACGACAAAGCGAAAACAAGTTATTTACAATTATGTTCCCCGAAACATTTGGGGAACATTGTCTCTTTGCTACTCTTCACGACCGAGATGAAAACTCTGCAAATCGCCTGCTTTAAGTCTGTAGTCATCAAACGCGTGTTGGTATTCAACGGTTACGTAACATTGATCGCAAAGAGGCGCGCTCGCTTCATAGTAATGAGGAAGGGAAAATAAACCAAGATTCGTCGTACAATCATGCATCTAATACATTATCACGACTACAATGCCCCTGATATTTGTTGGTCTGCGCTCACCTTGAAGCTGTTTATCAATGAGCACTGATAAAGCACTGATTGTCTTGTTGGTGAATGTCTCCTTTGTCTGCTGTTAAGATACAAATTGCATCGGTTTATTTATATATTCTACGCGACCTTAATTTTTGCCAGATAGACTTGGATCCGTAATTGCAGAGGCGTCACTCGGTAAAATGGGGAAACGGTAATAACATAGACTGGTGGTAAACGCGAAAGGGAGATCATTCAAAGAATTGCAATAGCCAAGAATACATTTAACAACATGAGAGATACACTTCTGTCAAAACAGATATTTCAGATCTTAGAGAGATACACTTCTGTCAAAGCAGATATTTCAGATCTTAGAGAGATACACTTCTGTCAAAGCAGATATCTCATATCTTAGAGAGATACACTTCTGTCAAAGCAGATATCTCATATCTTAGAGAGATACACTTCTGTCAAAGCAGATATCTCAGATCTTAAAAATTAGATTAATGAATTCATACCTGCTTTAAGTTTTATTGTATGCAGTAGAAACCTGGACCCTGTAATACTGTGCCCTTTAAAATGTGAGTATACAAAAGACCTGCACGAGTTTCTTGGAAAGATAGGAACCAATAATGGAACAACTCCAGGTGGAACAGACACTACTGACGGAAATAAAAAGCAGAAGATTAGCAAAGTTTGGTCATGTCAAGCGCCATGATAGTCTGCTAAAGGTTATTTTGGAGGGAAGAGTTGGTAGAGACCGCTGGAGATCCATTACCGTCAACCTTCGTTGCAGAGACGCTACTTGATGATGATGAATAACAACACGATTCCCATCTCTAATGATTGCTCGCAATTTACGAATGAATCAGTGAAAGAGCGACTGCTTTACGTTTTCGTGGAGTCTCCTCATATTTCTCCTGGATCACCTCTCCATATTTATTAGACAGGCACATGCAACAAGCTAAGTTAAAGTAATGGTAGTCTTATAGCAGACACTGCTGTCATGGATGAAGTATTACAACGTCAATGTACTAGATTACAGTTTATTTTTTCTCTGACATTTCCTTTTTAACAGTAAGTCTATTTAGAGCTAGGTTAGCTTCACAGTGCTAGGACTAGAAGTTGAACCGTGCACCTTTGTGTGAAAAGCGAGGGCTATATCGCTACGATTAGATAGGTAGGTAGGCCACTTAGAAGACAACGGCCCGTTTCGCTAACAGTGGATGATCACGATGAGAGGCGAAAGTCCAGACTGCAGGCAATGAAGGTGATGTCTTTTCGATTTGACCTAATCAGGTTGTGTGCGAATGGCCTCTGGTGCACGATCACGAGGGAGCGCATCTCTTCCCACCTATGATGTCTGTCCAAGGCCTGCTTTAAGAACTGATGGGTGGGGACGTCCTCGGCCAGGCGTGTCCTTCTTCTTCTTCTTCTTCTTCGTACGCAGTCAGACAGTAACCATTATTTTTTCGAAAAAAGCGGCGGTCATCCTGAGGCTGTCGACACTGCCATAGAGCTTGTCTTGCAGTTCCACTGGTGATGGCCACATCTGCGCTCTCTGATCCTCGTATGTCGGGCAGTTTTGCAGCAGATGTTCAGCGGTCATTTTACCGCTACCGCATGGGCATTCGTCGGTACCACCTATCTTCAATTTGTTGAATAGGTGGTACCTCAGTCTATTGTGGCCAGTGCGAAGTCTGAAGACAACGACCTGCTCTCTTCTGTTCAACTGGTAATAGGCATCGTTTTTGGTGTAACCAGTATGTTCGGTTTCCCATTTGGTCATGTATCTGGCCAGGCGTGTCCAAATATGACCAAATGGCGACGGTTTAACATGGTGAAGATGCTTTCAAGACCTTCCGGCCGAGTCACTTCATCGTTTGGGACCTGATCATACCAGTTGATCGCAATGATGGGCCTCTCGCTGTAAATGGGGAAGGCTCAATGACGCCACGGAATAGTCCAGCTCACGGCACCGGATGTTTGATGGATACGACACAGGTAAATCCGTAGCTTGGTTTTCAGTGATCATCTCAGCTGGTTCCGAACTCCTTCCATGACCATTTGGGTACTTTGTCCTGCCACTTGATTCTGATCAGTCTGATCTGACAGTTGACGGGAAAACGATTTTGCCGTCAGGTGGTTTTGCAATACTTATTTTTCGTTCTTTCTTAATCTCCCGCTACCAAGCCTGACAAGGGCTTTGCAAGTAGCAGAATGTAGTCCAGAGAATGGGACGCGTTGTGTCGTAGTTTACAGCTTGACTGCGATATTTGCACCTTTCGGTTCAACACATCCGAATTCAGCATGGCATTTGTGAGTACCGGGTTAGCCTTCTCTCTTCGATCCCTTCTCCTTAGCCAGTCTGCTTTGTTGCAGCCTGTTATCCACGATCACCACGTGGAGGTGTAGAAGGGTCTTGCAGATCTGGGTCGCCGGCCATGACGCTAGCAGTCAGCCATGGGTCGCTGACCGTTGCAGCTCATGCACTGCTAAGCATATTGATCCAGTTTTTGCATTACACTGTCCGTGTTATGCAGGCATGTAGCAGATTGGTAAACACTATAGCCAAAACAGTAAGTAGCAAAACCCAAAATGAAGACGGCGCGTAATAATGACATTGATAAAAATTAAGTTAAAAAATACACTTTGCACATAATATGATGAAGAAAAGCCATTTTACTTTGTGCTAACAAGAGATGCAGTGACAATATTCAGGTTGCAAACAGGCCACTGCAAACGGAAACATTATATATTTAACCAGTTTTCAGCTGGGTAAACATATATGTGCACATGTTGAAAAACAAACAAATGGTGAAGCATGACCATCTGGTCTGCCGGCTCCACTAGAGGACCTGAGTGACAACCTGACTCTTCCCAACCGAAGTGCGAGAAATAGTTTATGGCGACGACAGAAGCCTGAGTCTGACCACCAAATTTATATAAAAGAAGAAGAAGAAGGATAAGGAAGAAGAAGAATAGGAAGAGGAAGAATATGAAGAAGAATAAAAAGAAAAAAGAGAAGAAGAAGAAAGAGAAGGCGAGGAAGTATGAGATGGCGGAGGAAGATTTCATGACTGCAATTAGACGCGGAAGAAGAAGACGTCGAATAAGATGTAGAAGAATAAAAAATTTTTTTTTAAAAAAGAAGCACACATTATAAATTAATTGTCACTCTCGGTCTATGGCGTGGCGTATGACCGTCCCAAACAGACACAAGTTACGCCTTTGACGAAAACGCATTTGAGAATTTCTCAACAGACCATATATATCTAACCATGCAAACTCTAATGTTGTTTTGTGATTGTATATGTATCAATAAAATGGCGTCTAGAGAGCGGAGTCCCGTAACTCACGACTTTCTTGCAGCGAGGTGCATTCGTCACCTGGAGGTCAGTGGCTCGATTCCAGATTGCCAATTACTACACCTTCTTCCCTGGTGTTTGAGAGATCAGTCAATTTCCGATTGTTGCTGCTACAATGTACATAAATCAATCAAGCGAGATATGTTTTGGTGATCAATCTTAAAGAACGATAAATCAATAATTAACTCGATATGGGCTAAGAAACAGATTTAGTACTGGGTAAATCGATAGCGTTCAATGCCGGCAGGTTTTTGCTAATGCGAATGGTATGAGGTGAAAGTCACATTCGTTTAGTTGTGTAATCTAGTACGTCCACTTCGATCTGGTTTGTCCAGGAAGCTGACGTGCGAACCTGTCATTTGAAAGGGCATTGGGTTAATGAGTTTTGTTAAAGATAGATCGTCATAGAATGACGCTATTGTGAGAGGGTTGATCAGGCAGTCGATAGGCCAGGCTACGGTTTGATCGGAGTTCAGCCCCTTTCCAGTTGCGTAGCTTTTCATTGCCACTCAAGAGTGGAGGACTGATTGTGTTCACTGTTTTTGAAGGCCTATACGTCTTAATGCAACAGAAAAAGCTGAATGAGGTTGAGATGGGTGTGGCTTTTCCACAAAGAAGGTTTGATCTTTACTAAATAACTTGACGTAGTACAGTAGTGGATAAAAGGGGGAGAGAGAGAGAGGGAGGGATGAAGATAGAAAGAGTGTATAAGAGACATAATGAGAGCCTTCGCAGAAATGGGACTATGTTTGGAAAGAAGATACATTGTGAAATTGTGTGTGTGTGGTGTGTGTGTGTGTGTGTGTGCGTGCGTGCGTGCGCGTGCATGTATGTGTATATATATATATATATATATATATATATATATATATATATATATAGAGAGAGAGAGAGAGAGAGAGAGAAGAGTGTGGAGAATCTGAGTAGTAGGGACGTATGTTAGAAATTGTGTATGTGTGTGTATTTGCATGTGAGTGTGAGTCTACATGCGTGTGTGTGAATGTGAGTGTGGACGAGGGGGGATGGTGTTATGAGTAGTAGTTAAGTGGAGGGAGGGAGGGTATATACTTAACAACGTCTTTATACTGATTTAGAAGACTCTACAGAGTCTGTATACAACCAGTTTCTTGTAGGGTCGTTTTTACCGATGTGCGAGTCCATCTTAATAGACTCAAACTAGAGCTAACAAGGACCGCAGCCAGTTAGGCACCATCTATAGCTACTCTTAACAAACCATCTTGGAAAAGGTAGAAATAACTTGGGTAGATTTTTAATTTGAATTTTGACCAGGCAGCGGCCGTTAAGCCTACTCTTTTAGATTTCCAACTTTCAAGGAATTTTTAAAGTGCTCGACCCTGAACACGGGAGTCCGATCTCACTTACCCAGATATCATGGAATTTTTACCAGTTATCCACGAGAAAAACATCCCGGTCACCACAATGAATAGAACATGCGACCTCCGCCACCCGAGACTACTCCATCCTTCCGCCGCAAATAGTTCAATTGGTCATATATTGATATCATATGATTATTCTTTTCATCACCTTTTTTCTGATATTCTTTGAGATTAGCAATTTATGTTTTTTAAAAATCTTAATGCTTTTTTTTTGCCAATGTAATCCTTGTCTTAATGTCCATCTCAATGCGGGCATTTTCTGTGTTGGCTTGTCCTAAATATGTAAACTTCTGTACTTGTTCAATGTTTGTTCCAGTGATAATATTTTTGTTGTTAGGGCTAAACTAATGAAAATGTGTACTGAAATGGATGTACGTTCTATTAGACGCAAAACACAGTACAACGCAAAAAACACTGGGTACAACACAAACACAAGAAAAAGAGAACTAGAGAGAATACTAGAAATCAATACCCTCGTAAACAATCGATATCTTTATCTAGCACTTCTCGGTACTTGTATATCAGTTCATCGCAAACAAAAGAAATATTTATTTTTAGCCTCGAATTTAAGGTAGTGAACTGTTGGGAATGTAAAACATTCTGCGAGAATAGACCATAATTTCTGCTGCCGCTCATTCCTGCCTTCTTAGCGATGAATTTCTGGAATCTGTCAACGTTGGTCCAGGATAAGGAGAGTAGATCCAGTTTCTGCAGTAGCATGGCCATCAATATCCTTGATGTCAGACGATGTAATAATAACCATGTAAACTAACCCTAAACCTAATCCTAAACCTAACTCTAAACCTAACCCTGTCTCTAAACCTAACTTTAACCTTTCGCAAAACTGAATATAGCCATCTTTTCTACACTTCTATCTTTATATAATTCTTTACTTATTTATTTAAAATAAATATATATCGACCTGTCTTACCCTTAACCCTAAATGGAATGTCCCGTTACGTATAATAGGAATGTTAGAGTTGAAATAAGACGCAAGTACCCACTTCTCTCCTTATATACGGGTGCATTTTTTCCACTAAAATGTTTTTGATCAAGACAAAAGCTGTCACTCTGCTACTATAACACAGTCGGTAGATTTGGATCCTATATTCAGATGTTTGTCCCTACCGCAGGGGTATATCGTTTCTCATTGTGTAGAAGAACTAACTGACCTTGTAAAGTTCCTCAGGGCTCGAGCAAGCACACACGCCATTGTGCCAGCAAAGTTCACTTCCCATGGAGTTATTAATTGCTTTAAAAGGTTTCCTGTGTTTTCAGAGAGGTCCAAATAAAATAACAGACTTATTTCAAGGGAGACGGTCGAGCTGCTTGAACCCCCCAGGAGACTTGTAATTTGGATCATGTCTCAGGGAAAGAACCTCTCTGAGAGAAATCTAAGTCCGGTTTCTGAAGACGGTGATTATTGCCCAAGAAATCCGGTTAAGAATTAGACTGTTAGGATAGTCGTAATAGTTTGTTCTTTATCTTCATTGCTATTTTTTAAAATACACACATCAGGAATAAGGAGCAGTGGCGGAGTTAGAATATAAGGACCTCCGGGTACAAATTAAATAGACTTAACTATTTTAGTTGCTTTTTCATATTATGTCCCAGCTAGTTGTAGGTGAAGATATAGATGTGTCAACCACAGACGTGTGTATTTTATGGTTATATAAGTCTGTATATGACATCTGAATTAATCAGCATTCATGACTGGACATGCTACCCTTCTTTGATTCACCCCCACTCTCTGACCTCTATGCTGGTCACAAAAAGGGAATAAAGAAGTTATACTTAGAGCTAGCAACCCCATTATGTAAATTAATTACAACTGAAACTACCACTGCTTGAGTATGCACACTTCTATTTGCAGGATTTCTGTAAGTGATGGTCCTATGCTTCGCAAAGAACGAGCGAAATGGACAAAAAGAATAAGACTTACAATGTTAAGTATCAATGAAAAACAATCCTTGAAAAAGCCTGACAAATTTAGCTACTCTGAAAAACACCAATCCTTGACAAATCCTGAAAATGTAGCTACTTTGAATAACACTAATCCTCGATAAAGCATGGGTAATCAATATATACAATCATGTAACATGTTCTATGCAGAACTTAGCTACCATCACAGCCGGTCTGAAAGAAACTCGCTCTCTTTCCAAATCTCCAGCCTGCTCCAGAGTCATGCTCAAGCATCCCTTGACATCTTGGTGCCCTTGCCTTCTTGTTCTGCCTCTGTCTTTCTTGTCCAGCACTCTACCTTCCATTACCGATCTCTCAAGACCGTTGTGTCTTTTAATGTGGCCAAAGTATTTCAATTTTATGTTCATTGTGGAATTTATGAAACAGTTCTCCGCTATGCCCAACTCTTATCCAACATTTAACCATCACATACAACATCCAAATTGAAAAGTATAAACTAGCTTCTTTTATTCCTTCTGACCCTTCTCTGAAGATGTGACTGTAACCATTACTCATTTTCGATCTTTTAATATGGGCTGTCCTCTAGATTTCTCCCTTCACATTGCTGTGTTTGGTTATAAATCTGACACAAAATATCCAACAGAGACATTCGCTGGTGAAGATTCACAATCTTGATATGACACTCGTAGTCATCGCTCGTAGTCATTTCTCATAGTCATTGCTCATAGTCATCACTCATAGTCATCGCTCGTAGTCATCGCTCGTAGTCATCGCTTGCAGTTATCGCTCACAGTCATTGCTCGCAGTCATTGCTCGCAGTCATTGCTCGCAGTCATCGCTCGCAGTCATCGCTCGCAGTCATCGCTCGTAGTCATCGCTCGCATTCATCGCTCGCAGTAATTGCTCGCAGTCATTCCTCATAGTCATCGCTCGAAGTCATTGCTTGCAGCCATTGCTTGAAGTCATCGCTCGCAGTCATCGCTCATAGTCATCGCTCGCAGTCATCGCTCATAGTCATCGTTCGCAGTCATTGCTTGCAGCCATTGCTTGAAGTCATCGCTCGCAGTCATCGCTCGTAGTCATCACTCGTGTTAAGTAAACGTCGATTCTATTTTTGAACGCTTTAATTTAATTTAACTTCTTAGTTACTAGGCCTTTTAAAATGAAACCGGATCAAACTGCAACAAGTGAACATACGTACGATGCACATGATGACGTCACTTGTGGTGTAAATAGCACATGCCAACCGTCGAGTTTGCAAAATTGCATTTTCCTTCGACTCATAGTTTCCTCAGCAGACCATTGAAATCATGGCGGGTGTCACACGAAATCCATCCAAAGTTGATCAACGAGCAGTGATTCGGTTTCTAACAGCTGAAGGATGTCGACCAGTTGACATTTATCGCAGAATGCAGGCAGTGTACGGTGACAAAAGTGTGTCGAAGACAACAGTGAAGAACTGAACACCGATGTTTAAAGAAAGATGTTTTAGCCCCATACAATGCAATTGGCCATATATGAGTGTCGGTGATGCTTTTCCTCAGCTCTATCCTGATATTCTTTGAAGTTAACAATTTCTGTGACTTTCTTAAGCTATTTTTTATCATGGCAATCCGTGTCTTTATTTCTGTCACATTGCGAGCTTCTTCTGTTAAGGTTTGCCCAACATTTCTAAACTTTAGTACTTTATCGATTATTTCTCCATTGATGATCATAATTATTTTCTATGCTGCTTGGATATTACCAATTCAATTAGGGAACATTCAGACACTTCCCAAGAAACTAGAGAGGTGGAACTTTCAGGACAGGTACAAACCCAATGATAACACACTTTATTTGTATGCTGGGGACAATTTTGGGACAATTTCTTATTAACAAAGCGAGATCATTTTTGTACCAAGCGAAACTTGTTTCTGTCTGCCTGAGTTGTCAGTGCAAACGAAACAGTAGAAATTTTCTTTACTAAAATATGAATCCTTTTGGCGAGAGACACCACAGTTAACCAGGGATCGTGCCTGTCTTGTTTGTTATATGAGCGCGTAGTTATGGCAGTTAACTTATTAACTGCGTCTCCCATTCGGTGCTGTGGTCACAGGGGGGTATTTATTGTTCAGTGATGCCACTGCTAGAGGCACTGATACAGATAAGCCCGCGCAAAAAATGCCATCATGACTGTTTCTCAGAAGCGTTACCACCCTTAAGGCTGTAGGTCAGAGCGTCGATCAGCAAACAGGATTTCACTAGGAGAAGATTCTCATTTGTCCAAGCCGTTAATTAATCTTCTATTTTTCTTAATCCTTTTTGCTGCTTCGCGAGTAAATGGCTGGGAGGAATGGGTAGAATTAATGAAATACGAGAACACGTGCGGTTTAGGAAAAGAAATACGATACCATCAGGGGTTAGGGGAGAACACTCTAGATAATTCTGTAAAAAATAAGAGTGTTTGGGATAATTGGTTTTCCTTTGGCAAATTATCGGTTTACTCAACTGTTAATGGGTACCTGATGTACTGTAAGGGAAAGAAAGAAAACCAGAGAAGAAAGGAACTGTTCACTCCACCTAGAAGAAACATTTCCTGCAGATGGAGCTATGAAGAGAATTGTCCAAGTGGTAAAGGCCATCGACTGATAATATGAGGCGAATTCAAATGAAACCGGATCAAACTTCAACAATTGGATATACGTACGATGTACACAATGACGTCACTTATGGTGTAAACAGCACATACCAACCGTCAAATTTGCAAAATTAAATTATTCTCCGATTCAGTTTCCTCAGCAGACCGTTGAAAACATGGCGGAATCCGTCCAGAGTTGATCACCGAGCGGTGATTCGGTTTCTAACAGCTGAAGGATGTTGACCAGTTGATATTCATCGCAGAATGCAGGCAGTGTATGGGGAAAAAAGTGTGTCGAAGACAACAGTGAAGAACTGGACAACGATGTTTAAAGATGGACGGGATTTAACGAAAGGTCTTGCGAGACCAGGTCAGCCGCATAATATTGCGTTAACCCACGTACTTCTTTAAATATCGTTGTCCAGTTCTTCACTGTTGTCTTCGATACATTTTTGTCACCCTACACGGTCTGCATTCTGTGATGGATGTCAACTGGTCGACATCCTTCAGGTGTTAGAAACCGAATGACCGCTCGCTGATCAACTGGTCGACATCCTTCAGGTGTTAGAAACCGATTATTGCTCGCTGATCGGAACACATCCGCCGTGTTTGTAAGAGGATACTATGAGTCGGAGGATAATGCAATTTTGCAAGCTTGACGGTTGGTATGTGCTGTTTACACCATAATTGACGTCATCAGGTGCATCGTACGTATGTTCACTTGTTGCATTTGAACACGCCTCGTAGCTCATGCAGTAAAAAGTAAAGTAAAGTATCCCATAGCATTACTGCCGTAGGGGTGTGAGGTGTTAGCCATCTCACATTTCAAAGGCTCGGCTATATGAGGGCGGTAGCCATCTCCTCTCCCTCGCCGCTTTTACTTCCCGGACTGAACCGGTACCCATTTAAGGCTTGGTCGACCCGGGAGCCATTGCGGTCTGAAGAAAACATTACCGCCTCAACTGGGGAATGAACCCAGGACCACTCAGATGCGAAGCCAGAGAGCTAACCACTGCACTACGCGGCTCCGCAGCTCATGCAGTGCCTAAACCTATATCTCAACTAAGCACAGAAAAGTCGCCAGCACTTTACCAATGGCGGCAACATCGCTATGATACCACCTTTTAACGTAAGACCTGGTGAACTGAGAATCTTCTCCAGTCAGACACAGCATACTGACCAGGGCATCGCGTCAGGGTCAGGCGCAATACACTGACCAAGAACAATAGATCTCTTTCATGTGGATTGAAATACTTGAAATCCTGGCATTCAAACAGGCGTGTTAATGTAACTTAACTTACCGTCTTTATATTGGTTTAGAAGACGCTGGAAAGTCTGTATTCAATCAATTTTATTAAAATTGTCTTGCTCTAAAACCATGCGCAGGTTACCGAAGGCGTTCGGCTATCCGTAGTTGCTATTTTGAACTTCCTGCGGCTTTTCAGGCCTGGGATAAGGTACACATACTTTGTGTAGATTTCTAACTTGAATTTTGAATTTTATCCGGACAGCGGCCGCTAAGCCAGTTGTTTTCAATTTCGAACAGAGGTTTTTAATGTTCTCGACACTGAACGCGGGAGTCCGATCTCACTACCCAGGAACATTCTTACCAAATAATCCACGTGAAAAAAATCCCGTTCTTTACCGTGATTCGAACCCGCGACCTTCTCGCACCCGAGGCAGAGAAACATTACCTTGATACAACTGAGCCCCTCATGTAGTATTTCCTGAAAACAGAATGTCTTCAATTCAGCCTGACTAACGAGATGTGATTCGACGTGATCCCGTAGTAGTCGACAATCAGATGAAGACACGTACGACACAACCACTTAGAAGACGCCGGTCCACCTTCATCTCCACGCCTTGGGTGGGATAAACGCAACTGGAACCCGCCACCTAAAACGCTCTTTTCAGGCTACCAGCACACGGCGTATCGACAGCAGTGGCGAAGTCTAAAGATATACCTCGACTACTCCAGGCAATGGGAAAAAGTCGACAGATTCATTGACAAATAAGTCAACATATTCAGTATTGTCGAGCTTGTAGCTTAGTCGACAATGAGCTGGCTTACTCGACTGGGATTACAATGTGCCAGGGGTTCGAGTTCATGGACCGACTGAAAAACAGAGCCCGGTGTTGGCTCGTGCCTGATATTTTATTATATTTTGTTCACTCCATTTTCTCTTACTCTTCACATCCAGAACGCCACCGCGACCTCGCGTTATTTTAATTTAGTTATTATTTCTACCACCACTGTTGTTTCGTGCCTTCTTATCTTCCGCTTTCCTTTGATCTATCATTATATCCCCCATTTATGCATTCTCCTCTTCTTCTATTATTCGTTAGTTCATTTATGTTGTTGTCCGTTGTCCGAGATGAAGACCTGTTGGTCGTAACGTCGGTTTCGCTTGTATTTTCTTCTCGGTGCGGTATCTGACCATTCCAATTTGTAATATTTGTTCTCACTTTTTTTTTTCAAACTCGTGCCTGGTACGACCACTTCTTCAGTTAACCCAGCAGTAAATGGGTACACGAAGTATGCGTTTGGGGAAGGTTAAAAAACATGGCAACTGGCCACCACACCTGACATAGGCTTCGGCTTAGTACATGAAGAGTTATCACATCTTGGAAGTCAGACATACAAAGGATATGAAGAGTTATCACATCTTGGACGTCAGACAAAGGACAGACATGTAGAGTTATCACATATTGGAGGTCAGACAAACCACGGGCACGATGAGTTATCACATATTGGACGTCAGACAAACGACGGACATGAAGAGTTATCATATCTTCGACGTCAGACAAACGACGGACATGAAGAGTTATCACATCTTGGACGTCAGACAAACGACGGATATGAAGAGTTATCACATCTTGGACGTCGGACAAACGACGTATCACATCCTGGACGTCAGACAAACGACGTATCACATCATGTACGTGAGACAAACGACGTATCACATCCTGGACGTCAGACAAACGACAGACATGACGAAGTATCACATTTTGGATGTCAGACAAACGACGTATCACATCCTGGACGTCAGACAAACGGCGTATCACATCCTGGACGTCTGACAAACGACGTATCACATCCTGGACGTCAGACAAACGGCGTATCACATCCTGGATGTCTGACAAACGACGTATCACATCCTGGACGTCAGACAAACGACGTATCACATTCTGGACGTCAGACAAACGACGTATCACATCCTGGACGTCAGACAAACGACGTATCACATCCTGGACGTCAGACAAACGACGTATCACATCCTGGACCTCAGACAAACAATGAATCACACCCTGGACGTCAGACAAACGATGAATCACATCCTGGACGTCAGACAAACGATGGACACGAAGAGTTATCACATCCTGGACGTCAGACAAACGACGTATCACATCCTGGACGTCAGACAAACGACGTATCACATCCCTGACGTCAGACAAACGACGGGCATAAAGCAGATTGTTCATGTTTGGGATCAGAAAGAAGTCACTAGGAGCCAAATTCAGCCAGTATGGTGGATGGGACATCATTTCATACCCACACGTTGCTGTGATGTTCAGGACTTGAGCTAGAGACGTGGCTCCGGGTCCAGATGGAAGAGTTCTACAATCAGGAAGGTGAAGAATACATGGTTGAAGTATACATCCTTGCAGGGTTAATACACGGGAGAAGTGTACCTCCTTGCAGGGTGAATACATGGTTGAAGTATACATCCTTGCAGGGTGAATACATGAGAGAAGTGTACCTCCTTGCAGGGTGAATACATAACAGACGCGTACCTCCTTGCAGGGTGAATAAATAAATATAGACTAAACCTAACACCAATTTCCAGGCAAGTATCTCTGAGTTCTCATATTAAAGTGTACAACTGTTCGACCATGCCTCGTATGTTATAAACATTAATTCACATTTAAATTGTCGATTGTCAGTGATGAAGGATCATAATGTGAGGTGTTGGCCAGAATAGTACAGACAATAGCGGCGCTTGCACGGCTTAATAAAATCTGGCAAGATAAACGGTTAGCACTACGCACGAAAATCAGATTAATGCGTACACTGGTCCTGTCAATATTCCGCTATGCTTGTGAGACATGGACAGTTACAGCTGACCTTCAGCGAATGATACAGACCTTGGAGACGAGATGTTTCCGAAGACTTTTGAACGTCACATACAAAGATCGAGTTACAAATGAGGAAATACGAGACAGAATTACAACAGCAATAGGGCCTTTTGAAGACCTCTTGGCAGCTGTCAAAAGAAGGACACTCGCTTGGTAAGGTCACATATCGAGATCAAATGGTCTTGCAAATGCGATCCTTCACGGAAATGTGCAAAGCAGACGACGAAGAGGACGTCCCAAAAAATAAGAGGTGGGAGAACAACATAAAATAATGGACCAATCTCCGAGCAGAAGAGGCACAGGCAGCGGCTGCTGACAGAGAACGGTGGTGCGGTATTGTGAGGATGTCTTCATGTGTGCCCCAACGACCTCACCGGTTACGGGATAACCTGACCAGACAATTAACACAAAACATAATTCATACATACCCCTATGATAAATGAAGATACGGTTAACGTTCTATCAATTAATAGAAGTACTGTTAAAATGTGTTGCGCGCATTAACGATAACATAGGCCGCACGAAAATTGCAAAGAGAATTTCTGCTTTTATAAATCCGAGCAGCCGGCATACGTCTCAGTAATGCAGTAATAAAGTCATGAAAATAGCGCTATAAACAAAACACATGAAAATTTGGACATACGCAGAAATTCAAGTTGATCGGTGAGAAGAATTATGAAAATAATGTACAAATTCCAGAGGCACATATTTCTGAACGCGCTATAATTTATTTTCCCTCAAGCGCTTTCTCTAAATATTCCCGCATTAGTGGGGCACACCCCCCCCCCCCCACCACCACCACACACACACATACCCATCCCCACGTCGCATGACCTCTGGGCTTCCCAAAAGATCATCTTAACATCATTATTCACCATCACCACAGCAACAATATAAGTACAGGGCACACAGAGCGTCTGAGTACGATGAGGATAGATTCTGTTTCCGTTTCTAAGAATCGACGTCACTGTACTCCGGGCATACTCATAGGTACTCAGTCTCTCTCAGCAAATGATGCAGGGTATGGATGCTGATGGTCCCTGTAGCTCGCTGGTTGTACACTCTCCTGCTCCGTCCTATTGATGCACTCCACTCCGCTCAAACCTCGTCATATGTCGAAACTTTGCAGTCTGTTGAGTGCTGCTTCATCTATTGCGACGTACTCATCCAAGATGCGGTCGTTGTGGATGGAGCGATTACAGCAAAAGCACTGGATTCGATCTCTGTTATCGACACGATTCAGCCCACTAAGCTGTACATGGGTACATGGATTATTACAATAGAAGTAAAAGAGGCGAGAAAGGGAATTGTCTACCGTTGTTCAGTTAAAGTGCCATCTCTGCATGGAAGGTCGGCTCCAATGGATCTCCAGTGTACTCTATCTCTTGCCGTAATGATGCAAATTGACAGGCTTTTTGCAGTTCATCTCCTGATATTATCTACTCACTTAAAACCGTATCTGCATCTTGAACGCCTACCTTCCACACTACCCTCTAGTATATACCCTCTTGATCATCCTACCGGGTACACGATTTAGGTCAGGTACAATGATCATCCTACCGGGTACACGATTTAGGTCAGGTGCAATGATCATCCTACCGGGTACACGATTTAGGTAGACTCAATGCCCATCTCCACAGAATGGGTCATAGAGACACTGCCACGTGCGATTGTGGAGCAAGTCTCCTTCGTGAACCTCACTGGGCTAGAAGCATAGCATCAGTTCGGACAATGTCTGTCAGGGTCTGGCTAGATATGCTGGTCAAGGCCCCCAACTTACTTCCTTCCAAGGCATGTTTTCCTGGAAACGGGCTGTTTTCATTGCAGTCTGGCCAACGAGGTGGGGAGATGGACGTAATTTCCGTAGTAGTGAGCGATTATCATAACCGCATTGAGGATCCCAGATCACCATCATCGGCACGCTCGGGACGTGAAGCAAGCAACTGAAACCCGCCACTTAACGCCCTTGTCAGTGCGGACAAAATAGTTATCTTATTCATAGAGGGCATTCAACAAGAACAATAGCGTAGAGTAATGCCATAGTCATAATTGATAAACAGATTCGGGACATGATGTTGTGGAAAGCCGTGATCGCCCACATAGTCGGTGTAACATATATTTATGATGCTTATCGTATCATTTGCATTCCAAAACCGTCTAGGAAGTTAATAGTCTGTATTAGATCGCCCCGCAGTGCACAGGCTCTCTTTCTCTCCTACCATTCTGCCATCTTAAAACCAGAGCCAGATGAGCTAACGCACGGGATCAAGATACTGAGCAGCAGTGGTCAGCGACTCATAGCTGACTGCTAGCGTCAGGGCCAGCGAACCAAAGCTGCCAAGACCATTCACCTCCTCGCGGTGATCATGGATAACAGGCTGCAGCAGGGCAGACTGGCTAAGGTGAAGGGATCTAAGAGGGAATGCTAACCCGGTACTCAAAAATGCTTGCTCAAGTCGGATGTGTTGACCAAAAGGTGCAAATATCGCAGTCAAGTTGTAAACTACGACACAACGCATTCCGTTCTCAGGACTACATTCTGCTACTTAAGCCCTTTCAGGGTTTGGTAGCGGGAGATTGAGAACGAACGCAGAAGAAGAAGATCGCCCCGCAGTACACAGGCTCTCTCTCTCTCCTACCATTCTCCCATCATAAAAACAGAGCCAGGTGGGAACACGACATCCTAGCATTGCAGTAGTCCACACGGGCATAGACCTCATCAGTGATACAGCTATTGACCATGTTAACACTTATTTTGAAAAATCTTCATGGACCGGGAGCCATGGACTGATTTTTTTACATAAAGAATGATTTATTTTTGTTTTCGTTCCCCTTATTTTTCTGTTCCCCAGAGGTGGTGTGCTTTGCACCGTTTTTATTTTCGCCTGTCGGCCCAGTGAATCCGACTTCCGCATGCATTTTATATAATGGTCTGCGTTCTCCTGCAGTTTCTAAAGGATTCGCTTTACGGGATAACGGCCGGTGCTGTGATTGGGGAGTGAGCCCATCATCTTCAGCTTAAGAGCCGTGTCACTTAACCACTAGCCCCCGCCGCCCCCTTAAAGAATAAAGAAATTGTTCTTTATTTCATTTACATTTATTGGTTTTATAGTTTTGATGTTTGATTTATGCATTAAATATTATTATACAAATAATCAACTGTGGGTCTGAAGAGAGTAAATATAGTTTACATTATAACTTTGTGGATAAATTGATTCGGCATTCTTGCAAATCGCAATTTGAACAGCCTTTTGGAACGATTTGTGTACGTAGAGCGAGGTGCCACTGTAAATCGTGTTGTCCAATGGGCGGAGTCCTTATTGGGGTTAGATCATGATAACCTCTGTACCCGGTTATATTAGAAGGTCAAGGTTGTCCGCTATCTGAAACTGTCGTGAGGGGAAATGGTTGTATACATGTAGAGAAAGTAGAAGATTGTAGAGAGAGTAGAAGATTGTAGAGAAAGTAGAAGATTGTAGAGAAAGTAGAAGATTGTAGAGAAAGTAGATGATTGTAGTGAGAATAGATGATTGTAGATAGAGTAATAGTAGAAGATTGTAGAGAGAGAGAGAGAGAGAGCAGAAGAGTACATAGATAGTATATGATTATAGAGAGAGAGAGACAGTGAAAGATTGTAGAGAGAGAGAGAGAAAGATCAGAAGAGTGCAGAAGAAGTAGAAGATTTTAGAAGTTGCTCTGTGACTATGGTTTAACAGAACAAGAAGACAGTGATCAAGCCAAGGTGCAGCATGACATAAGCTGATAGCTGCCAACGTCTCAGATCTGGATGCTTGCACCAGGGTCAACGAACAACAGCTGACCAAGACCCTAATGCGCATCCACGCGGCGGCCCTGTAAACAGGCTGTTCTAGTCACTAGTGTAGTCCGGCCAAGGGATATAGATCATAGTGGGAGGGCCACCCGAGTACTCAGTACTGCCAGCGGAAGTCGGGTGTGTTTGGTCGAAGCCCACATGTATCGCAGCCTTGATGCACATTACGAGACAACGTACGTTTCAAGACCAACGCCGAAGAAGAAGAAGAAGAAGAAGAAGAAGAAGAAGAAAAAGCAGAAGACGAATAAGAAGAAGATGAGGTAGAAAAAGAAGATAATGAGGATTAAAAAGTATACAAATTTGAAGAAAAAGAAGTTCAGTCTTAGAAAAAAGAAATGAAAGAAAAGAAACAGAACAAGAAGAAGACTAAACGAAGAAGTAAAAAAAAAAAAGTAAAGCAGAAGTCGAATAAGATTTTATTTTAAAGAATAATATCTGCAAACACATACGCACGAACACACGCACGTACACGCACACACACACACACATTTATATTTATATTTATTTATTTATTAAGAAACGAAAACTGAAAATCTGAAGCCCAACTCTTCAAAGTGAATTACGAAACTCACATGGCTGTAATCAAACGTTGCCAATCAACTAGGAGTGTTCCTTTCCTACATGGCCAGTTTGTATATGTCAAGCTTTTGAGCTCAATTCTGGCAACTCTTTCTGTCTGCAGGTGGCTTCCATTTAGTTTATCTCCCCCTTCATTTCTCACCATCAAACGATACTCGGCCCTCTCCATTCCTCTTAATCTTTGAAGTCAGTCAAACATCGTCTGCGTCTTGTAAGGGGATTCTCAAAATTTGGCTCGTGAATTCCATTGCTGCCAAACTGATGGTCTGCAGACCTGTTAAGATTTTGCAAAACATTTTGTTAAATTATGATACTGAAGATTAGCTGTTTGGATGCCGGGCCTCTGACCAAGTGGGCACGTGTTCGAAACTTCGATACGGTATTTATATTTCATCTAACGGGTAAAACAGAAAAATCTAAAATGCACATTGGGAGGAGACTGCAGAAGGAATCGGCCTTTATGCCAAGTCATTTAAGTAAAAAAAAAACATGCCTCCTGTGTTTCAAAAAGAGAAGATTGCGAGTAGATTTAATGATGGTTTTTCAGGTTAATCAAGAGAAATGATAAATTAAACAATACGTTTTTCAACGTACAGTCGGCTAAAAGAGCAAGAGGGGACAGGAATAAATTAATTAAAGAAAGGTCCACATTAGATATTCGAAAATATATTTTTACTCACAGAGTGGTGAAAGCGTGGAATGCCACAGTGGGCGCAGGGCCAGTTCACAGCCAACTTTAGATACAGGCCTGCTGACCCACGGAGAAACCTCATAGAAACGTCACATTCCACCGCCGACTAAATGACGAAACTTTAATGTGTCAACTATTGTCCACCATACCTGTCGTCAGTTGCCGTCTAGGCCATGGACAGTTAATGTATTTACAAATAGATTGGATGCACTTAGTTATTTTTATATCAAATTGAGTAGAGAAACTGGTTGTATACAGACTCTGCAGATCCTTCTAAACCAGGATAAAGAAGTTAAGTTAAATCTTCCTAGTGCAATCAAACAAGGGAAGTAAACCACTGGAATGATTGTGTCTTTAACTGATATTGAATAGTTTTATCAGCACATATTTTTAATTTCTCTAAAGTCATATACTGAAATATTATAATATCTACTTACTAAATTGCTCCTCTTCATTTATGGAGTGTATAGATGGACAAAGACTACGCCATACTATTATATCAGTTGTTTTTCTTTTTGGACTGGTTCTAGTCTAGTCCCTGGTGTCTCAAAAGATTGACTAATTTAGTCCTCCAGGTGTAGTTTGGTGTCATCATGGTGGTCCACATCCGGGACTTTTCCATTCCCAAAACTGTCGTAGCAGTTGTGTGTCTTTCATTCTGACAACATGGGCAAACCCCGATAGCTGAGATTTCTGTCAACATGAAAAAACCCTGATAGCTTAGATTTCTGTCAACATGGGCAAACTAGGATGGCTGAGATTTCTGTCAACATGGGCAAACCGTGATTGCTGATATTTCTGTCAACATGGGCAAACCCTGATAGCTTAGATTTCTGTCAACATGGGCAAACCGTCATTGCTGAGTTTTCTGTCTACATGGGCCGACCCTGATAGCTGAGATTTCTGTCAACATGGACAAGCCATGATAGCTGAGATCTCTGTCAAAATGGACACACCATGATAGCTGAGATTTCTGTCAACATGGGCAAGCCATAATAGGTGAGATTTATGTGAACATGGGCAAACCGCTGAGACTGAGATTTGTATCCAGGATCACCACGTGGAGGTGTAGAAGAGTCTTGGCAGCTCTGGTTCGCTGGCCCTGACGCTAGCAGTTAGCTATGAGTCTCTGACCCATGCACTGCTCAGCATCTTGATCCAAGTGTCTGTTTTCACATCCACGGAGTAACCCCCCCCCCCCCCTCTCCTTCCAACCCTCCCCCCCCCCTTTCCATTGAAACTGAAAACGCAACATTTTGAGAAACACTGACCTGAGGATAACTTTCTTATAGCACATGGTAAACACTTTCTTTGGTTTGTTCTAGATTAGTTGGCCATTATTATCCTGGCGTCTAGTGATTACATCCTATCTGCATGATCTATCCATCTTCGCTTCAACTGCAGGTGACCTTCTCCCAGGACGATTACACCCAAACGTGCATTGGTCTTGCAGTTATATCTATGTTATGTTGGATTGAGCAGAAGAAGCCTTTTCCGCGCTCCAGGCAAAACCAGAGGTGTTAAGTAGAGGGTGAAGGGTATTGATTCTCATGGTTCCGGTAACTTGCTGACTGTACACACTCCTGATCTGTTATTTTGGTTCGCCCATAGCGCTCAATACACGATTGACTTCAGTAACCGTCTTTCTGTGTTACTATGTAACAGTCGGTAACAGGTTATTGTTTTTATGTCCCATTTATCCAAATTATAATATTTTAACTATGTCCCTTTTGTCCAAATTACAATCTTTCTATCATGACTAACTTATCCAAATTACAATCTTTCTATCATGACTAACTTATCCAAATTACAATCTTTCTATCATGACTAACTTATCCAAATTACAATCTTTCTATCATGACTAACTTATCCAAATTATAATGTTCCCACTATTTCTCCCTTATCAAAATGTGATGTCCCGACAATGTATCCCTAATTCACATCTAATTTTCCAACAATATTTTGCTTATTCCGATCTAATGTCCCTCCTATCCAAATGCAGTACCACCACTGAATCTTTCGAAGTCAAGTATATAATGTCCTCCCATGGTCCCGTCTATCCCAATCCAAGATCCCCACAATGGGCCGAGAACTGCAGTTCCTACAGTTAAGGTTTCTGTGCCATTGTTTCTTTCAAGCTCAATTCAAATGTTTAGCATTTTACCACATCTGCCTTAGTAGATATATTCTTTCGTCTCCTCTAATGAAGGCCTAGAACTACACAGGAGAGTTTATCAGTGCTGAATGCTTGGAATACATTGCCACAGGAAATAGTGGAGGAAGGTTCAATTAATTCATTTAAGAATAGATTGGATGCACACATATATTCCTTGATCAAGTGAATGTAAAAGAAACTGTTTGTATATAGACTCAGTGGGTTCTTCTAAACCAGTATACACCCGTTAAGTTAAGTTAAGATTTACAATAGACTGTATCAAATGTTAGACTACTGTAAGGACACATATTAACCTACGCGCACACACACAACGCCCATTCGAAGAAATTGAAACAATACGAGCACACCGAGAGATGTGCATTTCAACCAAGTCGCTAAAACTGAAACACTTTAATCACAAAATAAATTTAAAAAAAATAAATTCTAAATACGTGATAAACATGTTTCGTGAAAAGGGAATTTTGGGATATGCATCTTCGACAATAAATAAGACAGTAACAAAGACGTAGTTTAAACAGGCAGAGCGTTGACAGCTAAAATATATATTTACCAAAGACGTTTTATATATTTTTTTAAACATTGTTAAAAGACTATTTCTAATTAAAATTAGAAAGAAAACAGACAACGTTCATTTGATTAAGATTACTGACAACTAACATTAGAAAGAAAACATTAAATGTTCATTTGAGAAAGATTACCGTTAACTAACATTGGAAAAAAAACATGCAATATTTATTTGAGAAAGATTACTGATAACTAAAATTAGAAAGTAAAAAAAAAGGAATATTCATTTGAGAAAGAATACTGCTAACTAAAATTGGAAAGAAAACGAACAATATTCAATTTGGCAGAGATTCAGGTCAGGTCAGATCATCCCGTAACCGGTGAGGTCGTTGGGGCACACACGAAGACATCCTCACAAAGCCACGCCACCCTTCTCTGTCAGATGTCGCTGCCTGTGACTCTTCTGGTCGGAGACTGGTCCATTCTGCTATTTTGTCCTCCCATCTCTTTTTGGGACGGCCTCTTCGTCGTCTTCCATGCACCTTTCCGTGGATGATTGTATTTGTAAGACCATTTGATCTCGATATGTGACCGTACCAAGCGAGTTTCCTTCTTTTGACAGTTGCCAAGAGGTCTTCAAATGATTAATGCTAACTAAAATTGGAAAGACCACAAGCAATATTCATTGGACAAAGATTATTGCTAACTAAAATAGGAAAGACCACAAGCAATATTCATTGGACAAAGATTATTGAAATGAAAGAACTGAAATTAAGAAGAAATATACAGTTTCATTAACAATATATTTATAGAATATGAAGATGAACTTCTGCAAAGCCCTATTACAATGAGATCAAGAATACACGCGCAAGGCAGTGAACAAACACGGGAGATGTTATGACACTATGTCTTAAATAAAGAACACCTGCAGTGCTAAACTGCTAACTGATGTGCATGTGTGAGGATATAAAAACAGACAAGCCTATCAGGCAGTTTATCAAAATAACGATCATAGACGTTGACTGACGTGTCAGCCAATTAAGGTCCTTGTTAAGAATCAACCAAACCACCACCCCTTTCCCATTCTCAAACACCCCCCTCCCCACTACCAAATAATGGTAACCACAGTAAACAAGTTAAACTTTATATGTGTGAAATGAAAATCTCAAAATAAAGGGAGTAAATTAATCACATTTGGTTAATACTGCGAAGTTGATCTGTCCACTTGTCGTTCTCAAATATTATTAGTCAGCCTGGTTATTTCCGCTTCCGTTCGTGCGCAATGCTTATCTAGGTTATTCTATTCAAGTAAATTTTTGTATTTGTGTTTACAGTTAATGTTATTACGGGGTTGGAAGTTTCCTTGGAATACTGCTATTCTAAAGGTCAGATGTATTCCTGCTGGGAGGTAACCGGAAGCTATATGTTGAAGGTTCATTATGTCATTGTACTTCCTGTGGTTAACTAGGCTCCGGGGGGGGGGGGGGGGGGGAATTAGGTGACGTACAGGGTAGGAATTTGATAATTATTAATTTGTTGTTGTTGTTGGCCAGACAGCGGGTAACATCTAACTATTTGTTAATTTCCTATTGCTAGTGGTCTGTTTTATGTGCACATCGTGTAAACGGGCTTTACAGTTTATCATCCGTTTTCGATACATTCTATCTCACCCCTTTGAGTCCAGGGGTCGTTAGAAAATTGCGGGTTTCGAATACCCACTGTTTCGTGCTTTCGTTCGTTGCTTGAGAAGCCTTTGCCTCTCTGTTGTATAAAAGTTTTCTTAGTCCATGATGAAGACCTTTGGGGGATTCCGTAGCGAAGTGGTTAATCGTCGGCCTCGTGATCAGGTGGTGTGGATTCAACTCCGGACTCCGCCGTCTTTTTTCACGGGTGCTTCATGCGCAGTCCCTGCATCTCGTAGTCTCCCCCTAGTGGTCTTGTCCTGGACTTGCCACTGGAGTCGGGCGGCTCGAGACGAGAGAACGAGGATAAAAAGTAGCGTAGTTAATCCTTACTAAAAATAGCGCTAGCAAAGTTAATAATGCCATCATCGTCTACGATGGACGGCGGCCTTTGTTTTTTTTATTATGAAGACCTTCAGGTGCAGGAAATAAGCTTCCAATAAGTACAAGATAGAAGCTTCCAATAAGTACAAGATAGAAGCTTCCAATAAGTACAAGATAGAAGCTTCCAATAAGTACAAGATAGAAGCTTCCAATAAGTACAAGATAGAAGCTTCCAATAAGTACAAGATAGAAGCTTCCAATAAGTACAAGATAGAAGCTTCCAATAAGTACAAGATAGAAGCTTCCAATAAGTACAAGATAGAAGCTTCCAATAAGTACAAGATAGAAGCTTCCAATAAGTACAAGATAGAAGCTTCCAATAAGTACAAGATAGAAGCTTCCAATAAGTACAAGATATAAGCTTCCAATAAGTACAAGATAGAAGCTTCCAATAAGTGCAAGATAGAAGCTTCCAATAAGTGCAAGATAAAAGCTTCCAATAAGTGCAAGATAGGCCCCTCCAATAAGTGCAAGATAGACGCCTCCAATAAGTGCAAGATAGAAGCCTCCAATATGTGCAAGATAGAAGCCTCCAATATGTGCAAGATAGACGCCTCCAATAAGTGCAAGATAGAAGCTTCCAATAAGTGCAAGATAGAAGCTTCCAATAAGTGCAAGATAGAAGCTTCCAATAAGTGCAAGATAGAAGCTTCCAATAAGTTCAATTGTACTTCTTATAAAATACTTCTTAGCGCCTGCAGTACAAGTATCTGACAAATGAAAAGGCAGAGAAAGCACTCTAGGCCGCGCTAAACAGTACCGATCCTGGAAAACCCTATAGACTCACGTCATCTATTTCCAATTTGACCATTGGGGTGCAGCGAATGCAACCTATCTATATTTTGGGGCATCTTCGTAACTTCTGATCATGTCACTCCAATTCTATTATCTTACCCCAAGACCCTAGTTCTTCCTCATTGTTTATTTATCCTCGCCGTTTCCAACACAACGTATATCTGGTTATATGGACCGAACTGTTAAACTGTCAATAATCGAAGACTGTCCACTGATCTCTGGTTATATGGACCTAACTGTTAAGCTGTCAATAATCGAAGACTGTCCACTGATCTCTGGTTATATGGACCTAACTGTTAAGCTGTCAATAATCGAAGACTGTCCACTGATTTCTGGTTATGTGAACCGAACTGATAAGCTGTCAATAATCGAAGACTGTCCACTGATTTCTGGTTATATGGACCGAACTGTTAAGCTGTCAATAATCGGAGACTGTCCACTGATTTCTGGTTATATGGACCGAACTGTTATGCTGTCAATAATCGGAGACTCTCCACTGATTTCTGGTTATGTGAACCGAACTGTTAAAGCTGTCAATAATCGGAGACTGTCCACTGATTTCTTAAAGTGACATCTAAAGTTTACTTCTGATACGAAAATGTACAATTGATTGAGCAATCCCGGTTGTGTTGAAACAATGTACACATATGTGGACACAAGTGTGAAACCGTTTTGTCCTTCCAGCCCGTGACGCTTGCTCATCAGTTCTCTGGGACGCTATTTTGGGACATGTCTGGACCAGGCGCAATTAGAGTTTCTCTGTCTGCTCCCTCTATCTCTCTCTTTCTCTCTCTGATTTCCACCAACACACTATCTATCTATCTATCTATCTATCTATCTATCTATCTATCTATCTATCTGTCTGTCTGTCTGTCTGTCTGTCTGTCTGTCTGTCTGTCTGTCTGTCTGTCTGTCTGTCTGTCTGTCTGTCTGTCTGTCTGTCTGTCTGTCTGTCTGTCTGTCTGTCTGTCTGTCTGTCTGTCTGTCTGTCTGTCTGTCTGTCTGTCTGTCTGTCTGTCTGTCTGTCTGTCTGTCTGTCTGTCTGTCTGTCTGTCTGTCTGTCTGTCTGTCTGTCTGTCTGTCTGTCTGTCTGTCTGTCTGTCTGTCTGTCTGTCTGTCTGTCTGTCTGTCTGTCTGTCTGTCTGTCTGTCTGTCTGTCTGTCTGTCTGTCTGTCTGTCTGTCTGTCTGTCTGTCTGTCTGTCTGTCTGTCTGTCTGTCTGCCTGCCTGCCTGTCTGTCTGCCTGCCTGTCTCTCTGCCTGTCTCTCTGCCTGTCTCTCTGCCTGTCTGTCTGCCTGTCTGTCTGTCTGTCTGTCTGTCTGTCCGTCCGTCTGTCCGTCCGTGTCTGTCTGTGTCTGTCTGTGTCTGTCTGTGTCTGTCTGTCTGTCTGTCTGTCTGTCTGTCTCTGTCTGTATGTCTACCTCTGTCTGTGTGAATGTCTCTGTCTGTGTCTGTCTGTCTATCTATCTATATGTCTTTTTGTCTATCTCTGTCTGTCTGTCTAACTAAAACTAACTATATATATGGCTGTCTGTTTGTCTATCTGTCTGTATGTCTGCCTGCATGGATGCATGTGTCTGTCTGTCTGTCTGTCTCTGTATGCCTCTGTCTGTTTTTGTCTGTCTTTGTCTGTCTATCTATATGTCCGTCTGTCTTTATCTGTCGTTCCGTCCATCCTTTGGCCCATCTCGTTCTGTGTCGGTTTCTCTCGGTGCCATTGTTAGCTACGCGATGACACATTATGTACTAGTATATTCAGTTGATGATCGGTCATGGCTTTCAGTTGTATACCATCCGTCAAAAGCATAATATAGCCTTGTCATATTTAAAATGCAAATCCAAGTATAACACCACTGGTCTACAATTAGGCGCTAAAGAGTCTTAAATAATACAATAGTAAAATGAATATGAAGTACACATTGCTTCAGTAAAATCAATAGAAAAACCTTGTCAGCACCCTGTGAAACATATTTCTTTGACAGTTACACGTCAAGTTTGAAGGCACTATAGTGACTGCCATTCGTAGGATTGTGGCAAAAGTCATGACGCCTAGAACAGTTAGAGATTCAGGCAAAGAAAGATGTACTAGATAGAAATTTGCTCTCTGAAAGAACGTATAACCGAACGTGCAGTGGATCTGAAACCACAGAGGGTGAGAAAAGTTAGGATTGCAGAGAAACCTGACACTAAAGATAAATAATAGCAGAGAAAGCAACAGGAGTGTCAGAACTACAAGAGACAGCTCGAAATAGAAGTCGGCGGAGATCGTTTGTTGCAGCCCTAAATTTTAAAGGATATCAAACAGATTAACTCAAGCAGTTAACGTATGTGATTTTAACAAGTAGCGTATGTGATTTTAACAAGTAGCGTATGTGATTTTAACAAGTAGCGTATGTGATTTTAACAAGTAGCGTATGTGATTTTAACAAGTAACGTATGTGATTTTAACAAGTAACGTATGTGATTTTAACAAGTAACACATGCATTTCAAAGCAAGTAATGTATGTGCTTCCAAAATCTGTATCGACGCCATCTTTTCTATAGGAGTTATATTTTTGTCTTCCAATAATAATCCATCCAAAACTCATCAACAATCCAAGGCGAGGCGCGAAGATATGATGGTAACACATCAAGTGGGTTCCTATTTGAAAAATACTTCAGAAGAAACCAAAAATAAGTTATTTCATCTGAGCGTGAGTGCGAAGTGCTTGTCCCCTTGCTCTGATCTAAAAGCGAGCTGGGATCTTTCCTTCTCAACTCTGTGCGCTGTTACAAGAAGAACACTTGGCAAGAACACTTGATAAGAACACTTGACAACAGTGAACTTCAACCTAGGGCTATCAGTATCTCTAAACTGGAACATTGATGGCAAGTAGATGCACTACCTTCATTATCTTCTGGTTGCTAGCAAAGAGACACTTGAATTGTGTTTATTGTATGTAATGATCATAGCGAGACAACTGAAAATAAACAAGGGAGATACATCTGTTTATTGATACCGAACGGACGACTTGTAGTGCGGTACATGTGATCCGTGCCTTCGTCACTTCATTGTTCTTATCATATTTTCTGTTCTTTGTTTTATTTATTTATCATTTCTTTCTTTATTACCTCTCACTATTCCTTTTTTTCCGTTTTGATTCTTCGACGATTCCAATTTTGGGCCGTCCTCTTGAGCCGTTCCCATGAAAATCCTGTTTTCTTTGTCGTCCTTATCAGTCATAAAGTTCAAGAGCGAATAAAAATGATTATTTCAGAGCGAGCAGACGACGAAAGAAGTGTAGAAAGATAATTTATTTCTTCATGGACTCTAAATAAAGGAGATTTAAAAATATTTTGAGGCTTTTGAGATGTGGTGTTACCAAAGGGTGGAAAAAGTGAGCTGGACCGAGAAGAAATCAAATGAAACGGTTTTGGAAGAGATGGGAGAAGAGAGAACGTTGATACGGAAGATGAAAAGAAACTATCCAGGTAGGGAAATAATCTGCGGAGAGAGGGCCCAGTCAAAAAGGTCTTGGAGGACTTTATGCAGGGAAGGAGAGGGAGGGGAAGACCTAGAAATACATTTTTGTCTCAAGCTTGTGGAGATATGGCTGTGAAGACGTATGCTCAGCTGAAGACGGCTGCAGAGGATAGGCAGAAATGGATGGACACAATTCATGAGCTTGTTTGCCAGTTTTAGGACTGAATAACCTGATGATAACCTAGAGGAGCGCGTGGCCGAATGGTTTCGAGGCCTGCCTGCCGACAAGGAGGGCAGCAGTTCGAATCCCCGGTAGGGCATATGCTGTTTTTCTGTTGGGGGTGAAATAAACAAACATAGCCAGCACACGACGTGGCGTAGCGGCCTGTAGTCCTCAGTTTTCAAAATCTCTCGACTACCCCAGCAATGTGAAAAATGTCGTATGACAAATAACCTGATGATGATGATGTTTTGTAAAGTTATTTCACCTAGTCTTTACCCAGATTTTCTCATTTCGCATTGACTATTTTTGATATTGTCCAGTTATCTTCAATATTCTTAGTGTTCATATTTATCTTCAAAGTAATTCATTATATTGTATCATGTAATTAATGCCCGTCGCTCCTTTCGGGGCATAGACCATTGACAACCCTCCTCCTGCATGTTCGATCTTGAGCTGTCCTTTCTGCTTCTCTCCAGTTGAGGTCCAGGGACCGAATTTCATTTTCAGTCTCTTCTCTTTGTGTTTCTTGGTCTCCCTCTTTTCCCTCCGTCCCCTTGGTCAGTTCTGTCTGGCCACTTCTGACAGCGTCTTCCACAGATTGTGTCCTATCCAACCCCATTCCCTACATTTGATCTGTTGGCTGTTTTTGGTTCCTTTTCCATCGGTCTTCATATCTTGTCAGCTTAATCCCATTATCCTCTTGAACATTTCTTGAAGAACGACTGGAGTTTTCTCTGTATTGCCTTTGTCGTTCTCCCAGGCTCTGTTCCGTACATGACTACTGACTTGACATTGTAATGAAACAATCTTAGCTTGGTATTAGTCTTCATTTCCCTGAATTTCCATTTACTATTTTGTAACATAATTATTTTGTGCAGTCCACTACATTGTTGGTCCGTAAACATTCCTATGATTTCTCAGATATCGGAGTCATTCTTATTTCGTTTCAGTGTTTTTCTTGGTTGAATATTTATTTCACGCTGTTGAAGCTTTAATTAATGTATGAATGGCTGAGCATATGTAGACGCTATCAACAAAATTACAGTGTCATCGTCTTTGCCTCGATACGTTTCTGTCTTTCTGACAGCCCAAGCCAGGCAGCAGGAAAAGGCAGCTGTTACATAACCTACAACAAATAAAACACAAAGAACAAGTACAAGGAAGTCTCCAATACTCCTTCCACACCAGCGGTGTATTACATGGGACATATTTGACGTCTTCTAGGTGCGAAACAATACGGTAAAGATATCCACAATAGGAACGTCCCAGTTGAGCCAGTTGTAAATGTGGACCATGTTTCTCTCGTCTTGTTTGTCCCGCAACCCAGGTGATCGTACGGACATTGCGTCTCAATATAGCATGAACCGCCTGTCGCTATCCACTTCTATCCATTACGAGCATTGCAGTTTCAATTAATGGCATGCCTCATAAATATCATCTGTCCAGCACGTCTTAAGGCGATCTCTCCTTCTGCTGCCAGGAGCTGCGCATCGGAGTATCACATGGGAGAAACTATGAGAACATATCACACGGAACAAAGTATGAGAACATATCACATGGGACAAACTATGAGAACATATCACATGGGACAAATTATGAGAACATATCACATAGGTCAAACTATGAGCACATATCACATAGGACAAATTATGAGAACATATCATATGAGACAAATTATGAGAACATATCACATGGGACAAACTGTAAGAACGCATCGCGTGGACAAACCATAAGTGCTACTTCCTTGTCTGAAATCGCTTCAACTTCCTCGTCTGTAAGCCCTACCCCTTCCTCGCCTTGAAGCCCTCCCAGTTCCTTATTTGAAAGCCCTACCACTTCCTCGCCTTGAAGTCCTCCCAGTTCCTTACCTGTAAGCCCTACCACTTCCTCGCCTTGAAGCCCTCCCAGTTCCTTAGCCTGTAAGCCCTACCACTCCCTCGCCTTGAAGCCCTACCACTCCCTCGCCTTGAAGCCCTACCACTTACTCGCCTTGAAGCCCTCCCAGTTCCTTACCTGTAAGCCCAACCACTTCTTCGCCTTGAAGCCCTACCACTTCCGTGCCTGTAAGCCCTACCGCTTTCTCGCCTTGAAGCCATCCCCTACCACTTTCTAGTCTTAAAGCCCTTTCACTTCTACTTCTAGAAGCCCTACCACTTCCTCGTCTGGAATCCCAACCACTTCTTTGTCTGAAAGATCTGACATCTTACTCACAAAGAACTAATATGCCTTCTCCGCGCCCACACATGTTTTAAAAGTGGATAAAACAGAAATGTACACTGGACTAGCAATTTCATCGACTGAAACAGATTACTTCAGAACCCCCTGCTTCAAGACCACACCCAGCGCTTTACACAGTCTTCCTATAAAGGGCATCCGTAGTGGTAACCATATGTCTCATATGGGACAAAATGAGCTATATATCTTTCCAATGTACCTTCTTGTTCCTGTAACTCGCTTCCTGTCTCACCAACCATGAGCCTCCTGCACTTTACCTGTGTCAGACGGAAACGTTTATTTCTGAAAGACATCAAAGCCGACCATTGAAGAAGTGGGAAGATACAGCCGACGCCTCCACCAGATACATTCAAACATATACATTTATTATTCCCCCTTGATTCCGTAATCCGGATGTCCGAAAATATGTAATTTAGCTTCCATTCAGGCAGATTGTATGCATTTCACAGCACGTGGAGATGTACGTGCGTCGATAATGATCTCAATAAATGTTTCTGAAAAATGTGTACCTAGAAAGCCACACGAGGACATTTTTTGAAAGTTTGCGGGCCACATGTAGACAATATCGAGAGTTGAAGGGTCACGCCACAGCATAACCATTAGTAACTAAAATACAAGGGACAGTCATTAAGTAACATGAATTTAAATATGACATTCGGGGAAGAGTATGTGCAATGGAAATTCTTATTTCTGGGCACAGAATGGCTCTTTAGCAATACTCCATGTAGGAATTTTGACGACCGAACAGTATGTTCATGCGCAATAATGCGGGGAACATGGCCGCTCCACTGTCGACTTGAACCGTGAAAGAACAGCAAGGCGTTATTCGTTTGTTTTTTTGTGTGGCCGGAGGGTGTAAAATCTTCTTAAATCTACAGAAGAATGAAGGTCCAATATAGAGACAGGTGTTTGAGTGAGAGAGGAGTGCATGAATTGGTATAAACATTTCAAACGGAAGACAAAACCTCATTGATGAGCCGAGGCGTTAGAGACCACCAGGAATGGTAACTGACACAGTGAAACAGCAGGTCGTGGCAACAGAGGAGTCACTTTTGATGAAATAGCTGTAGATTTCACCATGAGTCACACTGCGTACACAATTGTCCACAATGACCTCAGTTATATGAAAGTATGTAGCAGATTGGTCTCAAGAACTATCCGATGATCACAAGCATGCATGGCAGACGATTTGTCAGGAACATTTGTCATGCTCATGATAGATGGTTTTTTTCCCATCAAATGTGACAGGACACGAGTGCTGGGTGCACCATTACAAACCAGAGAATAAGAAATAATCGATGAGATAGAAATATTCGTTGTCTCTAGGTGAAAAAGAAATTCAAAACACAATTAGATGGATAGGAAATGTTGCTGAAATTCTAAATCGTAATGGGGTGAGGACTACTTCAGCGACGCGTCTGGCCCTGGACAGAAAACTGCGGCTCCCCACTCCGCCTCACGGTACAAGTGAATAAGACAAGACAAGATAAGCACCAGTGCAGCCGCAGTCGCTGTTAAGACCAGCTATTGATGGCGTCTAACTGACTGCGGGACTATTTAGCTCTAGTGTTTGAGTCTATTAAGATGGTCTTGCACATCGGTAAAAAGCACTCTCCAAGAAACGGGTTGTATAAAGATTATGTAGTCTTCTAAGCCAGTATAAGGACGTTAAGTTAAGTTACTCACTTGTTTGTTTGTTTTAGTGTGTTTCCTTGTAATTTGTTATAAGCTTACAGGATCATATTGTCTATTTCTGTTACCTTTCTCCGAATACCTGTTATTGTTGTTTAACTATTCTGGAAGTTAATTTATTTGAATATCGCTTTTTCTATCTTCGTCTAACATTAATGTGTCTGCATATTGCTGTTTCTACGTTTATCACATATTAAAAATTGTTTTCGCTAGCTAGCCTGCAATGCAATACATTTATATATATATATACATTTTTAAAAAAATATTTTTTTTCCAACTATTTGTATCTGGGATGCGACTTTGAGATACTAACCACGCTTCAGTGGCTGTGTTCGAGACCTCGACGCTGAGTTTGACAGTCATGTTGTATGAAATGTTAGCTTCTTTCAACTTTCTGCTATACCTTTCGTTTAAATCTGGGGGTTACTGGAGTTATCTTTCCTGATCCCAGCAATTAAAGATACTCTTTGAAATATTTCTATCTTCTGTCCGGAAACCTTTTCTCTTCTTTAAACTGTAGCCTTCTTTGCTGCCAGTAAATCCTATGGAATAATTACATTTGTCTGCGGTTTAGTCACACTTGATAGAGTACGGCGGAGGCTGAAATTAAAATAATGAACTAGAATTTAGGCCTTGTATGACGGATGGCAGGTAGGTTGGAAAAGTAAAGAGAGTTTGTTGTGTCTGTACAAGCTGCCGTCATGTGTGATGGCCACTGGTAGGGTTGTCAGTCATCAGTGTCAATTTTAGAGTTACCAGTGTCAATTTTAGAGTTTTCAGTAATCAGTGTCAATTTTATTGTTATCAGTCACCGTGTCCATTTTATTGTTATCAGTCACTAATGTTGCTGTTATTGTTATCAAGCACCAGCGACAATTTTAGGATCACCAGTCACCAGCGTTACTGTTAGGTTTACCAGTCCCCAACGTTTATCGCTAATACTCGGTTGGTGATACTACTGTTGGTAAAACTACAGTTGTTGATTCTACTGTTAGTTGAACTGCAGATAGTGATTCTACAGTTGGTTAAACCTCAGTTGGTGATACTTCTGTTGGTCAAATCTCAGTTGGTGAAACTTCTGTTGGTTAAATCTCAGTTGGTGATACTTCTGTTGATAAAACTACAGTTGGTGATTCTACTGTTGGTTAAATCTCAGTTGGTGATTCTACAGTTGGTTAAATCTCAGTTGGTGATTCTACTGTTGGTTAAATCTGAGTTGGTGATTCTACTGTTGGTTAAATCTGAGTTGGTGATTCTACACTACTGTTGGTTGAATCTCAGTTGGTGATTCAACTGTTGGTTAAATCTCAGTTGGTGATTCTTCTGTTGGTTAAATCTCAGTTGGTGATTCTACACTACTGTTGGTTAAATCTCAGTTGGTGATTCTACTGTTGGTTAAATCTCAGTTGGTTATTCTACTGTTGGTTAAATCTCAGTTGGTGATGCTACTGTTGGTTAAATCTCAGTTGGTCATTCTACTGTTGGTTAAATCTCAGTTGGTGATTCTACACTACTGTTGGTTAAATCTCAGTTGGTGATTCTACTGTTGGTTAAATCTTAGTTGGTAATTCTACTGTTGGTTAAATCTCAGTTGTTCAATCAAACCACAAATCACCAAATTAAGCCTAAATGGCAAATTCCTGCAGCCAAACGACAACCCAAACTATCTGGGAGTCACATTTGATCGGCACATGACATCGAAAAGTCAGATCGAGAGAAACCGAATGAGAGCCAGAGAAAGAATTGCAATCATGAGGAAACTTGCTGGCACAAGCTGGGGAGCAGACAGACGAAGGCATACTAAAGAAACTGTACACTGGAAGAGTGAGACCAGTTCTCGAGTATGGCATTGCGGCGTGGACAACAGCAGCAAAGGCGAACTTCGATAAAGTTAGCAAACTTCAAAACCAAGCCATGAGAGTTATAACAAGAGGCATGAAGTCAACGCCAATTGTAGAACTTGAAAAGATTACAAAACTGCAATCCATGACCGATAGAAGAGACTGCAGAGCCCAGCTGCAGTCAAAGAAACTCCGAAGACTGACTGACCATCCAATGCACCAGAGACTAAACAATTTGGGAAATGGGAAACTAAAGCGGAGAAACTTTGCAGAAATAGCCAAAGCAAAGATGCACGAAGATCCCATAAACGCACTAACAACACCAAAGCCCATCACTACTGTACGAAAACCTACCTGGAGGCAGGATATATTTCCAGAGGTGGTAGAAAATATACCAGGTATTGGAAACAAAAACTGCCAGACTGAAAAAGAAAGAGATACTACACTAAGCTTTATATCGAAAAACTACCCAAGCATGGACTGGACCCATGCATACACCGACGGTTCTGTAACAAACACTACACAGAACGGAGGGGCAGGAGCATTCCTGAACCTACCAAATGGCAGAAAAATAACACTGTCATTCGCTACTGGTAAGTACACAAGCAATTTCAGAGCGGAGGCAGAGGCACTGAGGGCGGCAGTGGAAGAAATGGGGACACATAAAGAAAATGAAAGCCATACAGTCCTGCTTACAGATGCTCTCGACGTAGTCACAGCGCTAAAAAGCCAGAAAAACACTGAGCTTAATGACTTAAGAACAGCACTCTGTCAACTATGCCAGCAGTCCGCACCAAAAAGGGTAGTGGTACAGTGGGCCCCATCACACTGCAACATCCAAGGCAACGAGGAGGCAGACAGACTGGCAAAAGAAGGCGCAAGACTACCACAAACAGATACTAGTATGACGTACGAAGAGTCAAAACGGCTTATTAAAGCCAGATACATGACCAAATGGGAAACCGAACATACTGGTTACACCAAAAACGATGCCTATTACCAGTTGAACAGAAGAGAGCAGGTCGTTGTCTTCAGACTTCGCACTGGCCACAATAGACTGAGGTACCACCTATTCAACAAATTGAAGATAGGTGGAACCGACGAATGCCCGTGTGGTACCGGGGAAATGACCGCTGAACATCTGCTGCAGAACTGCCCGACATACGAGGATCAGAGAGAGAGCAGATGTGGCCATCAACAGTGGAACCACAAGACAAGCTCTATGGCAGTGTCGACAGCCTCAGGATGACCGCCGCTTTTTTCGAAAAAATAATTGTTACTTATCTGACTGCGTACGAAGAATAAGAAGAAGAAGAAGAAATCTCAGTTGGTGATTCTACTGATGGTTAAATCTCAGTTGGTGATTCTACTGATGGTTAAATCTCAGTTGGTGATTCTTCACTACAGTTGGTTAAATCTCAGTTGGTTATTCTGCACTACAGTTGGTTAAATCCTAGTTGGTGATTATACTGTTGGTTAAATCTCAGTTGGTGATTCTACACTACAGTTGGGAAATCTCAGTTGGTGATTTTACTGTTAGTTAAATCTCAGTTAGTGATTCTACTGTTGGTTAAATATCAGTTGGTAATTCTACAGTTGGTTAAATCTCAGTTGGTGATTCTACTGTTGGATAAATCTCAGTTGGTTATTCTACTGTTTGTTAAATCTCAGTTGGTGATTCTACACTACAGTTGGTTAAATCTCAGTTGGTGATTCTACTGTTGGTTTTATCTCAGTTGGTGATTCTACAGTTTGTTAAATCTCAGTTGGTGATTCTACTGTTGGTTAAATCACAGTTGGTTATTCTACAGTTGATTAAATCTCAGTTGGTGATTCTACTGTTCGTTAAATCTAAGTAGGTGATTCTACAGTTGGTTAAATGTCGGTTGGTGCTTCTACAGTTGGTTAAATCTCAGTTGGTGATTCTACTGTTGGTTAAATCTCAGTTGGTGATACTTCTGTTGATAAAACTACAGTTGGTGATTCTACTGTTGGTTAAATCTCATTTGGTGATTCTACAGTTGGTTAAATCTCAGTTGGTGATTCTACAGTTGGTTAAATCTCAGTTGGTGATTCTACTGTTGGTTAAATCTCAGTTGGTGATTCTACACTACAGTTAGTTAAATCTCAGTTGGTGATTCTACTGTTGGTTAAATCTCAGTTGGTGATTCTACACTACAGTTGGTTAAATCTCGGTTGGTGATTCTACTGTTGGTTAAATCTAAGTTGGTGATTCTACAGTTTGTTAAATCTCAGTTGGTGATTCTACAGTTGGTTAAATCTCAGTTGGTGATTCTACTGTTAGTTAAATCTCAGTTGGTGATTCTACAGTTGGTTAAATCTCAGTTGGTGATTCTACTGTTGGTTAAATCTCAGTTGGTGATTCTACACTACAGTTAGTTAAATCTCAGTTGGTGATTGTACTGTTGGTTAAATCTCAGTTGGTGATTCTACACTACAGTTGGTTAAATCTCGGTTGGTGATTCTACACTACAGTTGGTTAAATCTCGGTTGGTGATTATACTGTTGGTTAAATCTCAGTTTGTGATTCTACTGTTGGTTAAATCTCAGTTGGTAAGGCTACTGTTGGTTAAATTTCAGTTGGTAAGGCTGCAGTTGGTTAAATCTCAGTTGGTGAGGCTACAGTCAAAGATAATGCAGAGTCTGAAGGATCGAGACTTCATTTCTCCAATGCCATTTGATTTTCGTTGTTTTGTTTGAAGGGTTAACATATCTCTTCCACAAAGCAATGGTGTCCTTAACCGTAAATAGCCAAGCGCCCATTACAACTAAAGTGAAGTTTAAATCCAGTAGTATACACACCCGGCCAAGTGCACCAGAGGGAACAAGCTCTCTAGCACCCACGCCACTCTGACGTTTACTAGGGTACATCAATACCCGATAATATGACTTTTATTACACATCATTTGAACAAAGCCACACTTCTCCCCTTTCCACTTTTTCTCGCCAGTGATTACGGGACGCCACTAGTTATACTTCTATCCCGTTCAATCAATACGTAAGGTGACAAGGTCACTTGAGGTCCCGTCAATCATGTTCGCATTTGGGGGACCTTCAGAGTCACGTGGTTCAAATATGCCAATGTCATGGTCATCTTTTTCACATTATATATCGATACTGACATAGTGATTATTAATCATTATAGTGGTCGACTTAATCATCGTGATTTACTGTTTTCATAATGAAAATATGATTATAACCTAAAAATTAGTTGCATAATCGAGAAGGATCTTCCATGTTGACGCCTTTCTGTGAACGATAGAAAATATTAACGTACTCTACAGATATATATATATATATTTATATCTTCTTATTTTGTCGTCTCACTTTTTACCTGGTTGCAGCCCAGTGTCGTGTTATGTATTTGCCTTTCGCCTCTCTCGTAGCCCGAATAACATTTTTACCCATTTTACGGCTAGTCTCTATTACGCTGTCTGTCCACATTTTCCTCGGACTACCTCTAGCCCTTTTTCTAGATGTGCTCTTGTAGAAGGTTGCATGAACAATGTAGTCTGGTTGCATTCTCACAATGTGGCCAAACCAATTCATTCTCTGTTGCTCGATGTGCTCAGGGAACCGCGTAGCGCAGTGGTTAACGCATTGGCTTCGCATCTGAGTGGTCCTGGGTTCATTCTCCAGTTGAGGGGGCAAATGTTTTTTTCAGACCGCAATGGCTCTCGGGTCGACCAAGCCTTAAATGGTTACCGTTTCAGTCCGGGAAGTAAAAGCGGCGAGGGAGAGGCGATGGCTATCACCTCACACCCCTACGGCAGTAATGCAATGGGTTACTTTACTTTACTTTACGATGTGCTGTAGGAAGGGAATTGTTCCAACCTTCTCCCGAATACTCATATTTGTGATTCTGTCTCTTCTGGTCTTGTTAGTGATTTTTCATAGGCACCGCATCTCGCAGATGGCTAACTTTCGTTCCTGGATCTTATTAAATGTCCATGTCTGGCACTGGTAGCACAGGGTTGGGATGAAGATAATATTTATCATCTGCTTTTTTTTCTTGGAGGGAAATCTTGTGGTGTCTTATTAGTAGAGACAGCTGGTATGTGACAGTGTTTGCCCACTGCACTCTCGTCTCTATTACAGCATATTAATTTTAATATACGTTGCACTGAGCGTTCCAGTTAATGTTACGCTGTTTCAGAATTCCTCTTGGCATGTTTACTAGTTGTTCTCATCTTCGCTTACAGTAGTATCCAAGCATCCATAAAATCTCTTATCCTTGTATGCGGCTATTATTCTGTTACCATCCAATACAATTACCTATTCCTGTCCTTCCGGTAACAAAAAATACGTGCCGTAAAATGAACTGCAATCCTTATTACGGCATGCGACATTTCTGAATTGGCAATGTAATTTATTCGCCACATAGCTTCCGGTCCACTTACAGATCTGCCGTCAAGAAAGGCCAACATATCATGAACGTTATTTCAGGAATAATCTTCAATCTTAACCGATGCTGCATAATCTCTCTACATACTCTTATCTGTAGAGATATTAATAATAATAATAATAGTGTATATGTTTATTCCGTGAGATTCCGTGGCGAAGTGGTAAAGCCGTCGGCCTCGTGATCAGGTGGTGTGGGTTCAACTCCGGACTCCGCCGTCTTTTTCACGGGTGCTTAATGCGGAGTCCCCTGCATCTCATAGTCGCTCCCTAGTCGTCTTGTCCTTGACCTGCCACTGGGGTCGGACGGCTCGAGACGAGAGAGTGAGGATAAAACATAGAGTAGTTAATCCTTACTAAAAAATAGCGCTAGCAAAATTAATTATGCCATCATCGTCTACAATGGACGGCGGCCTTTGTCTTTATGTATTTGTTTAATCGGCTCAGGTTTGAACGTGGTAGGTGTGTGGGAGGTAACATTAAAGTGATGCCGTACATAAAGTCCATTACATAATGTCTACATAATATATCGATTAGTAAAGATGTGTAATCATGTAACAATGAAAGTAAGAAATAAAGCCATCCTGCAAGATCTGAGTGTCAAAGAAAACTGGCTTATAAGCCAATTTATGTCTCGGAAACTGAGGTCTTTCGGCCACATCATGCGACATGACGGACTGGATACAGCAGTTCTGGAGGACATTGTTTCAGGAAGTTGAGATAGAAGTCGACCAAGGCGTAGATGGACACAAGGCATCAAGGACAAACCTAAACATGAAGCAGGCGGGTAGACTGAATGCTGGTCGAGACATCAAGGACAAACCTAAACAAGAAGCAGACGGGTAGACTGAATGCTGGTCGAGACATCAAGGACAAACCTAAACATGAAGCAGGCGGGTAGACTGAATGCTGGTCGAGACATCAAGGACAAACCAAAACATGAAGCAGGCGGGTAGACTGAATGCTGGTCGAGACATCAAGGACAAACCAAAACATGAAGCAGGCGGGTAGACTGAATGCTGGTCGAGACATCAAGGACAAACCTAAACATGAAGCAGGCGGGTAGACTGAATGCTGGTCGAGACATCAAGGACAAACCTAAACATGAAGCAGGCGGGTAGACTGAATGCTGGTCGAGACATCAAGGACAAACCTAAACATGAAGCAGACGGGTAGACTGAATGCTGGTCGAGACATCAAGGACAAACCTAAACATGAAGCAGACGGGTAGACTGAATGCTGGTCGAGATTGCTATCGAATTTCTGTGATGAGAGAACCGTTCTGCGAAGGACAAGCTTCATGGTGATGATGATAATGGTGATGAAAGATGTTTACAAAAGTTGCTACATGCCGGAGAACAATACCGTGGCAACTCGGTGCAACTGGGTCGATTCTATGAGTCATTTTTCCGTGTCTTAATTGCTTAGGTATGTTTCGCATATTTCTGAGAAACCACATTTTTGTAGGGCTAAAACATCTCTCTGTTTGCTATGCACTGACCGTCGGGTTGACATAGCTCTGAGGTATGGCAGTTGCCTATCAAGAAACGCAAGTGAGAAACGGTGGGTTTCGAATTCTGCAAGTTTTAAATGTGGCCTTGTCTCAAGGGAGGAAGAGATAGCGTCTAGTTTTATTGGAGATGGACGAATAAACTCAGAGATCATATGCACATGTTGTATACGCATTAGAACTCTTGGCAGTTTAAAATTGATAAGAGTAGGCTATACGCAGTCCGCGAAAAAATCTAATAGTAATGACATTTCTACCCCATAAGCATCTAATCTTTCTCTAACTCTATGTATCTCTCTCTCTCTGTCTCTCCGTCTATCTCTCTCTATCTCTCTATCATCATCATCATGAAGCATGTCCTTTGTAGAACGTCGCTCCCATCACAGTCTGTCTGAAAGAAACACGTTCCCTTGCCAAAACACCAGCTTCCGCCACTGTCATATACTCAGGCCTTCCTGGATATCTTGGTGCCATCGTCTTCTTGGTCTACCCCTTCCTCTTTTGCCTGGCACCATACCTTCCATCACAGTTCTCTCAAGACCGTTGGGTCTCTTGATGTGACCAAAGTATTTGCATTTTCTAGCCAAAATGGAATTGATAAACCAGTTCTCCTCTATGCTCAAATCTTGCCGAATGTCTACACTTGTTCTTTTCTCTGTCCATGGTATTCTGAGCATCTTTCTGTAACATTTTGACTCGAAGGATTCGATTCTTTGTCTAGAAATTTTGCTAATCGTCCATATATATATATATATCCTCTTCTCTCTCTTTCTCAGTTTGTTTGATTTTCATGGTATTATTATCTTCAAGTTCACTTTAGCTAGTGTCTTTCTGTTCCATGTTAGAGTCACACATGCACACAACTTCACACATACACACACCGAAACACATGCACACAAACTAACACCCATTCGCTCTCTATCTCTCTCTCTCTCACTCTCTCTCTTTCTCACTCTCTCTCTCTCTCTCTCTCTCTCTCTGTCTCTCTCTGGTAGTGGCCCCAAGTTGTCAGAATTTTGTTTGTTTTAATTAAAATATTCATCTTTCCCGTCGTCTCACCTTTATAGGTGTTTTGTTTGTTTTCGTGGCCAATGTTTTTGTTTTGAAAAAAAAAGTTTCAACTTCTCCTTTTCTCCATTAACTATGTTTATTCTAGCAGCCAGCTTCGGTAAATTGGGTTTCCTTTTCAGATCTACTCACAGCTTCATCGTCGTGGGCAATGATTTGCTTAACCTTAATCTCTCATATTATTATTATTACTCCTGACAGACTTCCATACACTTCTTGTTGCTTCCAATGTGCTCCTGTTAGAGGACATCATGCCTGTTTCACTGTATCAATTCAAGAATATGGACACATGATCAATAAATTTTCTTTACGAATGAACTTGGGGATCTTCTTCCTTCTTTCTTCCTTCCTTCTTCCTTTCTTTCTTTCTTTCTTTCTTTCTTTCTTTCTTTCTTTCTTTCTTTCTTTCTTTCTTTCTTTCTTTCTTTCTTTCTTTCTTTCTTCCTTCCTTCCTTCCTTCCTTCCTTCCTTCCTTCCTTCCTTCCTTCCTTCTTCTTCTTCTTCTTCTTCTTCTTCTTCTTCTTCTTCTTTCTTCTTCGAACGCTGTCAGACGTCAACCTGAATTTTTTCGAAAAAAGCAGTGGTCATCCTGAGGCTGTCGACACTGCCATAGAGCTTGTCTAGTGTTGCCACTGGTGATGGCCACATGTGCTTTCTCTGATCCTCGTATGTCGGACAGTTTTGCAGCAGATGTTCAGCGGTCATTTTCCCGGTACCACACGAGCATTCGTCAATGCCACCTATCTTCAATTTATTGAATAGGTGGTACGTCAGTCTATTGTGGCCTGTGCGCAGTCTGAAGACCACGACCTGCTCTCTTCTGTTCAACTGGTAATAGGCATCATTTTTTGTGTAACCAGTATGTTCTGTTTCCCATTTCGTCATGTATCTGATCCTAATAAGCCTTTTTGACTCTTCGCAGGTCACACTAGGATCTGGTTGTGGTAGTCTTGCACCTTCTTTTGCCAGTCTGTCTGCCTCCTCGTTGCCTTGGATGTTACAGTGGGATGGAACCCACTGTACCACTACACTTTTTGGTGCGGACTGCTGGCATAGTTGACAGAGTGCTGCTCTAAAATCATTAAGTTCAATATTTTTCTGGCTTTTTAGTGCTGTGACTACGGCCAGGGCATCTGTAAACAGGACTATACGGCTTTTCTTTCTTTTGCCTGTCACCATTTCTTCTACTGCAGCCCTCAGTGCCTCTGCCTCCGCTCTGAAATTGCTTGAGTATTTTCCAGTTGCCACTGACAGTATTATTTTTCTACCATTTGGTAGGCTCAGGAATACCCCTGCCCCTCCGATCTGTGTTGTGTTTGTTACAGAACCGTCGGTGTATGCATGGGTCCAGTCCATGTTTGTGTAGTTTTTCGTTATGTACCCCAGGGTTATCTTGGGAATCTAATTATTCACAACGAATATTCTGATTAGTTGCCAGTATTTTTCAATAACTCATTTATACATATCATCGTCATTGTATGCAGCATGTCTCTGTTGGGACGTCGCTCCATCACAGCCCGTGTGAAAAAAACTCGCTCTCTTGCAAAATGTCCAGCCTGCTTCAGAGTCATGCCCTCTTGGCATCCCGATGCCTTGACCTTCTTGGTCTCCAGCCTGCTCCAGAGTCATGCCCTCTTGGCATCCCGATGCCTTGAGCTTCTTGGTCTCCAGCCTGCTCCAGAGTCATGCCCTCTTGGCATCCCGATGCCTTGACCTTCGTGGTCTCCAGCCTGCTCCAGAGTCATGCCCTCTTGGCATCCCGATGCCTTTACCTTCTTGGTCTCCAGCCTGCTCCAGAGTCATGCCCTCTTGGCATCCCGATGCCTTGACCTTCTTGGTCTCCAGCCTGCTCCAGAGTCATGCCCTCTTGGCATCCCGATGCCTTGACCTTCGTGATCTACCTCTGTCTATTTTGCCTCCAATAACTGTTCTCTCAAGACAGTTTTGATGTAGTCAAAGCATTTCAATTTTCTGTTCATAATGGAATTTATTAACAAGTTCTACTCTATGCGCAACTCTTGACGAATGTCTGCATTCTTAATTGTTTCAGTCCATTGTATTCTGAAGATCTTTCTAAAACATTATGACTCGAAGAACTCCATTCTCTTCCTTGAGGTTTGGGTCACTGTCCATATTAAGCAGCCGTATGCTGTCACAGAAAAAAACAATAGATTTTCAAAATTGTCACTTTTGTTATTTTGCTTGTATTCTGCCATAGTTTTCTCATGTTGTGTATCCTCTGGTATTCTGCCATAGTTTTCTCATGTTGTGTATCCTCTGGTATTCTGCCGTAATGTTCTCAGGCAGTGTATCCTCTGGTATTCTGCCATAGTTTTCTCATGTTGTGTATCCTCTGGTATTCTGCCATAGTTTTCTCATGTTGTGAATCCTCTGGTATTCTGCCATAGTTTTGTCATGTTGTGTATCCTCTGGTATTCTGCCATAGTTTTCTCAGGCAGTGTATCCTCTGGTATTCTGCCATAGTTTTCTCATGTTGTGTATCCTCTGGTATTCTGCCATAGTTTTCTCATGTTTTACCTCTGGTATTCTACCATAGTTTTCTCATGTTGTGTATCCTTTGGTATTCTGCCATAGTTTTCTCATGTTGTGTATCCTCTGGTATTCTGCCATAGTTTTCTCATGTTGTGTATCCCCTGGTATTCTGCCATAGTTTTCTCATGTTGTGTATCCCCTGGTATTCTGCCATAGTTTTCTCATGTTGTATATCCCCTGGAATTCTGCCAGTTTTCTCATGTTGTGTATCCTCTGGTATTCTGCCATAATTTTCTCAGGCAGTGCATCCTCTGGTATTCTGCATAGTTTTCTCATGTTGTATATCCTCTGGTATTCTGCCATAGTTTTCTCAGGCAGTGTATCCTCTGCTATTCTGCCATAGTTTTCTCATGTTGTGTGTCCTCTGGTATTCTGCCATAGTTTTCTCACGTTGTGTATCCTCTGGTATTCTGCCATAGTTTTGTCATGTTGTGTATCCTCTGGTATTCTGCCATAGTTTTGTCATGTTGTGTATCCTCTAGTATTCTGCCATAGTTTTGTCATGTTGTGTATCCTCTGGTATTCTGCCATAGTTTTCTCATGTTGTGTATCCTCTGGTATTCTGCCATAGTTTTCTCATGTTGTGTATCCTCTGGTATTCTGCCATAGTTTTCTCAGGCAGTGCATCCTCTGGTATTCTGCATAGTTTTCTCATGTTGTATATCCTCTGGTATTCTGCCATAGTTTTCTCAGGCAGTGTATCCTCTGGTATTCTGCCATAGTTTTCTCATGTTGTGTGTCCTCTGGTATTCTGCCATAGTTTTCTCACGTTGTGTATCCTCTGGTATTCTGCCATAGTTTTGTCATGTTGTGTATCCTCTGGTATTCTGCCATAGTTTTCTCATGTTGTGTATCCTCTAGTATTCTGCCATAGTTTTCTCAGGCAGTGTATCCTCTGATATTCTGCCATAGTTTTCTCATGTTGTGTATCCCCTGGTATTCTGCCATTGTTTTCTCATGTTGTGTATCCCCTGGTATTCTGCCATAGTTTTCTCATGTTGTGTATCCCCTGGTATTCTGCCATAGTTTTCTCATGTTGTATATCCCCTGGAATTCTGCCAGTTTTCTCATGTTGTGTATCCTCTGGTATTCTGCCATAGTTTTCTCAGGCAGTGCATCCTCTGGTATTCTGCATAGTTTTCTCAGGCAGTGTATCCTCTGATATTCTGCCATAGTTTTCTCATGTTGTGTATCCTCTGGTATTCTGCCATAGTTTTCTCAGACAGTGCATCCTCTCGTATTCTGCATAGTTTTCTCATGTTGTATATCCTCTGGTATTCTGCCATAGTTTTCTCAGGTAGTGTATCCTCTGGTATTCTGCCATAGTTTTCTAATGTTGTGTGTCCTCTGGTATTCTGCCATAGTTTTCTCTCGTTGTGTATCCTCTGGTATTCTGCCATAGTTTTCTCATGTTGTGTATCCTCTGGTATTCTGCCATAGTTTTCTCAGGCTGTGTATCCTCTGGTATTCTGCCATAGTTTTCTCATTTTTTGTATCATCTGATATTCTGCCATAGTTTTTTCATGTTGTGTATCCTCTGGTATTCTGCCATAGTTTTCTCATGTTGTGTATCCTCTGGTATTCTGCCATGGTTTTCTCATGTTGTGTACCCTCTGGTATTCTGCCATAGTTTTCTCATGTTGTGTATCCCCTGGTATTCTGCCATAGTTTTCTCATGTTGTATATCCTCTGGTATTCTGCCATAATTTTCTCATGTTGTGTATTCTCTGGTATTCTTCCATAGTTTTCTCATGTTGTGTATCCTCTGGTATTCTGCCATAGTTTTCTCACGTTGTGTATCCTCTGGTATTCTGCATAGTTTTCTCATGTTGTATATCCTCTGGTATTCTGCCATAGTTTTCTCAGGCAGTGTATCCTCTGGTATTCTGCCATAGTTTTCTCATGTTGTGTGTCCTCTGGTATTCTGCCATAATTTTCTCAGGCAGATTATCCTTTGGTATTCTGCCATAGTTTTCTCATGGTGTGTATCCTCTGTAATTCTGCCATAGTTTTCTCATGTTGTATATCTTCTGGTATTCTGCCATAGTTTTCTCATGTTGTGTATGCTCTGGTATTCTGCCATAGTTTTCTCATGTTGTGTATTCTCTGCATTGCCAATGTCCTTCTGATTTCCTTTGAGCCGTCGCTCTGTGGTAATTCTGAAGCCCAGATACTCGAAATTCACAACTTTTTCTATTTCAACACCTCCGAATTAGAATTTATGTTGACTTGGTATCTTGTCGGTGGTCATTATCTTTGTTTTGTTTATGTTTGCAAAGAGGTTTTGGCATTCGATACGTCTGCTGACGGCTGCAATTAGCTGCTCTAACCCCTCTACACTGTTTGATTGTTTCACAGTATCGTCTGCCCATCCTAGCTCTGTGATCTTGTATCAGCCGATTGTAAAGGGAGCGTGAATTTCAATATGCTCATCCTCTCTAACGCTCCTCATTATGTACTTTGCATGAATGTTAAATGGGTATAGGGAGAGGATACTTCCCTGCCTTACTCTTATTTGTACTTCAAAGTTATCTGTTTCACATGATAGTCCTATAGCAGCTTGTTGTTTCTGATATAATGATTCGATAAGACGAATTAGATGTATTGGAAACCCAATACCGATCTTGATTTTCCACAATTTCTGTTTTACGCAATCAAAGGCCTTGGTGAAATCGATAAAGCATATGTACAGATCTACGTTATACTCTCTACATTTCTCATATATATTTCTCTTATGTTATCTCTAGTTTCTCAGTCTTTTCTAAAGCCAGCTTGCACTTTATCTATTCCACATTTAAATTGTGTTTCTATACTCTAGCGTGGCATATTAGCGCAACAGTCCGGTAATTTGTGCACAGTTTTAGGTTGCCTTTCTTGTTGGTATAAGCATATAGATAGATCTCTTCTGTGCTTTTGGCCCCTTCGTGCCATATCCTCTTCCATTGTACATGATACATGCGACCACTGGTCTCCCCTCCTGTCTGTACAAGTTACGCTGGAATTTCATTGCACACCTATTAGGCATTTGATTTTCCGAGCGAACTTCGTCCAATGTGGGTTCAGATCCTTTCATTTGATTGCCAAGCGAACTTCGTCCAATGTGGGTTCAGATCCTTTCATTTGATCGCCGAGCAAACTTCGTCCTATGTGGGTTTATGTTTTTTCTCTTCGCTTGAAATTATTGTAACTGGGTACATAGATGTGTCTTCGTACATGGTTCCGCAGCACTCCCTCTATCTTTTCAAAATATCTTTATTTTCTCTTAAAATGCTGTCCTTTTGTATCATTGATGACATGTGGTACTGGTCGGAACTTTCTTGTCATTGCTCCTACTCCTATCAAGACATCTCACTACTTGCCGTGTTATTTTAGTGTTTCAGTGTTTTTGCAGGTACACCGTGTCTTGTCTTTTATTATTTCTCTTCTGGTTGTTGTTGCTCGTTTCTAAATGTTGTGCTGGTTCTCTCGAGTCCCGTTTGCTTTCATTAATATGGGCTTCAGTGTTTCTACCGATATGTAGCTGTTTCTTGTACGTCACCCTGGGAAGCATGTTTTGCGCAAAAGACATTAAAGTGTCCTTTGCATGCGTCCGATACCATTTACTCTGCCAACAAAGGTATGTTGCAGTTCGATGCTATATTCAATTGGCATCGCTTTTACATCGAAGCGTATTGATCACGTACCATTGTTGGCCCTTCTCAATTTCATCTCGAAAGCTGCAACCAGGAGTACGTGATCCATGTGGCAGTCCTCTCCTGGAAGCATTTTTTTATATCTCACTTGACCTCCATCTTTGTTGTACTAGTATGTACTCCCAATCTAATTCCTGCTGTTACCACCAGGGTAGGTCAACGTGTATAGTCCTCTCGGATGTTGTTTGAATAAGGTGGTGGCAAATAGGAGATTATTTTCCATGTAGAATTCAACCAGGTTGTCTCCTCTCGTATTTATATATGTGTGCGTGCATGCGTATGTATGTGTGTTTGTGGTGTGTGTGTGTGTGTCTGTCTGTCTCTCTCTCTCTCTATCTCTCTCTCTCTCTCTTCTGAGTTACCTTCAGTTGTCTCGACCAATAATCTGGTCCAAGGTTACTCGGGACAAGAGAGTGAGATTGGCAATCATTATTATTATTATGTATAAATGATTGATTGGTTCGATGCTGTTATGCCTCCATGTTGGTAGTTTTGTCCGTCTGTTTGATTTTCATTATTTTGCATAGACAACGAAGACGAAAGAAGTCTCCTCTCACGTCTCGGGTAAGTGGTCCAGGTTCGGAGCCATACAGTAATGTGTTAAGCACGTAGGCCCCGATATCTCTGGGTCTTCGTTTGAATCGTTAATTTGTTATTTTCCCACACTCTTTTGTATAATCTGCCAAATGTAGTAGCAGTATTTCCTATCCGTGTATTGATTTCATCGTCAATAAGGTATGTCTATATACATGCATACAGCGTTTACACATTCATTGCTTCAAATGTATCTTCGTCATTCAGCACATAGGCATTCCACGAGTAAAATTGGTTTAATAGTCGGCTCGATTGAACTCTTATTGAAAGAAACGAGCGTAACATTTTTAGTGACTGCCAATATTTATAGTATATATAAATCGTGTCCTTTCATGTCTTGTTTGATGTACTCATTGCTTGTGGTGCGGTTCTGGTTTTATACCAACAACAAAAGGACGATCATCAAGACACATTAACCAACTAAAAGACGTTTCTCTTTTCACCTTAACCAACAAATAAAAAACGTTTCTCCATACACCTTAACCAACAACTAAAAAACGTTCCTCCATACACCTTAAACAACTAAAAAACGTTTCTCCATTCACCTTAACCAACAATTAAAAAACGTCTCTCAATACACTTTAACCGACAACTAAAAGACGTTTCCCCAACGCCCTAACCAACAATTAAAAAACGTTTCTCCATACACCTTAACCAACAACTAAAAAACGTCTCCATACATCTTAACCAACAACTAGAAAACGTCTCCATACACATTAACCAACAACTATAAAACGTTTCTCCATACACCTTAACCAACAACTAAAAAACGTTTCTCCATACACATTAACCAACAACTAAAAAACTTTTCTCTACACACCTTAACCAACAACTAAAAAACGTCTCCATACATCTTAACCAACAACTATAAAACGTTTCTCCATACACCTTAACCAACAACAGATAAACATGTCTCGAGCCACTGTAACTCACAACAAGGAAGGACATTTCTAGAGACCTCTTAACGAGAAACAAAACGTTAATTTCCTCCCATCCTTCTCGTACATTAATAGAGCTGTCAAGTTGTAGTTTCGCTTCAAGATTCCGGCAACCTGGGTTGAAGATCCCTCGCGGCAAATGTATTCTTATCCTGGAATGTAACACTCTTCCTTGTCATTACTGAAGCCAATCCATCAGAGAAGCCATCAATCGGCCGATGTCATGGCCAAATCTGGTGGACTATTATGTCCCTTCCCAAAGGATAATAGCCCAAACGAAGTAAGGAGTGTGTCGTAGAAGGAACTTAAGATAACGGATGCTCCCGTTTTTTGTGGGGAGTGAGGTACCCTCATTTGTGTTTTAGTACTTCAGGGACGCGAAATGGGAGCACGCGTTCGCTAGATAATTATGCACAGATACAAAGGGCAAGGTTCAAATTCGAGGGAGGTATTAATTGTTAGTTCTCGTAGTGTTTTTGTGTTAAATGAGTGGCTCATGTGTGCATCTATATGTTTGTATATTCAGGGTGCTTTTTATGAATGGGCAAGCTTTGTGTGTGTGTTTTATGTGTGTGTCGAATGTTTCCTGTGTTGGTCAAGGAGTCCTTAGTTGTGTTGGTACCATTTGACCACTGCACACTAATACTGCCCGTTCTTGCGAGACCCTGTCGGTAAAGTTGATATCGTTCTTGTGGGCATAGTGATACATAAACTGCAATGCCAGATCACTGTGGGGAGTCAATATGCAGAAGTGCATTAGTTGATAGGAGCCAGCGACTCATAGCTGGCCACTTGAATTCAGGGTCAGCGAACCACAACTGACCAAGACCATATTCTGCTTCCACGTGCCGGCCTTGGAAAATTGCTGCTCTACTCACTCGAGTAGTCTGGTCAATGGATAGGGGTCGCAGTGAGAAGGTGAATCCGGTACTCCAAAAAAAGCCAGATGAAATCGGATGTGTCGGGACGAAAGGCGCAGAAATCGCCGCCTCGCTGTAAACTACGACACAAAGTCATCTTGATGACGAAAGAAGAAGTGGAAGAAGAAGAAGAAGAGGAAGAGAAGGGTGAGGAGGAAGAGGGGGAGGAGAAGAAGACGAGGAAGAAGAACCCGAACAAGATGAAGAAGAACCCGGAGAAGATGAAGAAAAACCCGAAGAAGAAGAAGAATAACTGTGGAAGACAATTGACAGTACCAGAACAGTATGGACCACAATTGACAGTACCAGACCAGTATGGACCACAATTGACAGTACTAGACCAGTATGGACCACAATTGACAGTACCAGACCAGTATGGACCACAATGGACAGTACCAGACCAGTAGGGACCACAATTGACAGTACCAGACCAGTATGGACCATAATTGACAGTACCAGACCAGTATGGACCACAATTGACAGTACCAGACCGGTATGGACCACAATTGACAGTACCAGAACAGTATGGACCACAATTGACAGTACCAGACCAGTATGATCCAGAATTGACAGTACCAGAACAGTATAGACCACAATTGACAGTACCAGAACAGTGGGGAACACAATTGACAGTACTAGAACAGTGTGAAAAATGTACAGTCGTGCCTATCATATATACAATGTTTGTGAAATGGTCGGGTATGCATCAAGATAACCAACTAAAAATATCACTTTGTCTTAGGAACAGGAAACACCGCTTCTAAGCATGGGAGAAAATCGTTTTTCCCCCATAATTTGAAACAAGAATCGACGTTCCGACAACAGTGGAAAACAAGCAAGAAATTCCACGAGTGAATATTCTCTCTTCAAACACTAGCCTCTACATGACAGCGCGTTATGCTCTGTCTGCTGCAGATGTTGCCTGAGCTGAGCTGATAGAGATGGATGGGGTAGAGAACCCGAGAAGCATGTGTCGTGCCATTCTTAATCCTGACAATCTGGTCGAGGTCTTGTACTGATTTAAGAAACTTTGGAACTTAGCTGTCTACACATGAAGTTGAGAGTTTAAGGCAGTGAATATAATCCTCTTCATTTCTATGTCGCTCCAATTGGAGCATGCATTCACTGCTGCGGCTGGCTTTCTTGAAGGCTTAGAGGGTCGCTGTGGTCAAGAGCTAAGACACTCGACTCTCAAAGCGATGAACGGAGACAGCGTTGGTTCGAGCCCGGCAGGTTTCAAGCGACCTCTGGTCTATATTAAGGTGGAACCAGAGTGCCTGCATCCTGAATTACCTCTAGTCGTCTTGACTGAAATCTTGCCACTGGTCCAATGTAGGTCGGGACCAGAGAGTGAGGTTGATGACCGTATTCTCTGTCGCTATAATCCAAGTACAGCGCAAGTTACGTCATCAAGACAAAACCATCTAATGATGTCACCGTCATCGCTTACGATGGGTAACTAAAAAAAACTTGAGGTTCAGTTCAGCTCAGGTGTCACCTCCGCATCGAAGGTCGGCTACAACAGATATCTAGTGTACTCTTTCTCTTGCCGTAATGGTGTAATTTGAATGTCTCTTTTCCAGTCCATCTTCTGATGTCATCCACCAACTTATAACGGTGTCTGCCTCTTGAACGACTGTCTTCCACCCTACCCTCCAGTATGGTCTTCAACAATGAGGTATGTCTTGATATATATGGCCACAACAACTTAGCTGTCTAACCTTGAATTCGGGGATTTAATTCTTCTTTCACCGCCAACGTTTTCAATATTTCCAAATTTCTCTTCTCTGTCCAAGAAATGCGACTCGATCTTCTATATATCCATATTTCGAAGGCTTTAATACTCATTTTTAACTTGTTATTCAGTGTCTGCTGAAATAAAAACGACATTCGAAGTATGGTCAACACTACGTCTTGTGCCAAATACATTTCCAGGCAGAAAATAAGTGGGTTTGGTCATCTTATGAGAATGCACCCTCATCATCTTCCACTGATGGCTTACAATGCTAGTAGATCTGGCTACAGGGCAAGAGGGCGGCCGCGAGGTAGGTGGATAGATGACAGAGTGATTGTGCAACGACAAGGGCTCACATTGACCGACGCAACACACTTGGCGCAGGATAGACGACTTAAGCTCCCCACGACGCTAAACGGCACAAGTAGAATTAACTAACTAACTATTCTGTGTCCATGTTTCTGCGCCAATAAATAGTAACATATATACATTACTACTGACAATTTTCATTTTCAAATTTTGATTGTTCTGTTTGGATGTCAGTATGTGTCTCTTGTTGAGGATGTCAGTATGTGTCTCGTGTTGTGGATGTCAGTATGTGTCTCATGTTGTGGATGTCAGTATGTGTCTCGTGTTGAGGATGTCAGTATGTGTCTCTTGTTGTGGATGTCAGTATGTGTCTCATGTTGTGGATGTCGGTATGTGTCTCGTGTTGTGGATGTCAGTATGTGTCTCGTGTTGTGGATGTCAGTATGTGTCTCGTGTTGTGGATGTCAGTATGTGTCTCGTGTTGTGGATGTCAGTATGTGTTTCATGTTGTGGATGTCAGTATGTGTCTCATGTTGTGGATGTCAGTATGTGTCTCATGTTGTGGATGTCAGTATGTGTCTCATGTTGTGGATGGCTGTATGTGTCTCATGTTGTGGATGTCAGTATGCGTCTCATGTTGTGGATGGCTGTATGTGTCTCATGTTGTGGATATCAGTATGTGTCTCATGTTGTGGATGTTAGTATGTGTCTCATGTTGTGGATGGCTGTATGTGTCTCATGTTGTGGATGTCAGTATGTGTCTCATGTTGTGGATGTCAGTATGTGTCTCATGTTGTGGATGGCTGTATGTGTCTCATGTTGTGGATGTCAGTATGTGTCTCATGTTGTGGACGTCAGTATGTGTCTCATGTTGTGGATGGCTGTATGTGTCTCATGTTGTGGATGCCAGTATGTGTCTCGTGTTGTGGATGTCATTATGTGTCTCGTGTTGAGGATGTCAGTATGTGTCTCTTGTTGAGGATGTCAGTATGTGTCTCGTGTTGTGGATGTCAGTATGTGTCTCGTGTTGAGGATGTCAGTATGTGTCTCATGTTGTGGATGGCTGTATGTGTCTCATGTTGTGGATGTCAGTATGTGTCTCATGTTGTGGATGTCAGTATGCGTCTTATGTTGTGGATGTCTATATGTGTCTCATGTTACTGAACACCATCTTGGTCATACCTATTTTCTTTTTGATTTCTTTTTCACATCTACCTTCTTCTTTTATTTTATGACCTAGGTAGGAGAAACTCTGTACAAGTAGTTGAACTTTTATTTCTCTCTGCTTTTATGATTTCTCGTCTCTCTTATTCCAAGTATCATAGTCTTTGTTTTATTAATCCCAACTTACGACTTATTTTGTATATTGTTGTCACAAGCTTCTGTCATTCTTGCTCACTTTTTGCCATCAATACTGTATCATCCGCATATCTTAGATTGTTCATTGCCACTCTTCCAATGACAAGCCCTGGCATCCCCACTATCTTCTTGAATATTTGTTCTGTGTCGATATTTACAGAGACAAGAGCATAATACACATCCCTGTCTCACTCCTCTTTTTACATCTTTAGGTGGAGAGCATGTCTTTCCTGGTTTTACTGTGGTTGTATGTTCATAGAACAGATTATTGATGAGTCCTATGTCTTTTCCATCTAGACGTATTCCTTCGAGATATTTCATTTATTAGTAATGTTGAATTGTGAACTGAGCTGAACTGAACAGCAATGAACTGAACAGATCTGAACTGAGCTGAGCTGAACAGATCAGAACGGAACTGAGCTAAACTGGACAAGAACTGAACACAACTAAACTGAACTGAACAGAGCTGAACTGAACAGAGCTGAACTGAACAGAGCTGAACGAAACAGAACTGAACTAAGCTGAGCTGGCCTGAACAGATCAGAACTCAGCTGAGCTGAACAAGAGCTGAACTGAAGGGAACTGATCTGAACAGAGCTGAACTGAACGGAACTAATCTGAACAGAACTGAGCTGAACTGAACTGAACTGAACAGAACAAAACAGAACTGAACAGAGCTGAACGAAACATAACTGAACTGAACTGAGCTGAACTAACTCATGCAATGGTAGTTTCTGCTGCACATTATTATACACAACGAGCTTGCTAATCGTATGCACAACCCCCATATGTCGTTGTTTATTGCACGCATTGTGATGGTGCTCCAGCGACAAAGAGGCTATAGCGTTTGTCTAAGTACATATATCCTAGTCGTTCACAGTAAAGTATATCCAGATGTAGATAGAGGTATCTCTCAGATAGAGCACAGAGAAGCACGAAAACAGCCTAGGTGAACTGGTCCAACATGCCAGCCCCTTTTATTATATTTAAATAAAAATAAAACCTCACACAATCAGGTCTAACACTTCATCCCTGACTGAGACTTCACACAATCAAGTCTCTAACACTTTCATCTGTAACTAAGACCTCACACAATCAGGTCTAACACTTTCATCTCTAACTAAGACGTCACACAATCAAGTCTCTAACACTTTCATTTGTAACTAAGACCTCACGCAATCAAGTCTCTAACACTTTCATCTGTAACTAAGACCTCACACAATCAAGTCTCTAACACTTTCATCTGTTCCTAAGACCTCACACAATCAAGTCTCAAACACTTTCATATGTAACTAAGACCTCACACAATCAAGTCTCTAACACTTTCATCTGTAACTAAGACCTTATACAATCAAGTCTCTTTCATCCCTAACTGAGACTTCATACAACCAAATCTCTCTAACACTTCATCCCTGACTAAGACTTGATACAACCAAATCTCTCTAACACTTCATCCCTGACTGAGACTTGATACAACCAAATCTCTCTAACACTTCATCCCTGACTGAGACTTGATACAACCAAATCTCTCTAACACTTCATCCCTGACTGAGACTTGATACAACCAAATCTCTCTAACACTTCATCCCTGACTGAGACTTGATACAACCAAATCTCTCTAACACTTCATCCCTGACTGAGACTTGATACAACCAAATCTCTCTAACACTTCATCCCTGACTGAGACTTCATACAACTAATCTCTTTAACACTTCATCCCTGACTGAGACTTCATACATTCACATTTCTAATAATTTCATCTTAGCGATCAAGACGCTGAGCAGTACATGAGTTGCAGCGGTCAGCAACCCATAGCTGACTGCTATCGTCAGGGCCAGCGAACCAGAGCTGACAAGACCTTTCTATACCTCCACGCGGTGATCGTGGATAACAGGCTGCAACAAAGCAGACTGACTAATGAGAAGAAATTGTAGAGGGAATGCTATCCCGGTACTCAATAAATGCTTGCTGGAGTCGGATGTGTTGGACCGAAAGGTGCAAATATCGCAGTCAAGCTGTAAACTATGACACAACACATTCCGTTCTCTGGAATACATTCTGCTACTTAAGCCCTATTCAGGGTTTGGTAGCCGGAGATTGAGAACGAACGAAGCCAAGCCACTTCGTCCATGACTGAGACCTCATACAATCAAACTAGGGGGAAAAACATGAAAAAAAACTTGTAAAAGTTTATTAAGGTTGAGTTTAATCAAAATTTAAAAAATGGGTATGGTCAGACACCGCACCGAGACGAGACCACAAACAAAACCTACGTTACGACCAATAGGCCTTCACCGGGAACAACAATACTGAACTAACAAATCAACATATAAGAAAAAATGGTCAACTCATCTGTATCTGATAGTAGACCCAGTCTGTCTAAGCGACTAGTTGGGCCAGATGCTGACTGAAAATGAATAGGAGCGGTCAAACACAAGGTGGCCAGGAGACGTAAGAAAGGTGGGGAATGCGCCGGATAAGCCAATGGTGGCCAAATATGGAAACGGCAAAATAGTGATCCAGATGGGAGAACAAAGAGAAGGTGATATAAGGGGGGGGGGAAGCGTGAGATTAATATAGGAGAGGGGGGGGGGTAGAGAACTGATAGAAGAATGGGGGGGGGGGGTGAAGACAAATAATAGGTGGGGACCAGTATGAGGATTTAAGAAAAAGTATGGACGATATTAATGCCATGCGGTTGGAGACAACCCATGCTAGAGATAAGTCTATTCTCAAGGGCGAATCGATGACGATCGTCAGAGAAGCAAGACACTAGACTAGTGACACTAGCGTCAGCCTTACCCCGGTGCTCAGGACCATTGAAGTGGCTGGCAATTGGGGAACCAGTGCGGTTGCGGATATCGTTGAAGTGTTGGCGGAAACGGTCCAGCAGTTCCATACCAGTTTCCCCAATGTATGTCATACCACACTGGCGGCAGATGATAGAATAGATGAGGTTACGGGAATTGCATGTGAACCCCTCTTTGATGAAGAATTCTGCATTAGGAATGATGACGGAGCGAGAAAGGATGACATGAGGGCAGGTAACACAGCCCCGTGTGTTTTTGCACGGCCTGATGCCTGGAAAGCTATGTGGGCTGGTGTGTAGGCGACTACTGACCAGCAAGTCCCTCAGGTTTCTGTCCCGTTTGTAGGCGACAAGGGGAGGATCGGGGAAAACTATACGAGTGGCAGGATCAGAGTGAAGAATAGGGAGATGGCGGAATAGGATATCCCGGACAGAGGCGCAATGAGGGTGATAAGTGAGGACAAGTTTCACACGGTCAGAAGGAGGACGGTGAGTGGGAGTGAGGGAGTCTTGGCGGGAGATAAGAAGAACCCGCTGAAGGGCGGAGGAGAGGGTGGTCTCAGGGTAGAGTCGCTTGCGGAAGAAGTCAAGCATCTCGTGGGCCCTGAGAAGGAAGTAAGTCGTCATCCTGACATAGGCGGAGGAGGCGGAGGAGTTGGGAGAACGGAAGAGAATCGCGGCAGGATTGAGGATGGGAGGAAGTGTAGAGGAGGTAGTTGTGGGCGTCAGTTGGTTTGTAGTAGACAGTGGTGGAGAGGCCTGAAGGGCAGATAGAGACAGTGATGTCCAGAAAGTGGGCAGACGTGAGGGAAATGTCAGACGTGAACTTGATTGAGGGATGGAAGTCATTGACAAAGTCGATAAAGTTTAGGAGATCCTTCTCAGACATGTCAGTAATGCCAATCCCATCGTCGATGTATCGATAATATATCAAAGGAAAGGGGCCCTGGAATTGAAGTCAGATCAAGTGTTCCAGGTGACCCATGCACAGACAAGCGTAGCTGTGGCCCATTCTGGTTCCCATAGCTACACCGCTGATCTGGTCAAAGAACTGGCCATTTAACTCAAATGTATTGAGAGTAAGGACTAGTTCTGCCAGACGGACGATCGTAGACGTAGAGATGGATGGATTAACCCTTCGGTCAAGGAAGAAACGGAGGGCCAATAAGCCATCGGAGTGGGGGATGGAGGTGTACAGTGAACAGACATCAAGTAGGAAGAGACGATAGGTTCGGTCGGGGGAGAGGACAATGGTAGAGAAAGTGGTTAAGGCGTGGCTGGTGTCCTTGAGAAATATGGGAAGATTCTCCACCATAGGCTGGAAGACACTATCCAGGAAGTCCGATACCAGTTCGGTGGGACAGGAACAGGCAGAGACAATAGGGCGACCTGGGTTGTCGGGGGACAGGAACAGGCAGAGACAATAGGGCGACCTGGGTTGTCGGGCTTATGAATATTAGGCAGCATGTAGAAAGAAGGCTTACCAAGACAACTGTCAAAGATACGGAAGTTCGTAGCGCTCTTCGGAAGGACGTTCGGTCATATCAAGGATTGTGGTAGAGACCTCCTTGTTGAAGCGGACAGTGGCAGTATCGGCGCGCGGTTTATAGAAAGAAGGATCAGATAGTTGAAGACTGCGCTCCTGAACATATAAATTCTTGCGCCAAACCACTTCTGCTTCCTCCTTATCAGCAGGTTTAATCACGAGATCCCTACGCCGACTAAGGCTAGCCAGAGCACGAGCCTCGGTATGGGGAATATTCTAATATCGCAGGCGCCGAGGGCAGAGGGCTTGATATAGGGAAGAGTAGTTTTAATATAGAGGTCTAAGGCACGGGATCAGCCAGGAGGAGGGGGTCCAGTCAGATTTACGATGGGAATAACTGGAGAAGGGGTCATCGGGGTCAGGAGAAAGGGTCATCGGGGTCAGGAAAAGGGTCATCGGGGTCAGGAGAAAGGGTCATCGGGGTAAGGAGAAGAGCAAGAGTTGGGGTTGGTTTGGTACCATTGTCGAAGACGTAGGCGGCGATGATAGGCATGCACATCCTTGAGAACAGAGTATTGGTCAATGGAGGACTGGAGAGGGACAAAGTTAATGCCTTTGCTGAGAACTGATATTTCACTCTCAGTCAGAGGAAGATCAGAGGGGATACAGACCACTATACAATCAAACTAACACTTTCTCTTTGACTGAGACATAATGCAATCAAACACACACTTCGGCCATGACTGATACATAACAACAATCAAACTAACACTTTGTCCATGACTTAGACCTCATACAATCAAACTAACACTTGGTCCATGACTTAGACCTAAAAACAATCAAACTAACACTTGGTCCATGACTTAGACCTCATACAATCAAACTAACACTTTGTCCATGACTTAGACCTCATACAATCAAACTAACACTTTGTCCATGACTTAGACCTCATACAATCAAACTAACACTTGGTCCATGACTTAGACCTAAAAACAATCAAACTAACACTTTGTCCATGACTTAGACCTCATACAATCAAACTAACACTTTGTCCATGACTTAGACCTCATACAATCAAACTAACACTTTGTCCATGACTTAGACCTCATACAATCAAACTAACACTTGGTCCATGACTGAGACCTCATACAATCAAACTAACACTTGGTCCATGACTTAGACCTCATACAATCAAACTAACTCTTGGTCCATGACTGAGACCTCATACAATCAAACTAACACTTGGTCCAAGACTGAGACCTCATACAATCAAACTAACACTTGGTCCATGACTGAGACCTCATACAATCACGTCTGAAACATCTTCTCTAACACAAATGCCTCATATAGAAACATTCTACAACATAGTGATATGACACACTTTTTTTCCTTCATATTACTTGGTAGATATAATCAAGTTTTGGTGCAACACATAAGCCAAAGCGATTGTAATGCTCAAGAGTTAGTGCACTTTTATGCAATGGTTGCAAATTTTACTGTTGGACAAGCTGATACGATGTATTTACCGACCCAAGTGTATAGCACACCGCCAATGTCAAAATAGATTAAACATATTACCAGCTCAACAGCAGAAAATAAGTAATGATAGTCAGACATGGTGCAGACAACAACAAACTGAGACATCAGCGATTCAACAAACTCAATACACTAGCTACTGGTGAGAATATACACAAAACAGATCACATAGGAAAACTCACAAAAGAAAAGAGGAAATATTATAATTAAATCTACTACCATATATATATAATTGAAGAGCAAGCTATTAGCCAAGCTATATGCTGCGAAATTAGAAAACATTTTTGCTACACCAACTTAAGACATGAACAGTGAATGGACTATCCTCAGATGAACCATGACAGATACACTCAAGAAATGTGGAACAAAAAAAAAACTTAAGACATGCCTAAGAAAGGAAACAGAAATTGGCCGTAACGTGAAGTTACAAAATCAATACAGACTAAAAAGAAACTACAAAACGTCCAAGACGCAGGAAGATTACATCACATATTAAATAGCAAGACGAAAAAAAAACGGGTAATTAATATCGCGAATGAAGAATCATGGAAGAGAAATGGAAAACAAATATCAGCCATATGCAAAAATCAACGGAGACATTGCAACTAAAGTACCAAATCAATTGGCCTATGAGAGGACAGCTTTGATCCTACTTTAGTCATTAATGACAAAACTGGATCCACAATAAAGAACCAGAACGTTAGAAAAGACAAGGAAGAACAAGGTAGGTCTAAGAACTGACACTCAGTATATATATATATATATATATATATATATATATATATATATATATATATATATATATATATATATATATATATATTTGCCAAGAAAAGAGGGTCGTCTGCAATGTAATATAGTGATTGAAGAAACAGTAAGGGTGTTAAATAAAAACCCTAGAAATAAATCACCATGCATAGATGGCATAACAGTTGAAGTAATTAAAGCGTGTTAGTAAACTGGTGAATTGGCTAGAGAGAATATTTACGAGGGCACGGGTAGAGAGAAGAGTACGGAATGATGGACAACAATCTAGAAGAAAATAGGCGGTGAACACAATTTTGATACAATGCTAGGCATATCGTTACTAAGTCGTACGGGGAAAATGTATACGAAAAACCTTGAACAAATAATAAGTCCAATTGTTTAGCAAAGTTCACTTTGAATCCAGTAATTGATTGCAATGTACCTATGACTTAATTAACAATAAATCAAATCAGCTAAATAACAAAATAATTGGACAAGCATTTAATTTACATACATATAATTTATGGATCAAGAGATAGCTTCTGGTGCAGGTAATAAGAAGAAACTGGACAATATTGAAATATTAGGGAATACAAGGACAACTATCAAATAAAGTGAGAGGGCTGTACCATATGAATAAAAAGAAATAATGACAACTGATACAGCCATGTCTGCTTTACACGTTTTGTTGTTGTGTGATCACAATGAGTAGGCTGCTCTTTAATGCACCCTGAAGGTGGCGTGCTGTTGAAGGTGGATCAAGGTCCTCCAGGCGGTTCTGATATACTTGACTTCATCTGCGTGTCTCTCACTACTACGGGAATCACATCAATCCCTTACCTCGTTAGCCAGACTGGACATGGAAACAGGCAATTTCCAGGAAGACCTACATCGAAGGGAAGTGGAGGTCTTGACCAGAATAATTTAGCTGACTCTGACTGACATGTCCGATTAGTATGTTTTTCCTGACCAGACGTTAGTCTCCTACCCCCCTCACCTCCCCACCCATCCACACCCATCCTCTAAGTTGGACAAAAGAAAAAAGATGATATAATAGCGATTAAAATAGTTGCAAACTCGCTGTTACAATTGTTAAAGATATTACCATTTAAATGAAACAGAACGAAAAATTCAGGAAATACCGAAAGAACGAAGGACAGAAAACAAACGAAATCTAAGCTGAAATGAATCAGCCCTCTCATAGAGCCATTAGACTGAGTCACGACACACTAGTAGGAAGTAATACGCAAGTCAACTCTACTATTACTACTTATTATGGCTAATTATTGCCTTACACGAAAAGCTATTAGCACTGTTTATTGCTTCCACCCCGTTGCACGTGTTTGCTCAATGTATAACCGGTTCCTCGAATTGGTTTGTTTATGATCAAATCTGTTCTATATTAGTTATTACGTAATGGTGGATGTTGCTAAGATGCAGTTGTTGTTGAATGCAGATAATGAGCGTGTTTACTCTTTCGTGCCCTGAAAAGGGAATAAAGTTGCGGGTTGTAGTAGTTTTTCTAACATCCTGAGCGTGCTAATGAAGATGGACCAGAGTCATCCAGTCTGTTGTACCATCTACGTGACGCGCATTGCTACGGGGATCACGACATCTCGGCAGCCAGACTGCCTTGAAAACAGCATGTTTCCAGGGAACCTTACTTGGAAGAGAGGTGTGGTTTTGGTCAGTATGTTGCTCCTGACCTCTTTTCGTCGTCCTGGTCAGTATGTTGGCCCTGACCCTGTTTCGTCGTCCTGGTCAGTATGTTGGAACTGACTGGACTAACGTATCAGTTCTTCTATGTCTCATCTATTTGGGAGTTGAGCTGACAAGTTCTCCGTCAAGTTACTCAATCTTCATAAACAGTATATAAAGTCCACATTTCTAGCTGCGTAGACTGGGGCGCTGTGAAAGGTTGTGAAGGGCGCTGTAACTGTATTGTGTTAAAAAAAAAAGTAGAGGTTACCAGAGTACACAGGGGAGGAAGACTAACGTCTGGTCGGGCAAAATATACTGATCAGACATGTTAGTCAGGGTCAGGCAAAGCATACTGGCCAAGACCCTCACCTCAGCTTCCCAGTAGCCCTTCCTAGAAACAGGCTGTTTTCATGGCAGCCTAACTGGGTGAAGGATCGACGTGATCCCAGTAGGAGTGAGCGATATGCAGATGAAGCCAAGCATAGCACAACCGCCTGCAGGACCCCGGTCTACTTTCATCAGCACGCTCGGGATGTGTGGAAAGCTACTGCAACCCGCCACTTAACGTCTTTTTTAGGGTGCACAAACAAGTAACATACTCAGTGTGGGCATTCGCAAACAAAACCAGCCAAAATAAATTTAAGCTAGACTTAAGAAGGCGAAGCAAGGTAGGGAATAATGAAGGGATGCGAAAAAGGGAACAGTTCAACCATCAATGATAGACTTTACAGTACCAACTAACATACCATCTGTGACAGTACCATCTAATATACTATCTGTTACAGTACCATCTAACATACCATCTGTGACAGTACCATCTAACATACCATCTGTCACAGTACCATCTAACATAACATCTGTGACAGTACCATCTAACATACCATCTGTGACAGTACCATCTTACATACCATCTATGACAGTACCATCTAACAACCCATCTGTCACAGTACCATCTAACAACCCATCTGTCACAGTACCATCTATCACATTACCTGCCTCAATACCATCGAACGCCTGTCACAGTACCATCTAACATATGTCACAGTAAAAGTAAAAAAAAAGTAAAGATCCGGTCACGCTATGCGTCACATGAAATATGGTGTTAGGCCCATATTATTTTGTAACTCACGTCACTTAGTGGATGATGTTGTCAGCCTTTACTTCTCGGTATGAACCATGTAACCCATTTAACGCTGGGTCGACACGTGATCCATTGCGATCAGGACAACCATTTCCGCCTCAACTGGGGAATGAACCCAGTGTCACTCAGATGCGACGCCAGCGCGCTAACCACTGCGCTACAAACCATTGCGTCTCCCTAGATTACTGTCAGAATATTGTATTACGGTAGTACAAGTGTATTTCGTTTTGTAGGATTGTCTATGAATTCTAAGGCTTAAATTGTGGACTGGTTTTGTCAAATAATTTACCATCTTCTTTCCTTTTTAAAATACAATTACGCGTTATTTTCATTGTAGCAAATGTGTCAAGTTTGCAGGCTGCTCCCGTTTATCAGGCTGTAATTTAGTTTACCTGATAGCGATCTAAGTTTGCGAATGCATGGCTGCTATTGTGTACACGTTATACATATGACGACACAACCATTGCGTCTCTGTGATTGCATCTTCTACGTCACGATGTGCCGCGAGACTATCCTGATAGATTGTGTATTTAACACAGATCCGAGCAGAGATTGCGTCGCTCTTTTCAATCATTGCAAAGCCAGCCGTTTATAGCGCAGTTTATCTCGGTGACAATGGGAACCGAAACCAGAAAAATAGTGTTAAAATAAGGCGAGACACCGGCTGAACTGTGTATTCAAATAGCTTTGCGTGGCATCGTTCATTCTCAATCTCCCGCTACCAAACCCTGAAAGGGCTTAAGTAGCAGAATGTAGTCCAGAGAACGGAATGCGTTGTGTCGTAGTTTACAGCTTGACTGCGATATTTGACTCTTTCGGTCCAACACATCCGACTTCAGCAAGCATTTCTTTAGTACCGGGTTAGCATTCCCTCTTTGATCCCTTCTCCTTAGCCAGTCTTCCTTGCTTGCATCCTGTTATCCAGGATCACCGCGCGGAGGTGCAGAAGGGTCTTGGCAGCTCTGGTTCGCTGCCCTGATGCTAACAGTCAGTTATAGGTCGCTGACGCTGCAGCTCATGCGCTGCTCAGCATCTTGATCCCGTTTATTGAAATAAAGTGTAAAATAAACAAAGTTAAAACCATAATTATAAATAGGTGTGGTCAGATGCCGTAGTGAAACGAAAACACAAACGAAATCTGCGTTACGAAAAATAGGTCTTCATCAAGGACAACTGACGACAACAATAACGAACTAGCGAACCGTGTAATCGTCCATCGTAGTCGATGAGGACCAGTTTGTCAACATTCACTGTTCGCATAAGATCGAATTTAGTTAAATAAGCTAATATTAGCCCGGAATTGTCGGTCACATTTAGTACAAAGAAATAGGCCATCCCCTACCACCGGGGTTGAAGACGAGTTGATGTGAGCCGACTTGTGGAGCGATCGTCTCTGCATAGACTCCATTATTCTTGCTGCCTCATGTATCTGAACACCCTCAGCTTGCGATTCTTTCCCAGTCATCATGGTTAATACTGCACAGGATCAGCGATCTTTTAATTTGCGAATCATAGAATAAGGGAAGAATACATAAATATATGATATCAATATATCATCATCATGTAGCATGTCGCTCCCATCACAATCTGAAAGAAACTCGTTCCCTTGCCAAAACACCAGCTTCCGCCACTGTCATACTCAGGCACTCCTGGATATCTTGGTGCCATCGTCTTCTTGGTCTACCCCTTGCTCTTTTGCCAGGCACCATACTTTCCATCACCGTCCTCTCAAGACCGTTGTATCTCTTGATGTGACCAAAGTATTTGCATTTTCTAGTCAAAATGGAATTGATAAACCAGTTCTCCTCTATGCTCAACTCTTGCCGAATGTCTACATTTGTTCTTTTCTCTGTCCAGGGTATTCTGAGGATCTTTCTGTAACATTTTGACTCGAAGGATTTGATTCTTTGTCTAGAAGTTTTGGTAATCGCCCATGCTTCACAGCCATAAGCTACCACAGGAAAAACACAGGCTCTCAAGACTTTTACTTTTATCGTTTTGTTGGTGCCCTGCCATAATTTCTTCAGGCTGTTCAGTCTCTGCATTGCCATAGCTAGTCTTCTTCTGATTTCTTTCGAGCAGTCACCATTTTTGTCGATTCTGGAGCCCAGATATTCAAAATGTGTAACCTGATCTATTTCCTCACCACCCACTGTAAATGTATGCTGACATTGTGTTTTATCAGTGGTCATTATCTTTGTTTTGTTTATGTTTATGAACAGATTTTGATCTTTACTATGTCCATTAACGGCTGAAAGTAGCTGCTCTAGCCCTTCCGCACTTCTTGATAGTATCACTGTGTCCTCTGCGTATCGTAACTCTGGAATCTCGTACCCCCCAATCGTAAATGGGTCGAAACTTTCAATGTTCTCATCTTCTCGCACATTTCTCATTATACATTCCGCATATATGTTGTACAGATAAGGTGAGAGGATACATCCCTGTCGGACTCCCTTTTGTACTGCAAACCAATCTGATGTTTGCCCAGATACTCGGACAGCGGCTTGTTGATCTTGGTATAATGTTTCAATGAGATGGACTATATGCAAAGGAAACCCCATTTCCTTCATGATTCTCCACAGATTTTGATGTTTTACCGTGTCGAAGGCCTTAGTGTAATCAGTGAAACATATGTACAGGTCTACATTAAACTCTCTTAAATTGAATATGTGGTCCCGGGTCCCTCTGTCTTTCCTAAAACCTGCCTTGACTACGTGAATTTCAGATTCAAACCTTTTCTCTATCCTTCTTAATATGATTCGCAAGAGTATTTTGCTAGCATGGCTGATTAGTGCGATAGTTCAGTAGCTCGTGCACAGCTGCAGGTTGTATTTTTTGGGGAGGGGAATATAAATTGATTTCTTCCATGCTTCTGGCCACTCTGCACTGTGCCATATCTGTTTACACAGCTTGTGATAGACTCGAGCACATGCCTCTGCTCCTGCTTGTATTAGCTCTGCTGGGATATCATCGCATCCTGGGGACTTTCCCTTTTTCAGGCTTTTAATTGCAGAGCGTACTTCTTCCAATGTTGGTTCAGGTTCTTTCTCATCCTTTGGTAGGATTGTAACTGAGCGCTTTGTGCTGTCTCCATACATGGTTCTGCAGTACTCTCTCCATCTATTCAGCATGTCTTTGGTTTCTGTTAATGTGTTATCCTCTTCATCATTTATGACATGTGGAACCGGACGGAATTTCCTTGTCAGTGTTCTTATTGCTTTGAATGCATCTCTTTCTTTGCCTTGTTGTTGTAGGTTTTCTATATCCTTACATGTTTCTACTATGTATCTTCTTTTATCTTTTCTTATTTCTCTTCTAACTTTTCTTGCACTGTTTTTATATGCTGTGTTGGTCCCCTTACTTCCCATTTGTTTTAATTGTTGCCTTTCTGCAATGAGTTTCTGTGTTTCCTCTGTTATATAGCTCTGTGTCTTGTGCAATATCTTTGGAATCATGTCTTTTGCTGTCAAGATCAAAATCTCCCTTGCGTGCGATGTCAACTCCTCAGATGTCATCTCTTCCTGTATAGCAAGCAACGCCTCAAATTTATATTCTACTTTGATGTTGTATTCAGTAGGTATTGCTAATACACCGACGCGTATTGGTTGGCAACCTTTGTTCATCCTGCGTAGTCTTGTTTGGAAAAATGTAAACAGTAATTCGTGGTCCGTATCGCAGTCTGCTCCTGGCAGTGTTTTTGTCGCCAGCATATTTGATCTCCATCTTTGTTGCACTAGGATGTAGTCTATTTGGTTTCTGCTGTTGCCATCAGGTGAGGTCCACGTGTACAGTCTTTGTGGATGTTGTTTGAAGAAGGTGTTGGCAATGGAGCGGTTGTTTTCCGTGCAAAATTCAACCAGTCTTTCTCCTCGCTCATTTCTGTGTCCCAAACCAAAAGGTCCTCGAACACTTCTCTTCTCTTCGGCTGTTGAAATCTCCAATGATGACCAAGATGTCTCTTTTTTCAACTTTTTCCATCGCTTCTTGCAAGGTGTTATAAAAATCATCCATTTCACAATCGTCTGCTGCTGATGTTGGTGCATACACTTGAATTATTGTTAAATTTCTAGTCTTTTTCTTTAGTCTGATTACAATTATGCGGTCGTTGACTGGATTGTAACCGAGTAGTGAAGGTGCTGTTTTCTTTGACAGAATAAAGCCGACCCCGCTTTTTCCACCCTTGTCCGTCCCAGAGTATATAAATGTTTCTCCTGAGGAGCTGGTACAGTGCCCTTGACCGGCCCATCTATGCTCAGAGACTCCAAGAATCTCTATCTTGGTTCTCTTCCGATCATGACTAACTTGTCCTGGTATAGGCTCCTGACTTTCCAGGTGCCTATTCTTAGTTTTGTTTTTAGTCCCATTTCAGAGTTGTCCACTGTAATGCAGTCAGGCCGTCATCTCTATTACTTGTACTGACTCTGAAATCGGCCTTTTCCCCAGTTGGCGTCGGTGATCTGCCTGGTCTGAGGGCCTCACCATCAGATCTTTGAGTTTCGTTTCTCTCGACTGTCATAGGTTTCTTGGCATTTTACATCCAGTAGTTTACCATTGCTTTCTGGACGTTGTTCTGGCCGCTTACCAACTATGGTCCCTGGTGCGCCCTTAGCGCAATATATAAGGCCGTAAATATGATAAACAGAAGGTAGCTGTCTACCGGATATAATAATTGATTAATGTGTGTGTTTGAGATTACTAGGAAATAACGCAACAGTTTAATGGAATGTACTGATCAGATTTTAAATCATACTAGACAGAAAGGAAACACATCAGAGCTCATATGTAAATGTCAACCCTAGAACCATGACTTTTTTGCATGTAAGCGCGAATCACGTGAATCGATCAGCCAATCAAATCACCCCTTCAAACTCTGGGTAACCGAGTGACAATCGAGAATTAATAGTATGATTTCAATCGTGTTTTCAATTACAATTAATAATAGTTCGTCCATCGTCGTCAATGAGGACCACCAACATCATCACAAGTCATAATGCAACCTTGAGTATGTGTGTGCGCTCATGACTGATCAAGCCAAATCGAGCCTATAAAGGTCTATAACACAACTGGCAAATGCCACATTCAAAGACCGAATTACAAATGAGGAAATACGAGAAAGAATTGAAACAGCAATAGGGCCTTTTGAAGACCTTTTGGCTACACTCAGAAGACAGTAACTCGCTTGGAACGGATACATATCGAGATGAAATGGTCTTTCAAATACGATCTTGCACAGAAAGGTGCATGACGGACGACGAAGAGGTCGTATCAAGGAGGTGGGAGAACAACATTAAAGAATGGACCAATCTCCAACCAGAGGAGGCAAAGGCAGCGGTCGCTGACATAGAGGGGTGGCGTGCGTTTGTGGGGGTATCCTCATGTGTGCCTCAACGACCTCGCTGGTTACGGGATGAATAGACTTAATTTAAATAGGTTACTCATCTGAGAAATCGTCAGATGGCTCCTCACGGTCAGATGCAGAATACCAAAATTATAGGAGAAGCCAGAAAGGAAAGGTATCGACTCATCTAATAAAAGGTCAAGGTTGTTGTTGTTTGCGGAATGCCCACAATGAGTAGGTTACTCTTTTGGGCGCCCTGAGTAGGAAGGTTAAGTGGCGAGTTGCAGCAGCTTTCCTAACATCCTGAGCGTGCTGATGGCGGTGGACCAGGGTCCTCCAGGCGGTTGGGCTATGCTTGGCTTAATCGGCGTGTTGCTCACTACTATGGGGATCTCGTCGATCCCTCACCTTGTTAGCCAGGTTGCCATTAAAACAGCCCAGTTTAGGGAAGGACTACGAGGAAGCTAAGGTGAGGGTCTTGGCTAGTATGGTTTGCCTGACCCTGACTAACATGTCTGATCAGTATATTATGCCTGACCAGACGTTAGTCTTCCTTCCCAAAAAGGATAAGGTAAAGTTAAGTGCCATGGCAACAACTGCCGTCGGGGATGAAGATAACTCTTCATATACTAAGCCGCAGCATGTGTGAGGTGGGGTGACAAGTTCTCTTCCTTGCTGTGTATACCTTCTTTAACGCATACGTCAGGTATTAATTTACAGCTGGGTCGACTAGAGTAGCAAAGGCACCAGGAACGTACCACGCCCGGATTTTTGTCTGTTTGTTCGTGATTTCGAAACCATCAAGTGCGGTAATCCCAGTCTTAGCAAGCCTGTTCACTGTCGACTGGGCTACACGCTCGACCATCTCACGAAACCTTGGACCTACAACAGAAAAGGCTATCAAACTTTGCCTCTTCCATCCTTTTCATTACCATTACCCAAATCCACATCCAAGAATGTCGTCGTGAGCTTTCTCCAGTTATTTGTTTCGGGTGTTTTTGTTCTTCTCCGATTTTTATTTGCGAGTAAATGTTAATTACGAACCTGGAAAGTGAATTTCGGTTGATTACAAAACCGGTTACCGAGCGGCGCACTCGTTAAAATGACACATGCCAGAATGACATGTTCTGAGACTGTGCAAACTGGTGATGAAGTTCGTCTTCATTGCCAGATGTTATTTCCCTCATATACAGGCTTAGTTTCTACTCCCTCACCACCTTCCCTCCCCTGCCCCCGCACAACACCAACCCCCCCCCCCCCCCCTTCCGCAGTATTAACATTGTAACCTCGATCTTTTATTTTGGCTTTTCGAGTACATTGGACTGAAGTAGTCACTCTCCACTGATTATATAACACTATTTACTAACTGAAGTAGTCCCTCTCCACTGATTATATAACACTATTTACTAACTGAAGTAGTCCCTCTCCACTGATTCTATAACAGCATCTACTAACTGAAGTAGTCCCTCTCCACTGATTATATAACACTATTTACTAACTGAAGTAGTCCCTCTCCACTGATTCTATAACAGCATCTACTAACTGAAGTAGTCCCTCTCCACTGATTCTATAACAGCATCTACTAATTGAAGCAGTAACTCTCCACTGATTCTATAAAAAACATCGCACTACAGCAATTAACCTCCACTGATTCATGTTTCAATATGTTTACTAAACAGACGCTGGTACACAGGTTGATCATATCTACGCTATGTTATCAGTATCAAACTTGGGTCCTATTAGATAGGCCTGAACGCAAGAGCGAGACCTGTGAGATGAGCTGGGTAAGAAAGGCAGCAGGAAAGACAATATGTGAAAAAATTCACATCACGTGGATGTAAAGGCTGAGTACTATATCGGTTGATTTATATACTGGGGACAACGTGGTTAAGTGACACGGTTCACAACCAGTAGGTGCTGGGTTCGATGCTCATCACAGCACCGGCCGTTGCCCCGGGGAAGCAAACCCTTAGAAAATGCAGGAGGAAGCAGACCCTTATATAAAATGCATGCTGAAGTCGGATGCACTTGGGCCGACAGGAGCGAAATAAAAACCACAGTGCAACGCACACCCGCCTTGGAGAATAAAAAAATAAGGCGAACGCAAAAAAAAAATTACAAATTATAAAAATAGAAATGTCTATCTTGAAGCACAGCAAGTAAAGTGATTTGGACATTTTATCCTGCAGTCAGGTCACACTGCATGTAGGATTTAGGGCCACGAAGAAGAGGTCGACCCCGACCATGATGGACAGAGGGAATCAAAGAAACACTTCTTAAATGTTTGCATTTCTGGATTGTACTGGTGAAAGCGATGCTCTCCACTTTTAACCTCAAACGTCTTTTATGCATGACGACGTCGGTTACTCTGGGCCGACAGGCGCAAAATAAAAACACAGTGCAACGCGCACTGTCTTATGGAATGGAAAAATAATGCGAACGCAAAAAGTAAAATATAAATATAAAAATATATATGACGAATTTGAAACTTCCACTAGAGTTGTTTTGGCCTTATGTCCCTTTAATCAGCCCACCAACATCTGAAAATCAACGACACTAAGCAAACATACCAAGCTCAGACTATTCAACTCAATCGTAATATCAGTCCTGACATATGGATGTGAAAGCCGGAAGACAACAAAAGCGCTGGAAAACAAACGAAATATCTTTGAAAATAAATGTGTAAGAAAAATATTGAATGTACGATAGGACCAGTTCATAACAGATGACTCGATAAGAACAGAGACAATCCAACTATAGGTGTCGACCATCATCCGGTAAAACAATGGACATACATCGGACCGGTCCTTAGAATGAACAACAACCTTCTCTCATTGCAGACAATCGAATGGACACCAAGGGGAAAAGAGGGAGATCCAAGGAAACATTCAGAAGAACAATCATCCGAGAGGGCTCAACTATGGGCATCAGCACCATACAAGATCTAAAAACAGTGACGTCACACCGTTCCAACTGGAGATTATTTGCTTCTGCCTTATGCACCGTTTTTGGCGCGCAAAGAACATAGGTAGATTGATCAGTGTATGGATGCGTGTGTGTATCTGTTTTTGTATGTTCCACTTTCATAGTTTAACAGTACAGTAGTTTTGCCAATCCTTTATGTACGCGGAGAAGAGGTCATACCGAGAAAAATCTCCAACATGCTTAGCCAAACTGGACACGCAGGGGTTCGAACCCGGAATGCTGGGATTGCATACCAAGGTTGCGCTCCATTGACTCTCCTACACCCCACGCTTCTCTCCACAGTAGCTTACCAGCTTGCAAGAAGCATTTATTCTAGCACTGTTCTAAAAATCAATAATTGTTCACGATAATGTTGCAAACCAAATGCACAACCTTCTTAGTTGCATTTGAAGGTTACGATGTTCTACTCTTTCCGACCCTGGGTGCAACTCGTGTGTGAGTCTGGATGTGATGTGACTTAAAATTAAGGAATTGTAAACATTATTTCACGTCCTTAAATTGCACATTTGGTCAAGTTTACTACCTGCGTTAATTGCATCCCCTGCGCCGCATTTGTGAATACGTTTATCCACTCACGTGCTGGATATAATAAGCACCCTCCCAATCAGACAGTGTTACTTTCTTGCCAAACGTTGAGAAACGATGAATGAATAACTCCCCTGTGATCGCAAAAAAAGTTGACGCCCGAGTGAGCAGTTAACCCACAATGTTTACTCCTTGCCATGCCTGAGAGACTAAATAATTGGATTCCAACGGATCTGTTTTTCATGAGTGCGAAGTGATTTCGGATCTCACAGAGAAGAGCTGAAGAAAAACTGTTTGGATCGCGTCATCGTTTTACCATTTGCTGGGGTCCCTAGCAAACTGCTAACACTTCAGGAGTGCGGATAAGTATCGCTTATCTCAATGGGTGGCCCAGCGCGTTGCGAGTTTCGGGTTATAATTGGTTTGTAAATAAGAGAAAAGCCGAACGTGCACTCAAAAGGCGACAAAGATTATTTGGGATAATTAGGTGATGGAGAGTAACACGGAGAGATAGATAGAAAGAGAGAGAGAGAGAGAGAGAGAGGGCGAGTGCAGAGAAATTATGGATGGCGATTGTAGGTACTACGAAGAAATCAGCGTTAAACTAATATTACTGCATTTTTAACTAACACGATTATTGAAACTTTAATTTAACTAACACGATTATTGAAACTTGTATTTAACTAACACGATTATTGAAACTTGTATTTAACTAACACGATTATTTAAACTTGTATTTAACTAACACGATTATTGAAACTTTTATTTAACTAATACGATTATTGAAACTTGTATTTAACTAACACTATTATTTAAACTTTTATTTAACTAATACGATTATTGACACTTTTATTTAACTAACACGATTATTGAAACTTGTATTTAACTAACACGATTATTTAAACTTGTATTTAACTAACACGATTATTGAAACTTTTATTTAACTAATACGATTATTGAAACTTTAATTTAACTAACACGATTATTGAAACTTTTATTTAACTAACACGATTATTGAAACTTTTATTTAACTAATACGATTATTGAAACTTGTATTTAACTAATACGATGTTTGAAACTTGTATTTAACTAATACGATTATTGAAACTTGTATTTAACTAACACTTTTTATATTGAAACTTTAATTTAACTAACACGATTATTGAAACTTTAATTTAACTAATACGATTATTGAAACTTGTATTTAACTAATACGATTATTGAAACTTGTATTTAACTAACACGATTATTTAAACTTGTATTTAACTAACACGATTATTGAAACTTGTATTTAACTAATACGATTATTGAAACTTTAATTTAACTAACACGATTATTGAAACTTTAATTTAACTAACACGATTATTGAAACTTTTATTTAACTAATACGATTATTGAAACGTGTATTTAACTAATACGATTATTGAAACTTGTATTTAACTAATACGATTATTGAAACTTTTATTTAACTAACACTTTTTATATTGAAACTTTAATTTAACTAACACGATTATTGAAACTTGTATTTAACTAACACGATTATTGAAACTTTTATTAAACTAACACGGTCTTTTTAGTGATTATATTTTTACATACCTGTACTTCTACAGGGGTAGATGCCCCTGTGCAAGTCCCAGCTCTGGTGGAAGCTGGGTGTAGCCAGATGAGGATTTACTGCTTAGCGGGCTAGGTTCGAGCAGCTTATTACACTCCTGCGTTAGGACAAGTGCCGCGGAGGGGGTGTTAACCGATGTGCGAGTCCATCTTAATTGATTAAAACACTAGACCAAAATAGACACACAGCCTGTTAGGCACCATCTATGCTGCTCTTAACAAACCACTTAACTATGGCCGGTGTTATGCCACGTCACAGTTAGTCGTCTCTTATGAAATGTCTCTCTGTGGGGTAGGGATGCTATTCTTGTCCTTGTCATGCACAAAGACCCAGGCTGACCACTCGATTTTACATCATAAGATCTTCTAAATATATCAATTGTATGTAACAAAAACTCTTGTCAGTATATCGCTTTTATGTGAAAATACCTCGTAAATATATCATTTTTATATAATAAGTGTAATAAAATAGTTTTAGATTATCAGTTTTATGTGATACAATTTTGTAGGAGTATCATTCTTATGTGATACGATTGTTAGAAACATCATTGCTATCTAGCACTTGTAAGTATACATTATTTTGCAATACAATTTTGATAGAATATCTTTTTTGCTTTTTTTTAAATTTAAAATTTTTTATTTTTTTATTTGGTGATTTAATCATTGCGACAATATAATATTTATGTTAATAAGATATTTTCCTTTTTATGTAAAATGATCTTATAATTATATACATTTTATGTCGCAAAACCTTTGAATATCAATTGTTAATTAAAAGACTTCGTTAAAAATCATTTTTATGAAATAGTAAATTAGGATATAATTTTTATATAATAAAATGGGTGATCATCTCTCATATTTATGTAATAAAATTCGATCAGAATACCATATTTTATGCAATAAAACTTTGTTGGAACGTCATCCAGAGTGCTAGTAGTTTTTTACCTGTACCATTTATGTCAACACTATTGTTGCTATATTTACGAATCAGCTTAAAAAAATTTACCGGAATAATCGACTCATGTTTGAATGAAAGATGATATTATGGAGAATATATATTTATAAATTGGTAGTCACCTTGACGAAATGACATGACAGACGTGACCTTCACATATACTCTCGAATCGAAGTTACATAATTTAATTTGGGTGTTTTGCTCGTTGCGTCGTTGGAGTTAATAATATCCTTGATTGAATAACGTACAAATGTCATATATCACTATCAGAAACACAAACATTGCTTAATAAAGCATATGGTGATACCGCAATGAAGAAATCGCAAGTCTTTGAGTCGCACACGCGTTTCCGTGAAGGTCGTGTTAGTGTCGATGATGATGCACGTAGTGGACGATTGTCAACCTCGATCAACTATCAAAACGTTGAGCGTGTTGGAAACGTTGTCTGTGCTGACAGAAGACTTAGTGCCGAGACAATAGCCTCAGAGGTTGGAATATCAGTTGGAAGTTGCCACAGTATTCTCCACAATGAACTGCACATACACCAATGTGACAAGACAGCTGAGAGAGGGTGTCAAAGAATGGGTTCCACGAATGTTTCCACCAGCTGTATGCACATTTGTAAAAGTGTGTAGTTGCTGAAGGGAACTACTTTGAAGGAAATGTAGTGTAGATAATTCTATTGTAACTTATATCTGTACAATCCACTAATTCCTGTAACTTTTTGAAGCTACCTCAAATATCGCTGTTGCTGTTGTATGCCGACGATGAGTTTCTTTCCTTTTTTGCTTGCACTAAAAATGCGTTAGATGGCAGGTTGCAATAGTTATAATCACATTCCAAGCATACTGATGAAGGTGGACCGGGGTCCTCCAGACGGTTGTGCTATGCTTGACATCATCTGCTTGGCGCTCACTACTACGGGGATCACGTCGATACCCCGCCTCGCTAGCCAGATTGAAACAGTCTGTTTCCAGTAAGAACCGCGAGGTAGTGAGGCTGGGTGTCTTGGTCACTATGTTTGACTTTCCCAGACTAACATAGTCTGTTCAGTATGTTTCACCTGAAAAGACAGATATATATATATATATATCACGTAGCATGTCCTTTTCAGAACGTAGCATGCATCACACCCGGTCTGTAAGAAACTATATCTTTTGCTAAACCTGCAGACTGCCCCAGTCATGACCAAGCATTCCTTTACATCTTTGTGACATTGCCTGCATGGTCTGCCTCTGCCTGTCTTGCGCGATCCTATGCCTTCCATTACCGTTATCTCAAGACCGTTTCTGTTGATGTGGTCAAAATGTTTTAATTTTCTCTTCAAAGTGGAATTTATGAACCAGTTCTCCTCTATGTCCACTCATGTGGAATGTCTGCATTCTTCTTTTTTTTTCGTCTATAGTATTGTGAGGAGCTTTTTATTTTATTTCGAATCGGAGTGTTCGATTCTCTGCCTTAAGGATTGGGTAACTGTCCATGTTTCGCTGCAGTAATATGCCACAGGGAAAACACAGCTTCTCAAAATTGTGACTTCAGTTGGGTTGTTGGTATTCTGCCATAGTTTCTTCGGCTTGTAAGTGTGTGTGTGTGTGTGTGTATGTGTGTGTGTGTGCGTGCGTGCGTGCGTGTGTGCGTGCGTGTGTATATATATATATATATATATAGGGCATGTAATATTCTCTTCCTAGAATTCCTATTGGGGAACTACTCGTTACTACGACCGCCGAGTCATGCCTGAGCGGTGGTTACGCCTTCAGTAAACACTTGCAGTTTATATAGTACGTGGCTTTCACATTAACATCGTTATTGTGGGCAAAGCACATCTTTCGGCGCTGATCGCACCTCATGCTTGAACGCGGATTCTTTTTTAATGCATTTAGACGCTACTACATCACAGAAAGCCTCAGTTGTTGAAAGTTGCGTACTGCACCTTCTCCGATAAGAGGTCTACAAATTTGAGAACAAAATCCATTTTTTTATATTTTTAAAAAGCACAAAATGTTTTGTCCTTTTGAATAGCGGTTCGGGGCTGGAAGAAATACTGGGCGTAAATAGGCAGCGGTGTGAGGTACAAAATGGAGTGCCAAAAGGCTCGGTTTTTGGACCAATTTTGTTCTTGAAATATATAAACAATTTGGACAATGATATCGGATCAATGATTGCAAAATTCGTGCATGGAAGAAAACTATACAGAAAGTAGAGGTGGATATGTTGAGGTCGGATTTAGATCAAATGCAGGATTGGTCTGAGAGCTGGCAATTGGAGTTTAATGTAGATAAATGTACAGTCATCCACATGGGTAGATCTAATACGGAACTTATTTACAGAATGGGTGAGAACAATATTAGAATGATAGAAAAGAAAAGAGACCTAGGGATTATAATAGATCATGCAGATAAAGTAAGTATGCAAGTCCAGGTAGCAGGGAAAAGGGCAAATGCAATGTCAGGTATGATAAAAATAAATATTAAACATAGGAGCAAGAAAGTGATAGTCAAACTGTATTAAACATTAGTTAGACCTAGATTGGAGCACTGTGTACATGTGTGGACTCCTTATCGTAGAAGGGATCTAAACATGCTGGAAAGAAAACAAAGAAGAGAAACAAATCTGATAATGGCATTCCTCAATTTCAGTTATGAGGAAAGACTCAGAAATATTCGTCTAGTGTGTCTAGAAAAGAGAAGAATTCGAGGTGATTAAATACAGATTCGTCTAGTGTGTCTAGAAAGGAAAAAAATTCGAGGTGATTAAATACAGATTCGTCTAGTGTGTCTAGAAAAGAGAAGAATTCGAGGTGATTAAATACAGATTCGTCTAGTGTGTCTAGAAAAGAGGAGAATTCTAGGTGATTAAATACAGATTCGTCTAGTGTGTCTAGAAAAGAGAAGAATTCGAGGTGATTAAATACAGATTCGTCTAGTGTGTCTAGAAAAGAAAAAAATTCGAGGTGATTAAATACAGATTCGTCTAGTGTGTCTAGAAAAGAGAAGAATTTGAGGTGATTAAATACAGATTCGTCTAGTGTGTCTAGAAAAGAGAAGAATTCGAGGTGATTAAATACAGATTCGTCTAGTGTGTCTAGAAAAGAGAAGAATTCGAGGTGATTAAATACAGATTCGTCTAGTGTGTCTAGAAAAGAGAAGAATTCGAGGTGATTAAATACAGATTCGTCTAGTGTGTCTAGAAAAGAAAAAAATTCTAGGTGATTAAATACAGATTCGTCTAATGTGTCTAGAAAAGAGAAGAATTTGAGGTGATTAAATACAGATTCGTCTAGTGTGTCTAGAAAAGAGAAGAATTCGAGGTGATTAAATACAGATTCGTCTAGTGTGTCTAGAAAAGAGAAGAATTCGAGGTGATTAAATACAGATTCGTCTAGTGTGTCTAGAAAAGAGAAGAATTCGAGGTGATTAAATACAGATTCGTCTAGTGTGTCTAGAAAAGAGAAGAATTCTAGGTGATTAAATACAGATTCGTCTAGTGTGTCTAGAAAAGAGGAGAATTCGAGGTGATTAAATACAGATTCGTCTAGTGTGTCTAGAAAAGAAAAAAATTCGAGGTGATTAAATACAGATTCGTCTAGTGTGTCTAGAAAAGAGAGGAATTCGAGGTGATTACATACAGATTCGTCTAGTGTGTCTAGAAAAGAGGAGAATTCTAGGTGATTAAATACAGATTCGTCTAGTGTCTAGAAAAGAGAAGAATTCTAGGTGATTAAATACAGATTCGTCTAGTGTGTCTAGAAAAGAGAAGAATTCGAGGTGATTAAATACAGATTCGTCTAGTGTGTCTAGAAAAGAGAAGAATTCGAGGTGATTAAATACAGATTCGTCTAGTGTGTCTAGAAAAGAGAAGAATTCGAGGTGATTAAATACAGGTTCGTCTAGTGTGTCTAGAAAAAAAAAAGATTCGAGGTGATTAAATACAGATTCGTCTAGTGTGTCTAGAAAAGAGAAGAATTTGAGGTGATTAAATACAGATTCGTGTAGTGTGTCTAGAAAAGAGAAGAATTCGAGGTGATTAAATACAGATTCGTCTAGTGTGTCTAGAAAAGAGAAGAATTCGAGGTGATTAAATACAGATTCGTCTAGTGTGTCTAGAAAAGAGAAGAATTCGAGGTGATTAAATACAGATTCGTCTAGTGTGTCTAGAAAAGAAAAAAATTGGAGGTGATTAAATACAGATTCGTCTAGTGTGTCTAGAAAAGAGAAGAATTCGAGGTGATTAAATACAGATTCGTCAAGTGTGTCTAGAAAAGAGGAGAATTCTAGGTGATTAAATACAGATTCGTCTAGTGTGTCTAGAAAAGAGAAGAATTCGAGGTGATTAAATACAGATTCGTCTAGTGTGTCTAGAAAAGAAAAAAATTCTAGGTGATTAAATACAGATTCGTCTAGTGTGTCTAGAAAAGAGAAGAATTTGAGGTGATTAAATACAGATTCGTCTAGTGTGTCTAGAAAAGAGAAGAATTCGAGGTGATTAAATACAGATTCGTCTAGTGTGTCTAGAAAAGAGAAGAATTCGAGGTGATTAAATACAGATTCGTCTAGTGTGTCTAGAAAAGAGGAGAATTCTAGGTGATTAAATACAGATTCGTCTAGTGTGTCTAGAAAAGAGAAGAATTCGAGGTGATTAAATACAGATTCGTCTAGTGTGTCTAGAAAAGAAAAAAATTCTAGGTGATTAAATACAGATTCGTCTAGTGTGTCTAGAAAAGAGAAGAATTTGAGGTGATTAAATACAGATTCGTCTAGTGTGTCTAGAAAAGAGAAGAATTCGAGGTGATTAAATACAGATTCGTCTAGTGTGTCTAGAAAAGAGAAGAATTCGAGGTGATTAAATACAGATTCGTCTAGTGTGTCTAGAAAAGAGAAGAATTCGAGGTGATTAAATACAGATTCGTCTAGTGTGTCTAGAAAAGAGAAGAATTCGAGGTGATTAAATACAGATTCGTCTAGTGTGTCTAGAAAAGAGGAGAATTCGAGGTGATTAAATACAGATTCGTCTAGTGTGTCTAGAAAAGAAAAAAATTCGAGGTGATTAAATACAGATTCGTCTAGTGTGTCTAGAAAAGAGAGGAATTCGAGGTGATTACATACAGATTCGTCTAGTGTGTCTAGAAAAGAGGAGAATTCTAGGTGATTAAATACAGATTCGTCTAGTGTCTAGAAAAGAGAAGAATTCTAGGTGATTAAATACAGATTCGTCTAGTGTGTCTAGAAAAGAGAAGAATTCGAGGTGATTAAATACAGGTTCGTCTAGTGTGTCTAGAAAAAAAAAAGATTCGAGGTGATTAAATACAGATTCGTCTAGTGTGTCTAGAAAAGAGAAGAATTTGAGGTGATTAAATACAGATTCGTGTAGTGTGTCTAGAAAAGAGAAGAATTCGAGGTGATTAAATACAGATTCGTCTAGTGTGTCTAGAAAAGAGAAGAATTCGAGGTGATTAAATACAGATTCGTCTAGTGTGTCTAGAAAAGAGAAGAATTCGAGGTGATTAAATACAGATTCGTCTAGTGTGTCTAGAAAAGAAAAAAATTGGAGGTGATTAAATACAGATTCGTCTAGTGTGTCTAGAAAAGAGAAGAATTCGAGGTGATTAAATACAGATTCGTCTAGTGTGTCTAGAAAAGAAAAAAATTCTAGGTGATTAAATACAGATTCGTCTAGTGTGTCTAGAAAAGAGAAGAATTTGAGGTGATTAAATACAGATTCGTCTAGTGTGTCTAGAAAAGAGAAGAATTCGAGGTGATTAAATACAAATTCGTCTAGTGTGTCTAGAAAAGAGAAGAATTCGAGGTGATTAAATACAGATTCGTCTAGTGTGTCTAGAAAAGAGGAGAATTCTAGGTTATTAAATACAGATTCGTCTAGTGTGTCTAGAAAAGAGAAGAATTCGAGGTGATTAAATACAGATTCGTCTAGTGTGTCTAGAAAAGAAAAAAATTCTAGGTGATTAAATACAGATTCGTCTAGTGTGTCTAGAAAAGAGAAGAATTTGAGGTGATTAAATACAGATTCGTCTAGTGTGTCTAGAAAAGAGAAGAATTCGAGGTGATTAAATACAGATTCGTCTAGTGTGTCTAGAAAAGAGAAGAATTCGAGGTGATTAAATACAGATTCGTCTAGTGTGTCTAGAAAAGAGAAGAATTCGAGGTGATTAAATACAGATTCGTCTAGTGTGTCTAGAAAAGAGAAGAATTCGAGGTGATTAAATACAGATTCGTCTAGTGTGTCTAGAAAAGAGGAGAATTCGAGGTGATTAAATATAGATTCGTCTAGTGTGTCTAGAAAAGAGAGGAATTCGAGGTGATTACATACAGATTCGTCTAGTGTGTCTAGAAAAGAGGAGAATTCTAGGTGATTAAATACAGATTCGTCTAGTGTGTCTAGAAAAGAGAAGAATTCGAGGTGATTAAATACAGATTCGTCTAGTGTGTCTAGAAAAGAGAAGAATTCGAGGTGATTAAATACAGATTCGTCTAGTGTGTCTAGAAAAGAGAAGAATTCGAGGTGATTAAATACAGGTTCGTCTAGTGTGTCTAGAAAAGAAAAAGATTCGAGGTGATTAAATACAGATTCGTCTAGTGTGTCTAGAAAAGAGAAGAATTTGAGGTGATTAAATACAGATTCGTGTAGTGTGTCTAGAAAAGAGAAGAATTCGAGGTGATTAAATACAGATTCGTCTAGTGTGTCTAGAAAAGAGAAGAATTCGAGGTGATTAAATACAGATTCGTCTAGTGTGTCTAGAAAAGAGAAGAATTCTAGGTGATTAAATACAGATTCGTCTAGTGTGTCTAGAAAAGAAAAAAATTCTAGGTGATTAAATACAGATTCGTCTAGTGTGTCTAGAAAAGAGAAGAATTTGAGGTGATTAAATACAGATTCGTCTAGTGTGTCTAGAAAAGAGAAGAATTCGAGGTGATTAAATACAGATTCGTCTAGTGTGTCTAGAAAAGAGAAGAATTCGAGGTGATTAAATACAGATTCGTCTAGTGTGTCTAGAAAAGAGAAGAATTCGAGGTGATTAAATACAGATTCGTCTAGTGTGTCTAGAAAAGAGAAGAATTCGAGGTGATTAAATACAGATTCGTCTAGTGTTTCTAGAAAAGAGGAGAATTCGAGGTGATTAAATACAGATTCGTCTAGTGTGTCTAGAAAAGAAAAAAATTCTAGGTGATTAAATACAGATTCGTCTAGTGTGTCTAGAAAAGAGAGGAATTCGAGGTGATTACATACAGATTCGTCTAGTGTGTCTAGAAAAGAGGAGAATTCTAGGTGATTAAATACAGATTCGTCTAGTGTCTAGAAAAGAGAAGAATTCGAGGTGATTAAATACAGATTCGTCTAGTGTGTCTAGAAAAGAGAAGAATTCGAGGTGATTAAATACAGATTCGTCTAGTGTGTCTAGAAAAGAGAAGAATTCGAGGTGATTAAATACAGATTCGTCTAGTGTGTCTAGAAAAGAGAAGAATTCGAGGTGATTAAATACAGGCTCGTCTAGTGTGTCTAGAAAAGAAAAAGATTCGAGGTGATTAAATACAGATTCGTCTAGTGTGTCTAGAAAAGAGAAGAATTTGAGGTGATTAAATACAGATTCGTCTAGTGTGTCTAGAAAAGAGAAGAATTCGAGGTGATTAAATACAGATTCGTCTAGTGTGTCTAGAAAAGAGAAGAATTCGAGGTGATTAAATACAGATTCGTCTAGTGTGTCTAGAAAAGAGAAGAATTCGAGGTGATTAAATACAGATTCGTCTAGTGTGTCTAGAAAAGAAAAAAATTCGAGGTGATTAAATACAGATTCGTCTAGTGTGTCTAGAAAAGAGAAGAATTCGAGGTGATTAAATACAGATTCGTCTAGTGTGTCTAGAAAATAGAAGAATTCGAGGTGATTAAATACAGATTCGTCTAGTGTGTCTAGAAAAGAGAAGAATTCGAGGTGTGTAAGATAATCAAGGGAAGGGATAAATTAGACTACAACACGTTTTCCAAAACGCCAACGAGAACAAAGAGGACACAGCTACAAATGAATTAAACAAAGGTGTGGATCAGATACCAGAAATTATATTTCTAGTCAGAGAGTGGTGAATGTTTGGAATGAATAATACCGAAAATAGTGGAGGCAAGATCAATTAATGTATTAGAGAATAGATTGGATCTGCATAGTTATTTTGAGTCAGGTGAATGCAAAGATACTGGTTGGATACAGACTCTACATAGACTATTAAACTAGTGTAAAGAAGTTAAATTAAGTGAAGATGATTCTGTCCCTTTTCTTATAATGCCTACAATGAGTATGTTTACTGTTTTTTTGCGCCCTGAAAGTGGCGAGCATGCAGTAGCTTTCCCGCACATCCCCAGCGTGCTGTTTAAGATGTACTGTGGTCCTCCATACGGTTGTGATATGCTTGTGTTCATCTGCGTCTCGTTCACTACCACAGGGATCACTTCGATCGTTCACCTTGCTTGTTAGCCAGGCGCCATGGAAACAGTCCGTTTTCAAGTAATGATATGAGCAAGCTAGGCGGGGGTGGGGAGAGGGGGGGGGGGGTGAGGTCTCGGTCAGTATATTTTACCTGACCATGACTAATACATCTGATCAGTATATTTTGCCTTAGCAGACGTTAGTTTCCTCTCCCAATCCTGTCGGTTAAACGACGAATCAAGGAAAAAAGATATGTTCATGATCACAATCAGAAAATGAGCACTGATGTAGCCAAAACCAAACCTAAAGTTATCCTATACAAGCAGAGAGTTGAAATCCTCGCGAGTATTGAATATCTCGGCTCGAATCCCGTGGGTTGGGATTGTGAATAATTATATATATATATATAGAATATGTGTCTGAAAGCATTTGCGGTGACTTATCAGCTGTCCTCACTGATTAGTCACCCGAGTCCTGCCGTAGACGGATGTGTCGGACCGAAAGGTGCAAATATCACAGTCAAACTGTAAACTAGCGACACAACGCAAATCCGTTCTCCGGACTACATCCTGCTACGTTCAAAGTCCTGTTCAGGGCTTGGTAGCAGGATATTGAGAATGATCGCAGAAGAAGAAGAAGAAGAAGAAGACACCCGATCATTAGTTTGGCAACAAAGCAACAGCTGATAAACAGTATATTTATGCCGACTCTGTGCTACCAGTGCCAAACATGGCCCCTGAATTTCGACTTGGGAAATGCAGTGTTTGAGGAAGGTCATCGGTGTTACCAGGAGAGACAGAATGCGGAACGATGACATTTGAAGTATGGTCGGCAGTACGTCTTGCGTCGAATACATTGCCAGGTAGAAAATAAGTTGGTTTGGTCATCTCATGAGAATGCACCCTCATCAACTTCCACTGATGGGTTACAATGCTGGTAGATCTGGCTACAGGGCAAGGGGGCGGCCGCGAGGTAGGTGCATAGCTGATATGATAGTGACAGTGCAGGGACAAGGGCTCATATTGACTTGGTGCAGGATAGACGACTTAAGCTTCCCACGGTGCTCAACGGCACTAGTAGAAAGAAAACTAACTATATATACATATAATATATGTAAATATATATATATATATATATATATATATATATATATATATATATATATATATATAGATAAATATATATAAATATATATATAAAATAAAATATAACATTGGATTGCAGTCCCAAAAACAGATGTAGTCGTATAGTAGATTCTGGTCCACTGTGGGATCATTGTAAAAGAGAAGGCAGATGAGCTTGCAAAAGTCGGAAACCGGGCTCACATAATCGCCATCCACAGATATATACAGAAGCAAAGACACCCATGAAACGATCCATCAGGACGCAATTGACAAACCAGCACAAAGAATACAAGCCAGAAAATGACAGCATAGACAAACTTGATAAAGATGGGCAGACAAAGATCTTCAGACTCAGAACGGGACATTGCAGACTCCAGGCCTACCTCCACAGAATGCAATTTAGAAACACCGTCATATTGCGGATGCGCCCAAGCAAACACCAGAACATATCCTACAGGACTGCCCCATTTATGCAGACTAAAGGGAGGCAGTCTTAACTTAATTTAACTTAACTTAACTTAACGTATTTATACTGGTTTAGAAGACCCTGCAGAGTCTGTATACAACCAGTTTTATTTACATCACCTTGCTTAAAAGCTATGCGCATCCAATTTATTATTAAAGCATTAACTGTCCCTGCCTCCACAACCTCTGGCCCAGGAAAGCGACCGTGCTCGTAACGCTGGGGGGCAGCGAAGAACCTGAAACGCAGTTTCTTTTCTGAACCTCACCTGATTAAAAGTACATCACCGGTTGGTCAAAGAAGAAGATTAGTATCGTATTTTATATAGCATGACCTGAAGATACAGGTAATCCCATAACAGGCAGTGCCGTCAGTAATGAAGTGTTAGAGACTTGGTTGTAAAATGCATCAGTTTATCTATGAGATGGGGTGCCCATTCCTTCCTTCGTTACCTTTCCTTTACATGCTGTATCGATAATAGGGATTGAATTCGACACCTTTGACACGAGCGCTCCATTACCGAGACGCTTTGAAGGATGTATTGAACTTAAAAATTAGTCGAACTCAGGCCTTGAAGAGGATTAAAAAGTAACCCATAGCTTTACTTCCGTAGGGGTGTTAGCGATCTCACATTTCAAAGGCTCGACTATATGCGAGTGGAAGCCATCTCCTCTCCCTCGCCGCTTTCACTTCCTGGACTGAACCGGTACCCATTTAAGGCTGGGTCGATCCGGGTGTCGTTGCGGTCTGAATAAAACTTTCTCACTCAGATGCGAAGCCAGCTCGCTAACCACTGCGCCACGCGGCTCCCTTGAAAATGACCGCATATACCAGGATTAAGCTCAACTATAACTTTATGATTCTACAGATTACAGGGTCCGTGTCAATAGCTATTTGTGGAATCAGATATATTGTGTTTGAGCCTGGGTGAACTTGGGGCGCTCTTCAACCGATTTGATCTCGCGCTACGGTCCGGGGAAAAGGATCAGGGGCGACTGTTGAGAAATTAAATTGCACAAATCTTACAGGAACTAATAATGAATGTTCAACTTCAGGATAAAAAGGGCTGATCAACACCCCGACTTCCGAAAAGAAGACAGCTACTATAACTTAACTGAGAACTGGACATAACAGACTCAAGGGTCATCTTTACAACAAAATGAGGATTGGGGCAGATGACAGGTGCCCATGTGGGGAACATATCATGACCGTGGAACACATTCTGCAAAGCTGCACGCTCACGCTTGAAAAGAGAGAACAATACTGGCCTCGTGAGACAGATATCGTGAGACTGGTTGTATACAGACTCTGCAGAGTCTTCTAAACCAGTATAAAGACGTAAAGTTAAGTTAAGTTAAGTTAAGTTATATGAGACAAAAGCTGTATGGAGATGAAACAGCCTTACAAACAACGGTGTTCTTTATAAGAGAAACCGGGACCTTGATCTGAGGATGAACGAAGAAGAAGAGGAATGTTCTCAACACGATCGACCTTAGTCCCACGTCTGCTAAGGTTGGATATACATTTCCCCCATACGTTGAAGTTACACCCCTGTGAGAAATATAATTCTCTTGTTTGTTTCCAAACTGCAGCATCTCCTAATCTATTTATTTGTCGAATTCATTCCTCCTGCATTCTACTTGTATACATACCCTCATTCCACAAAGATTTTGTAATCACCTCTCACTACTGCCGAATCCCTTTCTGTCTCAAACAGAGTGCTTTTTGTAGCTAAAAATGTTTCGTTCTTTATTTAGAGCATATGAACTTCCCCAAAAATGTTTAAAACTTATTTACTCCCGAATTAGCCATAAGCGGGAGTGTCTATTGTATCTGTTATTTCATTTTTTACGATCTAAATATAATTTACAATTTTCTTACACAGCTTAGTGCAGACCAAAAAGACAGCCATCAATCCTCATTTAAAAGAGACTCCTTCTCGCCTTGTCTGTTTATCTTTAATAAAATTCTGCACTTGCAATACTCACATAAATTAAACTTCAAACGAGCCAGAGTTAATGAAGGAAACCCTCCTACCTTCGCACCAGTTCCCCCGTTTTACGAAAAGTTATAAGATTATTTCCCTTTGCGGATAACAACGATGCGAAGTTATCGCCCCTTTTCTCGTAAATTTCAACAAACATCGTCAGATTTGTGCGTTCGGACCACTCTTCCTCCTGGCGCGAGCTAAAAGATTGCCCATAGCTTTTAACCTTTCAACTTGCAGACACGTAAATATCCGCGAACTCAAATCGTCTTTGTTGAAGGAGGAATGTGCTTCGCGTAATAATACGTGATGAAGTGCGAAATATGCGAAGAGAGACATAGTAGAAATACGTGCTTCGGTTTATTAGATGCGATTAAATTAGTTCATGTGACGTATATGGACTTTTTCCTGCTTTTGTGAGCCCCTGCAGAAATGGAGTTATTGACTTGTGAATTTACACTATTATGGATGATGTCTCGAGTTTTTTGTTGTTGTCAAACTTAGCAGATCTTCCTTGCTAGGCGAGTTGTGCAGTAATAGTAATAATAGTAGACCATTGCAAGCGAATAAAAATATCAATAACATCAGAAGTGCTGTAAGATGTGTTCTCGTATGAATGAAAAGACCAATCCTTGCACGGCAGACTCTGGCGCACCAATGGCACACATGTGTGGAGTCAAATTTGGGATTGGTGTTCGTTTTGTTCTTCGGTTGGCACTCTTTTTCTTAGGCTCAGCAATAGAGTTGAGCTCTGCGATGTGAGTACCTTTGGTGGTTCTAAAGCGCCAGGTGGAACGTTTATGTGCAAGAATCTCTCTGGAGCCGACATCAATGTTGAAACTTTTCAGAAACACTTTCAAGAGGTCTCTTTAGCGTTTCTTCAGTCCCCAAATTAGCCTCTGCATGTTCTGAGCTCAGCACATCGAATAACAGGTGCTTGGAGAAGCGCTCATCGGACATACGAACAACATGTCCCGTTCACCTTATCTAGACTTTCTGTAGAAGAGAGTGTATACTCATCATTTATGACTTGCTAGGAATGTCAGAGTTACGTACCTTGTCCTGCCACCCGATTCTGAGCAATCTACACAGACAGCACGAGGTAACATTATTTAACTGTTTGACATGTCTGCTATACGCTGTCCTTGTTTCCCAGCAGAGTAGGATCCCTACAGAAATAACTTTTCCCTGTCACCGCCTTGCTCCGTCAGGGGTATGCGATTGACACCTGCTGTTGACCGTCTTGCAGGAAGCGTAAGTTAAACCATGCATGAGATAGTTAAACCATTCATGAGATGGTTAAACCATTCATGAGATGGTTAAACGGGATCAAGATGCTGAGAAGCGCATGAGCTGCAGTGGTCAGCGACCCATAGCTGACTGCTATCGTGAGGGTCAGCGAACAAAAGCTGCCAAGACCCTTGTACACCTCCACGCGGTGATCCTGAATAACAGGTTGCAGCAGGTCAGACTGGCTAAGGAGAAGGGATCGAAGAGGGGATGCTAACCCGGTACTCAATAAATGCTTGCTGAAGTCGGATGTGTTGGACCGAAAGAGGCAAATATTGGAGTCAAGCAGTAAACTACGACACAACGCATTCCGTTCTCTGTAGTACATTCTGCTACTTAAGCCCTTTCAGGGTTTGGTAGTAGGAGATTGAGAACGTACGAAGCCAAGCCAAGCCAAGACGGTTAAACCATTCACGAGATGGTTTCTGTAGCAGTGTGTTTTACTTGATGTAGTTGACTACACAATACACAACCCTTTTGGGGACTTCATGTTCCTTCTTCAATAAGGGCCATTCGATGTTTGCTGGGATATTTGCAGGAGTGGCATATAATGAAATATGAATAATACAATATTGACTCTAGTTATCCTGTACCATTTGTAACTTTAGCAACATATTGACCTACATGCAGGTAGCCTGTGTCAAATCACGTACCAGGGCTGATCAAAACGTAATTGACAACAGGCTGGACAAAAAAAATTCAAGGAAAACAATCAACCAAAAGCCCAACAAAAAAAAACCAAATGAAAACAACCACGACCACCACCCCAACCTTAACCTCCCCCTCTCCCTAAAAAAAAATAATAACCAATAACACCATCAAGAGAACCAACATACAAAACCAACCACAATGCGAACAATACCTCCCCCCCCCCCCCCCCTCCCCGCCCCTTTCTTGCCAAAGCTAATCCAATGTATGTAAGTATAAAAGCCATTTTATTCCAATGCAAGTGTAAGAATGGAAAGCCTACTAATTCAATGTAAGCGTAAGCATAGCAGGCATATTATTCCAATGTAATTATAAGTATAAATGCCATGATATATGTATGTCTGCCAGTGTAAGTCAAGTCAAGTCAAGTCATAGCATAACTGCCGTAGGGGTGTGAGGTGTTAGCGATCTCACATTTCAAAGGCTCGGCTATATGAGGGCGGTAGCCATCTCCTCTCCCTCGCCGCTTTTACTTCCTGGACTGAAACGGTACCCATTTAAGGCTGGGTCGATCCGGAAGCCATTACCGTCTGAAAAAACATTACCACCTCAACTGGGGAATGAACCCAGGACCACTCAGATGAGAAGCCAGCGCGCTACGCGGCTCCACAGTGTAAGTGTAGGTACAAAAAAATCATGCTAACCCTATTTAAGCGTAGGTATAAAAGGCATTATAATCCATTTTATAGAAACCGCATCTACATCTTGAGTTTGCCAACCTCATGTACAGACCTCTGTATTCGTCATTTACGACAGGCAAGAAACATAACAACGTCCCAATTATGTTTGTCATGTGAACTCCTCGGATAAATACGGACTGTAAGAATTTGTTATGATGAAAGTGAAGAGGAAACGTAATTCAGAGAGCGACTGGCAATGAGTTGTGAACGTAGGAATAGAGGTCACGTGTCCTATCCTAGATGGAGGTCATCGAGGTCGGTACACCACACATAGCCATCAAAACAGGCCCTGCATGTTGATGGCGCTAGCCGACATGTGAGCGTTGGCATGGACATGGCAGGCGGAGGTATACAGGCAGAGAGCGGTATGTTTCGGAGTAAAAAGGTTTTAGATACAATGCGGTCACTTGCTGACGTTTGAGCGCAGGAGGTCCGAAAGAAATTGGTCAGTCACTCGTGACTAAGAAAGAGGTGAATAGATAGAAAATGGTCAGTAGTGTTTAAGAAAGAATGCGAACAGTTAGAAATTGGTCACTCACTCGTTATTTGGAAAGAATGCGAATAGATAGAAATGGTTCTCTCGCTCGTTATTTGGAAAGAATGCGAATAGATAGAAATGGTTCTCTCACTCGTGTTTAAGAAAGACTGAGAACAGATAGAAAGGAAGATGATTATAGAGAATTAGAATAATAAGAAGAAAAATAAGATTGCAAAGAAGGAGAGAAGGGGAAGATGCAGAAAAAGAAGAAAATTGTATATATGAAAAAAGAAGGAGAAGAACAAGGAAAAGAAAAAGAAGACCAATAATATTAAAAAGAATATGTCGATGAAGAAGCAAAAAAAAATAATAATAAGGTATAAACTTGTTTTCGGCAGTAATGCTATGGGGTACTTTACTTTACTCGAGAGTGTATGAATGCGTGTGTTTATTTGTTTGTAATGTGTTTCCCAGTGGCAGTTTTTGCAGTAGAGTAGTTTTGCCAATCCTTTCTGTACACAGAGAAGTGGTCAGACCGAGAAAAATCCCCGCCATTCCCAGTCAAACGGAACAGGAAGTGATTTCTAACAGGGTATGTCGGGATTGCAAAAAAAAAAAAAAAGCTTGCATTGGATTTATAGGGGAAAAAACATGAAAAAAAACTAGTAAAAGTTGATTAAGGTTGAGCTTAATCAAAATTTAAAAATGGGTATGGTCAGATACCGCACCGAGACGAGAACACAAACAAAACCTTCGTTACGACCAATAGGCCTTCATCAGGGACAACAACACTGAACTAACAAATCAACATATAAGAAAAAATGGTCAACTCATCTGTTTCAGGTGGGAGACGCTTTCTGTCTAAGCGACCGGTCGTGCCAAGTATTCGATAGAAACTGAAATAGGAGCGGTCAAACAAAAAGTGGCGGAATATGCCTGATAAGCCAAGCGTGGCCAAATAGTAGTCCAGATAGGAGAACAATGAGAAGGCAATATAAGCCGAGAGGGCGTGACATTGATATAAGAGAGGGGGGAAGAGAACTGATGGATGAATGGGGGAGGGGGGGTGGGGGGGGGGGAAAGAAGACAAATAGATGGGGGCCAGTGTGAGGGTATAAGAAAAAGTATGGAAGATATTTATACCATGTGGTTGGAGACAGCCCATACTCGAGATAAGTCTGTTCTCAAGGGCGAATCGATGACGATCGTCAGAGAAGCACGAAACTAGACCAGTGACACTGACGTCAGCCATACCCCGGTGCTCAGGGCCATTGAAGTCGCTGGCAATTGGGGAACCAGTGCTGTTGCGGATGTCGTTGAGGTGTTGGCGGAAACGCTCCCGTAGTTCCATACCAGTTTCCCCAATGTAAGTCATACCACACTGGCGGCAGATGATAGAATAGATGAGGTTACGAGATTTGCATGTGAACCCCTCTTTGATGAAGAATTTAGCCTTAGGAAAGGTAATGGAGCGAGAAAGGATGACGTGAGGGCAGGTAACACAGCCACGTGAATTTTTGCACGGCCTGGTGCCTGGGAGGCTATGAGGGCTGGTGTGTAGGCGACTACTGACCAGCAAGTCCCTCAGGTTCCTGTCACGCTTGTAGGCGACAAGGGGAGGATCGGGAAAAGCTTTGCGAGTGGCAGGATCAGAGTGAAGGATAGGGAGATGGCGGAATAGGATATCCCGGACAGAGACGCTGTGAGGGTGATAGGTGAGGACGAGTTTCACACGATCAGAGGGAGGACGGCGGGTGGGAGTGAGGGAGTCTTGGCGGAAGATAAGAAGAACCCGCTGAAGAGCGGAGGAGAGAGTGGTCTCAGGGTAGAGTCGCTTGCGGAAGAAGTCAAGCATCTCGTGGGCCCTGAGAAGGAAGTCGTCGTCATCCTGACATAGGCGTCGGAGGCGGAGGAGTTGGGAGAAAGGAAGCGAATCGCGGCAGGAGAGGGGATGGGAGGAAGTGTAGAGGAGGTAGTTGTGGGCGTCAGTGGGTTTGTAGTAGACAGTGGTGGAGAGGCCTGAAGGGCAGATAGAGACAGTGATGTCCAGAAAGTGGACATTGGATTTATAGCCGAGCGCTAGTCGCCCCACCTGTTTGAAAGGTAAAATTAAAGAGAACGAGGAAGAAGACGCCCAAGAAACATCAAGTGACATCTCGCAGGTATGCAAGAACGGCAGTGTGCAATCATATGGTGAGCTAAATAGTTCATAAGGACGACAGTGGCGTGACACGATCAGATGACTTCAACATCAGTCTCTGTACGGACTAACAGAGGACAGTGACGTGACACGATCAGATGACTTCAACATCAGTCTCTGTACCGACTAAGAGAGGACAATGGCTTGACACGATCAGACGACTTCAACATCAGTCTCTGTACCGACTAAGAGAGGACAATGGCTTGACACGATCAGACGACTTCAACATCAGTCTCTGTACCGACTAAGAGAGGACAATGGTGTGACACGATCAGACGACTTCAACATCAGTCTCTGTACCGACTAAGAGAGGACAATGGCTTGACACGATCAGACGACTTCAACATCAGTCTCTGTACCGACTAAGAGAGGACAATGGCGTGACACGACCAGACTTCAACATCAGTCTCTGTACCGACTAACAGAGGACAGTGGCGTGACACGATCAGACGACTTCAACATCAGTCTCTGTACCGACTAAGAGAGGACAATGGCGTGACACGACCAGACTTCAACATCAGTCTCTGTACCGACTAACAGAGGACAGTGACGTGACACTATTAGATGACTTCAACATCAGTCTCTGTGCCAACTAAGAGAGGATAATGGCGTGACATGATCAGACGACTTGTTCCAAATGTATCGGTATCCGCTTTCTCTTGGAGCGAACAAGGCAGACCGAGAGAGGGAGCATACTGCATGGGCAACACATTGTCTCTATATTTCTTCCCGGTCTTTGTGCTCAAAGCACAATTACTATTGTCTGACAAGACGAAAAGAGCCAATGATGATGTCAAATTCGTATTATTGGAACACAGTGAACTCTGTTTGGGGTGAATTAAGGCACAAGTACCTCCTTTTTGTTGGAAAGTAGATTACTTTTCAGCTTTCGTCTCAGCTCGGTTTCTGACTATACGTTTTCATGTTTGCTTACTCGAACACTTTATTACACACAGAATTGTCTCATATTTCAGCTACAAGAGAAAGCCAGAAGACATAATTGTGTGGGTAGGTCGGGAAATATGAGATGTCTTACAGACCAAACAAAATAACGGTGTTAAGTCAGCGGACTCATCCTTCCCAGACTACGCACCATCATCATGTAGGGAACCGTCCTCAATGACTCATCTAGCGCCGATAAATATCCGGGAGGTCGGAGGTTAAAACGCTAGCGACGAGCTTTCCACGTAATTACCAATAATGAAAACGAGACGCGGGAGAGTCCTGTGGCTTGTGTTCTGTACGTCCGCTATGTAGAAATCGTGTGAATGGTTGTTGCAAGTTTAGTCTTAGAATAACGATGGAACTGAAACCAGCCTACAGACAGAAGTTGTCGGAGAAAAAACGATGTTTCTGTGGTGAAATCCTTTCAGATGCTTCTGGAAAACAAAATGTCTGAACATAGCTTCACTAAACAGTACCTGTGACTGATCAACTATCCATAAGTCTGTCTATCTGTCAGTACGTATGTCTGCATGTGTGTCTGTCTATATGTCTGTCTGTGTGTCTATCTGTCTGCTTGTCTATATGTATGTTTGTCTTCTGCCTGCTTGTTTGACTGTATGTCTGTGTGTCTGCATACCTGCCTGTCTGTTTGTCTGTCTGCCTGCCTGCCTGCGTGTGTGCATGCGTGTGCGCGCGTGCGTGCGTATGTATGAATGAAAGAATGTATGCATGCCTGCCTGCATGCGTGCCTGTCTGTCTACTTAACCGCGTGCTTGCCTACTCGCCTGACTGTTTGCATGTATGTCTGTCTGCCTGTCTGTCTGTCATCGTGCCTACTTGCCTGTCTGTCTGTCTGTATATACATCAATCTATAGCTTGTGCACCAGTTTTAATATATCTGTGGGTGTGTATGTGTGTGTCTGTGTGTGTGTCTGTCTGTGTATGTCTGTGAATGTGTCTGTGTTGAATATGTGTGTGTGTGTGTGTGTCTGTGTGCGTGCCTGCGTCTGTTTGTGTGCGTCTGTGTGTGTCTGTGTGTGTGTGGGGGTGTGTGTGTCTGTGCCTGTGTCTCTGTGTGTGTGTGTCTGTTTCCGTGTGTGTCTGTGTATGTCTGTGTGTGTGTCTGTGCGTGTCTGTGTATGTCTGTGTGTGTGTCTGTGTGTTTCTGTGTGTGTTTCTGTGTGTGTGTCTGTGTGTGTGTCTACGTGTGTGTGTCTACGTGTGTGTGTATGTGTGTGTGTCTGGGTGTGTGTCTACGTGTGTGTCTGTGTGTGTGTGTCTGTGTGTGTGTGTCTGTGTGTGTGTGTCTGTGTGTGTCTGTGTCCGTGTGTGTGTGTCTGTGTGTCTGTGTATGTGTGTGTGTCTGTGTGTGTGTGTGCATGTGTTTGTGTGTCTGTGTTTGTGTCTGTGTGTGAATGTCTAATGTGTGTCTGTGTGTTTCTGTATGTGTCTTTGTGTGTATGTATGTGTGTCTGTGTGTGTCTGTAGTTTGAACCATATATGTGTCTTAAATAACAACAGTACAACATTACATTACATCATTTCACATTATTACACTACATCACAGTACATTACATAGCAGTACATTACATTACATCACATCACATTACATCGCATTACATTGCATATATATATATATATATATATACACACACATATATATACATTACATTGCATATATACACACACATACATACACACACACATAGATACACAAACACATAGACACACACACAGACACACACACACAGACATTCACACACACAATCGCTATGTAGCAAGACCTCGTTTTGTGGCGAGCTGTAATAGTTGTTTTTGTTTTCCACAAGGTTCGTCTCGTGTCCTGGCCACCTTTACTGCTGATAAATCTATTTGAAGACCAATTCGATATACTTGCTACGTATAATTGTCAGTCTGATGTCTATTTCAATAGCATCATGATAACGACCAGAGCTGATCGACATTTATGACTGCACGTTTTTGTAACACTGACACCATTTCTTAATCTGTCCTTAATTGGCGTGGCTGCAGTCGAGAGGTAAGAGGATCGCCACTCAAAGCGATGAACCGAAACGGTTGACGATCGAATCTCGCATGTTTCAAGGAACGTCCGTGCTAAAATGCAGACAGACCAGATTTCGTGCATCCGGATTTACCTCCAGTCGTCTCTTCTGGTCGTCTTGCCACTAGTGCAGTGTAGCTCGGGACGGGAGAGCGATGTTGATGACAAACGCAATTTTCTTCTCACTATAAATCTTCTTCTTCTTCGTATGCTATCAGACGCCAACTTGAATTTGTTCGAAGAAAGCAGCTGACATCCTGAGGCTGTCAACACTGCCACAGAGCTTGTCTAGTGTTTCCACTGGGCATGGCCATATGTGCTTTCTCTGGTCCTCGTATGTCGGGCAATTTTGCAACAGATGTTCAGCGGTCATTTTCCCTGTATCACTATAAATCAAAATACAACTGAAGTTACATCTTCAAGACAAAACTCGTCTGATGATGTCACCATCGTTGCTTGAAAAGGCTACTAACTGTCATAATAAAAATCAATCTGATTTCTTACTACAGCAACTGGGCGTATCCACATAACTAATCTTCTCGGATTTTGTCGAAAAAAATGTGTTGCACACAACTGACAGGTTTTCACCACAAAATTATATAAGTCAATTTGTTCTGACGTTTCTAGTCCCCAATTCTAATAGGCCGACTCATTCCTTGTATTTATCTATGTTTCCGTTTTAGGAGTTCGAATCTACCAATGAGCTGGAAGAGCCTTCAGCATCCACAACCTTCACCATTTGCTGACTGGCACCTATGAGTATGCATGGAGTGCAGTGAAGTCGAATCTCAGGAATAGAACAGAACAGAACATTCGATCATTGTTTCTTCTTTTTCTTCTTCTTTTTCTTCTTCTTTTTCTTCTTCTTCTTTTTCTTCTTCATTTTCTTCTGCTTGTTTTTCGGCGTTCGTCCTGAAAACGACGTCTTGACATTGTGTCCTAGTTTACAGTGAGGCTGCGATGTCTGTGCGTTTCGGCCCGAAACTTCCGATTTAATCTGACTTTTTTGCCTTCGACGGGTTTGTCTTCCCACTACGATCGCTATGCCTTGGCCAGACTACACTATAGCCGCCTGTTTCCGGGAGCGTCCAGGTGTAAGTGGAATAGGGTTTTCGTCAGCTATGGCTCGCATACCCCGATAGAATCGGCCCGCTATGGTTCGCTGACCCCAATGGAAACGGCCCGCTATGAGTCGATGGTTGCTTTCATCGTATTCCCTTCTGCATCCCCCCCCCCCCCCCCCCTTACCTCCGATCATTGTCTGACGAATATCCACACACATATTGTTGGAGTTGATTCCGTGTCAATACAGTCTACCTATCCAGCAAAATATATTTTGTCATTTCATATATCAGCTTAGATAATTTGCCATTAATATATCTATTCACTAACCATAACGGAGATAGAATCGTAACCATAACGGAGATAGAATCGTAACCATAACGGAGATAGAATCGTAACCATAACGGAGATAGAATCGTAACCATAACGGAGGTAGAATCGTGTCTTAACATCACCCATTTGTATGCCACATTCCTTGTCCTGTCTCCGCAGTCAGTTCTCTTCTATTTATGCTCCTTCATTCGTGCTAAACCTCCAATGGGCATTGAATTACTTTACGAGTGCAGCATTCAGTCTCCCTGCCTACGCTCTTCTTGAGTGGTCGGGCACAGAATGGCACTCTACCTATTCCTGGAGATCTCCACTCCTGCCAGCTGTCTAGGCCAACGCTTCTCATTGTGTACTTTCCGGAACCCTCTCTTGGGACTCACAAGAGCTTCCCTAGGGGTTGCCCAATTGGATTTAGACACAAGATGATTTATTAAGTTTTCATATACCTCAATTTCTCTAGCACTAGTGCTACAGTTGATAAATGCATCATTATGATGTGTCAAGATGACTGACGCAGACGACAATGGGTTGTTCCCAAATGATATGTATCAAATCTGCCTTTGACCGTCTTCCGTGCGAAAACCTTCGGTATGTTCCCTCTTTATTCTACTGTGCTTCTGTTTCAAGAAATGTTGCCACTTGTTACAGTGTACTTCATCCCTACATTGCTTAATGAAATAATAAATAGCGCATAGAACCAACTTCACTGTACATGGACGGCCCATATATGTGCTCAGTTCTTTTCATTGCTGAAAATACCGGCGACATAGCAGGATCTACGTGTCTCCCGCATCACCTCTGAATTGTATCCCTGCATTCGCCAGGCACCCATTTACAGCTGGGTTAACTGAGAAAACCTTTCATTCCGTGAAAAAAAACTGGCGTTGTATCAGGTCTACCAAACGCATCATGTCTTTTGGTTTAGAAAACCAACCACAACGTCTTGTCGACGCGCTCCCCCCGCCCCCTTCCCAATCAATAATACTATTTAAGATTCTTCAACTTCTGCTTCAATTTACTGGTGTCGTTACATCATGTGGCGTTATAAGGAGGTGTAGTTTTCTGTCGTGTGCCAGAAGCGTCGTTAAACGGCATGGGGAGGTGTAGTTTGTTTTCGTATGCCCGATATATGGTTAGACGGCATTGGGTGGTTTAGTTTAATTTAGTTTAGTGTAGTGCAGTTTAGTGTAGTTTAGTGTAGTTTAGTGTAGTGTAGTTTAGTGAAGTTTAGTGTAGTTTAGTGTAGTGTAGTGTAGTGTAGTGTAGTCTAGTGTAGTCTAGTGTAGTCTAGTCTAGTCTAGTCTAGTCTGGTTTGGTCTGGTTTGGTCTGGTCTGGTCCGGTCGGGTCCAGTCCGGTCCAGTCCAGTCCAGTGTAGTGTAGTGTAAGTGTAAGTGGTAGTGGTAGTGAAGTTTAGTGTAGTGGGATTAAGTCGCCAGTGATGTTGTACCGTATTTCTTCAGTATGTCATTCACATCGGTTATCAATGCGTTAGGATCGTGAAAGGATTCACGCCTAGGCCACGCTGCCTCGGATATCAATATCCATCACCAGAAAGGCAGAATCACAATTTTGAGTATTCGGGAGAAGGTTGAAACAATTCCAAGCCTACATTACATCGAGCAACAGTGAATGAATTGGTTTTGCAACATTGTGAGAATGCAACCAGACCATATTGTTCATGCAACTTTTTACAAGAGAGAACCAGGAAGGAGGGGGAGAGGTAGCCCGAGGAATATTTGGAGGCAGCGTAAACGAGACGCCGTAAAATGGGGGGAAATATTACTCGGGTCAGGAGAGAGACGAATGACAAATACATACCACGACACTGGGCTATAACCCGGTAGAGACCACACTGGGCTACAACCCGGTAGAGACGACACTGGGCTAAAACCCGGTGGAGACGATACTTGGCTACAACCCGTTAGATACGACACTGGGCTACAACCCGTTAGAGACGACACTGGGCTACAACCTGTTAGAGACGACACTGGGCTACAACCCGTTAGAGACGACACTGGGCTACAACCTGTTAGAGACGACACTGGGCTACAACCCGTTTGAGACGGCACTGTGCTACAACCCGTTAGAGACCACACTGGGCTACAACCCGGTAGAGACGACACTGGGCTAAAACCCGGTAGAGACGATACTTGGCTACAACCCGTTAGATACGACACTGGGCTACAACACGTTAGAGACGACACTGGGCTACAACCTGTTAGAGGCGACACTGGGCTACAACCCGTTTGAGACGGCACTGGGCTACAACCCGTTAGAGACGACACTGGGCTACAACCCTTTAGAGACGACACTGGGCTACAACCCGTTAGAGACGACACTAGGCTACAACCCGTTAAAGACGACACTGGACTACAACCCGGTAGAGACGACACTGGGCTACAACCCGGTAGAGGCGACACTGGACTACAACCCGGTAGAGACGACACTGGGCTATAACCTGGTAGAGACGACACTAGGCTACAACATGGTAGAGACGACACTAGGCTACAACCCGTTATAGACGACACTGGTCTATAACCCGGTATAGACGACACTGGGCTACAACCTGGTAGAGACGACACTGGGCTACAACCCGTTAGAGACGACACTGGGCTACAACCTGGTAGAGACGACACTGGGCTACAACCCGTTAGAGACGACACTGGGCTACAACCTGGTAGAGACGACACTGGGCTACAACTCGGTAGAGACGACACTGGGCTACAACCCGGTATAGACGACACTGGGCTACAACCGGTAAAAAGTGAGACGACGAAAGAAGAAGATTCAAGTTGGCATCTAAGATCGTTCGAAGAAGTAGAAACAGAAGGACGCACATAAAGAAAACCATATCTCTGAGTCCGCCGTCATTTTTTAGGAATGAACATGATTCCGGAGACCATAACATGTGAGAATCGCTGCAAGAACTACATCAATCTATCCCTAACCCTGTTTCCTTAACGAAATTCAATCCTGCTTTGTTTCCCCGGCACATCTGCCAGTTGTAACATAAACAAGACATGAATTAAACAAATATATTTCTTCGATTCACAATTAGACTCCAAGCCAACACCTTTGGATACAAATATGGTCCGTAACTTCGGTCTAATCTAACTACACATTGACATTCGCATTGTGTTACGACTGACAGACTTCTGTTCGGCCAAAGAAAAAGACCAGAAGAATCTTGTTCCTCTTTCGCTTCTTATTTTCCTACAATTTCAAATTTAAACTTGAGTGTGTGTTTTTTTTGGGTTTTTAACGCGATGGGACAAAAAAAGCGAGGGGGGTGGGGGTGCGGAGGTGTGGGGGTAGAGGGGTTCCATAGCAGACAGTGCCGACGGGGTTTCAGTGTTAGAGGCTTTATATTACAGGGGTCTTAGTTTATATTTAGGCGGTCTGATTTGTGCTTATCATGGCTGTCTTGCTTTCCTTGTCTGTAAATCAAGTAAGCATGTTCAGTTGTGCTGTCTGGAATGTTTCGCGCACAATCTCAACGTTCCGGGTTCGAATCCTGTCGTGTCCAGATTGATAGACACTGAATTTTTTTTTTCGTGCGAACGCTCCTTCTTCTACGAAAAGTAATGGCAACCCACCGTACTGCACTAGTACCACGGAATTTATACTGGTTAAATAAGTTGGCTGATGTAAGAAGCGACGGTCTGCAAAGGGCACGCTACCTACTTTATGTATATATCATCATCATCATCATGTTCTATGTCTTTTATAGGACGTCGCTCCTATCACAGTCTGTTTAAAAGAAACTCTTTCCCTCGCCAAACCACCAGCTTCCGCCACAGTCATGCCCAAGCATTCCTGGATATCTTGGTGCCATCGTCTTCTTGGTCTACCTCTTCCTCTTTTGCTTGGCACTATATGTTCCATCATTGTTCTCTCAAGACCGTTGTGTCTCTTGATGTGACCGAAGTATTTCAATTTTCTGGACAAAATGAAATTGATGAACCAGTTCTCCTCCATGCTCGACTCTTGCCGAATGTCTATATTTTCTCTGTCCATGGTATTCTGTGGATCTTTCTGTAACATTTTGAATCGAAAGACTCGATGCCTTTTTTTTTAGAAGTTTTTGTAATCGTCCGTGATTCGCAGCCACAAGAAAAACACAGGCTCTCAAGACTTTCGCTTTTGTCGTTGTGATGGTGCTCTGACATCATTTTTTTTCAGGTTGTTAAGCCTCACAGTCGTCATATTTGTCAATTCTATCAATTTTGTAAAAAATATATATATACGTTTTATGGCCTTTTTCGTCTTGACAGACGGTCAGTAAGCTAGTCTGTTGTAGAGATGGCGGTGGCAGCATCTGTCCTGGAGGGACATCGACTTTCATGGCTGATTTTGCCGGTTCTCGATTGACAGGGACGACAGCAGTGTACCCAGATAAAGATCTAATGGAGTGGTCTACGCTCCTTTCTTTTGGGCCGCTTGTCTCCTATCTTTGTCATCAGAACTGGCTCTAATGCCTCGATGACCCTTCACAAGGTCTCTCTGTATGTATCTCTAACTTCTGCAATCTCCTCCCAGGTATTTGCATTGATCGTAAATAGGTTCATGGATTTTTTTCAAATGTCCTTGTATCTTAATGTAGGCCTTCCTTGTGATCCGGTACCCGATATGAGTTCACCCATGAGTAACTGCTTCGGAATGCGGGTATTTGACATTCGTTTCACGTGACCAAACCAAATACAAGTGTGTGTATATATATATATATATATATATATATTAGAACTGGACAAGAAGTGATTTCGAAGTCGGTATGTTGTGATTGGAAATCCATACACCACGCAATGATATGTACAAAAAGACATTTTTTATTAAAGGTCTGCAATCAAGGAATGAAACGTTTTGTCAGACACCATGTTTTTGTGACAAAGTGTAGGACTATTTTTACGTGAGTTCTAAGCTTCATAAATTTAACAGCCAAATAATAATTTCCTCTTTTTTTCTGTCCATCCCTAAAGTTTTAATCTGATAATATGACTGGCAGAGCGTTACAACGATTGCTAATCACAGTAAAGGTACCGAAATCATTTCCTGCTAACGGGATATTCCATTTGACACAAATGTATTGAAAATCTGGGTTTCTCTCCTTCTTAGGCGTTCGTACTAAAAATGGCGTTCTGATGTTGTTATCGTATATCTCCAGCGAAATCATCGATACTTTCACCTTTCCGCCGATACATTCGATTTCTGCTGACTTCTTGGGGACCTGGGTTTACCTTCTCATTGATATTCTTATTTTCTTAGCCAGACTTTGCTAGTGCAGTTTCTAGGGCCATCACTTGGAGGCTGAATAGGGTCTTGGTTAGCTCTGCCTCGCTGACCCTGATGCAAGCAGTCAGATATGAGTCGATGGCAACGGTCAGCTGATTACAGTACTGCATCCTCGTACCTCGTTCCTGATTTAGTGTTAGGGAAGCAAAGGCAGCAAGGAAGGGAACTCGTCACGCCATCCCATACACACGTAAAGTCGTACAACAATGACGTTTCTAACACTTCCCCCAGCCGTGACTGTTATAGAATTGTTGTTCTTGTTTAATGCTCACAATGAGAAAGTTTTTGCTTTTGTGTGCCCTGAAAAGGACGTTAAGTGGCGGGTTGTAAAAGCTGTCCTCACATCCCGAGGGTGCTGATGAAGGTGAAGCGCGGCCCTCAATGCGTTTGTGCTATGCTAGGCTTCATCTGTGTGACTCTCACTACTACGGAGATCATGTCGAACCACATTTGGTCAGACAGACTGACTTGAAAACAGTTTTCAGAGAACGCTGCATGCAAGGCAGTAGTGGTCTTGATCAGTGTATTGTGTCTGACCCTGACGCAAAGTCTTGGTCAATGTATTGTGTCTGACCCTGACGCAAAGTCTTGGTCAGTGTATTGTGTCTGACCCTGACGGGAAGTCTTGATCAGTATATTGTGTCTGACCCTGACGGGAAGTCTTGGTCAGTGTATTGTGTCTGACCGTGACGGGAAGTCATGTCAGTGTATTGTGTCTGACCGTGACGGGAAATCTTGATCAGTGTATTGTATCTGACCCTGACGCGAAGTCTTGGTCAGTGTATTGTGTCTGACCCTGACGGGAAGTCTTGGTCAGTGTATTGTGTCTGACCCTGACAGGAAGTCTTGGTCAGTGTATTGTGTCTGACCCTGACGCGAAGTCTTGGTCAGTGTATTGTGTCTGACCCTGACGGGAAGTCTTGATCAGTGTATTGTGTCTGACCCTGACGCGAAGTCTTGGTCAGTGTATTGTGTCTGACCCTGACGGGAAGTCTAGGTCAGTGTATTGTGTCTGACCCTAACGGGAATCATTCTATCTAGACCATGATTATAATGGCACAGAGGAGTCCAGCTGTCCTAGGGGTGCTGCTGTCCTAGGGGTGCTGCCGTCCTAGGGGTGCTGCTGTCCTAGGGGTGCTGCTGTCCTAGGGGTGGTGCTGTCCTAGGGGTGCTGCTGTCCTATGGGTGCTGCTGTCCTAGGGGTGGTTCTGTCCTAGGGGTGCTGCTGTCCTAGGGGTGCTGCTGTCCTAGGGGTGCTGCTGTCCTAGGGGTGCTGCTGTCCTAGGGGTGCTGTTGTCCTAGGGGTGCTGCTGTCCTAGGGGTGGTTCTGTCCTAGGGGTGCTGCTGTCCTAGGGGTGGTACTGTCCAAGGGCTGGTGCTCTCCAAGGGGTAGTGCTGTCATAGGGGTCGTGCTGTCATAGGAGTGGTGCTTTCCTAGAGGTGCCGCTGTCCCAGGGGTGCTGCTTTCCAAGGAGTGCTGCTCTCCAATGGGTGTCGCTGTCCTAGGGGTGCTGCTGTCCTAGGGGTGTCGCTGTCCTAGGGGTGCTGCTTTCCTAAGGGTGGTGCTGTCCTAGGGGTGATGATGTCCTAGGGGTGGTGCTGTCCTAGGGGTGCTGCTGTCCTAAGGGTGGTGCTGTCCTAGGAGTGGTGATGTCCTAGGGGTAGTGCTGTCCAAGGAGTGCTGCTCTCCAATGGTTGGTGCTATCCTAGGGGTGTCACTGTCCTAGGGGTGTCACTGTCCTAGGGGTGTTACTTTCCTCGGGGTTCTGCTGTCCTAGAGATTCTGCTGTCCTAGGGATGCTGCTGTCCTTTGGGTGTCATTGTCCTAGAGTTACTGTTGTCTTAGGAGTGTCACTGTCCTAGGGGTGTCACTGTCCTAGGGTTACTGTTGTCCTAGGAGTGTCACTGTCCTAGGGGTGTCACTGTCCTAGAGTTACTGTTGTCCTAGGAGTGTCACTGTCCTAGGGGTGTCACTGTCCTAGAGTTACTGTTGTCCTAGGAGTGTCACTGTCCTAGGGGTGTCACTGTCCTAGGGTTACTGTTGTCCTAGGAGTGTCACTGTCCTAGGGGTGTCACTGTCCTAGAGTTACTGTTGTCCTAGGAGTGTCACTGTCCTAGGGGTGTCACTGTCCTAAACGTAGTGCTGTCCTAGTGGTGCTGCTGTCCTAGTGGGGTCGCTGTCCTAGGGGTGTCACTGTTCTAGAAAAGTATATTGACTTAGGAGAATACTTGTGTTCTATGAGATTGCTGATATTATATAGGAATGCTGCTGCCATAAAGGAATGCTGCTGTCCTAAATACAAGCTGCTTTCCTATGAAATGTTGCTGTCTTAGAGAATGATGCTGTAATCCACACTGATGGCTGTCATTTTAAACACACTCTAGCGTTGTTAGCTCTAGCGTTGTTAGCTCTAGCGTTGTTAGCTCTGGCGTTGTTAGCTCTAGCGTTGTTAGCTCTGGCGTTAACGCCATCTTGAGAGAGACAAACGGAATAGATCGCCCAAAACAAAGGCGGAAGAGTTTTATTACGCAGTAGCCATGCGTTCAAAGCGTATCTTTTGATCCCCAAAGGGGAAATGAGACCAGAATTGCCACTCCAAATTGTCAAGAAAAAGAAACACAAGATAAGGAGTTAAAAACAACCGAGATGACACGTTTAAAAACAGGCAAGATAACGCGTTAAAAATTCTGAGAAGAAACGCCAAGAAAATCCAAGTTGAACTCGTTTGTATTTTTATTGTTATTTTATTATGTAGAAAAAATATACCTTTTTTTGCAACATTATAGAGTCTCCTGGATCAATAATATCATCCTAAATGTAGTATCATGATATACATCAAAATGCATATATACACACATACATACATACATTTATACATAACTACATAAATGTGTGCATATATATACACACACACACACACACGTACATATGGTACATATACAAACACATGCATACACACACATCAAGGACAATCATTGAGTAACAGTAATTGTATTAATAACATTTGTATAAGAGTGCGGACAAGGAATTTGTTCTCTTATTTTTCGACATAGTCCCGGTGACTGGCAAGGCACTTTGTTCACATGTCCACTAACTTGTGGATGATCTCTAAAAAAATGTCTTTTGGTGTGACCTTTAACTAATTTTGCACAGCCTCCATTGCCTCGTTGTCAGCTGCCTTGCTTCTATTCACTGTCTATTCAATTCAACAGCGGGGCGACCATGTTGAACGCTATATTGCGCATGTGCATCTGCTTGATCCTCACAACCCTTATATGAACTATAGATAACGACTCATTTCGTGTCCTGAAATACGAATTTTCGTCGTAGACACTTACATGCAATTTACAATGTACTTGATGTTACTTAATGACTGTCCTTTGCATTACAAATATGTCATATATATATATATATATATATATATATATATATATATATATATATACCAGGCGTGTTCAAATGAAACCGGATCTAACCACAGCAAGTGAAATTACGTACGATGCGCATGATGACGTCACGTCTGGTGCATACAGCACATACCAACCGTCAAGTTTGCAAAATTACATTATCCTCTGACTCATAGTTTCCTCAGAAGACCGTTGAAAACATGGCGGGTGTGATACGGAATCCGCCCAGAGTTGATCAGCGAGCGGTGATTGGGTTTCTAACAGCTGAAGGATGTCGACCAGTTGACATTCATCGCAGAATGCAGGCAGTGTATGGTGACACAGGTGTGTCGAACACAACAGTGAAGAACTGCACAACGATGTTTAAAGAAGAACGTGAGTTAACGAAAGATCTTCCGAGACCAGGTCAGGCGCTTATTGTGCGTCAGAAGATGCCATCGCCAAAATTGATGCAGCAATTCGGGTGGACCGTCGTCGGAGCTTACGTTCGCCACACTCTTGTTACCATACACTGCCTGCATTCCGCGATGAATGTCAACTGGTCGACATCCTTCAGCTGTTAGAAACCCAATCACTGCTCGCTGATTAACTCTAGACGGATTCCGTTTCACACCCTCAATGTTTTCAACGGTCTGCTGAGGAAACTATGAGTCGGAGGATAATGCAATTTTACAAACTTGACGGTTGGTATGTGCTGTTTACATCAGAAGTGATGTTATCATGCGCATCGTACGTATGTTCACTTGGTTCAGTTATATCAGGCCGGTTTTATTTGAATTCGCCTCGTGTATGTATATATATATATATAATATTTTTTAAAATTTCTTTTTACATGAGTATACAGTACATTAAAAAAAAAAAAAAAAAAAGTTACAATCATTTATATAAAGCAAATATGACTATTTCAAACACAATGTATTGCATTTCGATACTAGATATTGTTTATTGAAAACGTCAATGCTGTTCAATTAAAATGTTAAGATAATTCAAATTACTCATGCCAACAGTTATCAGCAGTAACAATTCCTAAACATGAGCTTCTTCAGACAGTCCCGGTTTGCACGGAGCTTTGCTGCGGGGGTCCTATCAGTTACAACTTATTGGTTATTTTTAACTAAATTTAATTGTTTTTCAATGATCAGGCACAACATATTGATCAGACTTGTTAGTCAGGGTCAGGCACAACATATTGATCAGACTTGTTAATCAAGGTCAGGGTCAGGCACACCAAATTGATCAGACTTGTTAGTCAGGGTCAGGGTCAGGCACAACATATTGATCAGACTTGTTAGTCAGGGTCAGGCACAACATAATGATCAGACTTGTTAGTCAGGGTCAGGCACAACATATTGATCAGACTTGTTAGTCACGGTCACGCAAAATATTCTGGCCAAGACCCTCACCTCGTTTTCTTCTTCGTAGCCTGCCTGGAAACGGGCTGTTTTCCTGGAAGCTTGTCTAACGGGGTGAGGGATCGACGTGATCCTCGTAATAGTAAGCGACACACAGATGAAGCCAAGCATTGCACCACCGCCTGGAGGACCCTGGTCTACCTTCATCAGCCCGCTCGGGATGTGAGGTAAGCTGCTGCAAACTGCCAATTAACGTCCTTTTCAGGACGCATAAAAGAGTAAACCTACTTCATGTGCGCATTCGAAACAACGACTTTGAATGTCAAAAACATAATGGGGCACACAATTATAATCGGTATGGTCAAACCGCACCAAGAGGAAAGCAAAAATGAAACCTACGCTACGACGAAAATGCCTTTGTCGGGAACAACGAAGAACAACAATATTGATCTAAAAAATCACAGAATGGATTAATACATAAATGGGATGTGTCAATATAATGAGGAAGTCATGGCGATGCACGGACGAGTAAAGTGGAAGATAAGAGGGCACGATTTCTGAATTATTGAGGTTGGACACCCGTGACCAGTGTTGAGCACGTTAAAAAGCCTTTAGTGGTTAGAAATGAAGAGAGTGGGCTTAGCGTATGCTGCACGGACAAATTCAAAAATTCTAGTTACAAATCTACCCAAATTATTTTAATCTTTCCCAAAGCGTAGTACGCCTCAGAAAATTGTTAAATACCTACTACGGACAGTCTTCGGCTAACTGGCATCAGACATTAACAACATACTTTTTTTTAAATACAAAGAAACAACAAAAAGTAGCAGCAGTGATCCAACGTCACTAGAAAGGATATGACAAAATTCAATGTCTTCCCCCCAAAAAGGCAGGATCCCATGATTTCAGTAAAAGATAAATCAAGACATGATACATTGAATAAACCATCGAGACATGATACATTAAATGAAACATCGAGACATGATACATTGAATGAAACATCGGGACATGATACATTAAATGAAACATCGGAACATGATACACTGAATGAAACATCAAGACATGATACACTGAATGAAACATCGAGACAAATTACATTAAATGAAACACCGATCCATGATACATTAAATGAAACACCGATCCATGATACATTAAATGAAACATCGGAACATGATACACTGAATGAAACACCGAGACATGATACATTAAATGAAACACCAAGACAAGATACATTGGATGAAACAAACGCTAAGGCATGATATATAAGATCAAGATGATGAGCGGCGCATGAACTGCAGCGACCCATAGCTGAATGCTACCGTCGGGGCCAGCGAACCACAGCTGGCAAGACTCTTCTACACCTCGACGCGGTGATCCTGGATAACAGGCTGCAACAGAGCAGGCTGGCTAAGCAGAAGAGATCGAAGAGGAAACGTTAACCCAGTACTTTAAAAAATGTCTGCTGAAGTCGGATGTATTGGGCTAAAAGGTGCCGCTTTCGTAGTCACGCTGTAAACTACATCACAACGCATTCCGTTCTCTGGACTACATTCTGCTTCTTAAGCCCTTTTCAGGGTTTGGTAGCGGGAGATTGAGAACGAACTCAGCCAAGCCAAAGCTAATGCAGGATACAGTGAATGAAACGCTGCCATGTCTGACGTCACTGTTATTAAATGTGTGTGGTGTCGCTTTCGTTCATACATTACTCGGTATCAATTGAGACTGTCATTATGTACTGTGGAAATAGCTATTGTAGACACCGTTTGCTTAAACATGCTCTAGCGGACGTGACTTTCTGACAAGATTGAATGAAACAATCATGGCTGCCACGTCTTTCAGGAAGGGGGAGATCATATCTAAGGAGAACTTGGCAACCGTCGTTCAAATATTTGTACACGTTGGGAGATCGTCACTGGAGCTTCAAGAATCAGTGTCAGTGTATCTAAGGTAACCAATTTCTGGGCTAATAAGGGCTGCAGGTGCAACATTTGACGAAGGGTAGTATGATACCAGTCGTGGATGAAGTGTTGGAAACATTCTGGTACTAGTCTTAAACTTGTTGAGTTGTGTGAACAATATTAGAAAGATAGAAAAGAAAAGATACCTAAGGGTTATAATAGATCATTCAGTTAAGGTGAGTGAGCAAGTCCAGGTAGCACTGGAAAAGTAAAATGCAATGTTAGATATGATAAATAGAAATATTTAAGATGGTAGAAAGGAAAGGATTGTCAAACTGTATAACGCATTAGTTAGATCTAGATTGGAGTACTGTGTTCTAGTGTGGAGTTATTATCGTAGATGAGATATAAACATACCGGAAAGGATACAAAGAAGAGTGACAAAGCTGATAATGAGATTCATGAATTAGAGATATGAGCAAAGAGAAAAATGTGCCTAGTGTCTAGAAAAGAGAAGAATTCAAGGTGATTAAATTCAAGTTCAAAAGAAAATCAAAGGAAAGGATAACTAATATTTCTTTATTCAGAGAGTGGAGAATGCGATTGGAATCCAGTGCCATCGAAAATAGGGGAGTCAGGGTCAATAATGCATTTAATAATAGATTGGATGGGCAAAGTTACTTTTAGATCAAGTGAAATAGAAGAAACTGGCTGCATACAGACTTTGCGAGATCTTCTAAACCAGTATAACGACGTTAGGTTTAGTTAAGTGTGGTGGTGGTAAGTTCCCAGTCACACTGCTTTTCTTCTATCCAATTAGTAAGCCAGGTAAAGTTTTACATTTGGGTATACTGTAGTTTGTCGATAACTGAGTCGGACTTCGAGACGCATTGAGAAGACTTCGTCCAGCTTCACTTGAACTCAGATCTTGTGTAACAAGATTCAAGATTTAGGGAGTAACTTTGTGACAATCAGCACCAGAAGGATCCAGCGATTACTGAAGCTAATTAGTTTATAGGATGATTTTTCTAGCTCCATGCACAACCTACTTTAGTGTCTTTTTGAAACTAACTTTGAAGATGACATTGATTTTAACGTTTTCTATCCACGAAACACATCAATTGATGTAATGTGGCAATATAAATATGTTTTGGATAATACTTTAAGAAACAATAGCAACTAGAGAGGATACAGGAATATTACGAATGAGTAACAATAACAACTAGAGATGATACAGGAATAAACTAGTGAACAACAATAACAACTAGATGATTCAGGAATAAACGAGTGAGCAACAATAACAACTAGAGATGATACAGGAATAAACGAGTGAACAACAATAACAACTAGAGATGATACAGGAATAAACTAGTGAACAACAATAACAACTAGATGATACAGGAATAAACGAGTGAGCAACAATAACAAAAAGATGATACAGGAATAAACGGGTGAACAACAATAACAACTAGTTGATACAGGAATAAACGAGTGAGCAACAATAACAACTAGAGATGATACAGGAATAAACGAGTGAGCAACAATAACAAAAAGATGATACAGGAATAAACGGGTGAGCAACAATAACAAAAAGATGATACAGGAATAAACGAGTGAGCAACAATAACAAAAAGATGATACAGGAATAAACGGGTGAGCAACAATAACAAAAAAATGATACAGGAATAAACGAGTGAGCAAGAATAACAAAAAGATGATACAGGAATAAACGGGTGAGCAACAATAACAAAAAGATGATACAGGAATAAACGGGTGAGCAACAATAACAAAAAAATGATACAGGAATAAACGAGTGAGCAAGAATAACAAATAGATGATGCGGGATCTAAACGAATGAATAAGTCTTGTCTAGGATATCACAAAAGGAAGATAAAAGGCGTATCACGCAAGCAATATAGCAAGGAAATGACTGGCCTTATGTGCTGGTCATTGATTTCATCCGTTGAATTATAAGATCAATGTTTTGGGGTGGATTCTACTTGACAGCCGCAACGACTATTTCATTTGTCAGCTCCGTCTGTCATTTCCTTAGCGACGAGATAAAAAACAAAAACGTACAGCGTGGTTAATCCATTTGATCATTGTCGACAGTGAAGGAAAATATTGGTCCACTGAGCACGCTCAAGCATGATATTAAAGTCGGCCAAGAAATGCCAAATTCGTTTCTCTGTAAAATTTTTGTTGTCAAAACATACGCACAGAAAGGTGTGATTAGTCCTGCTTGGTGTACGTGCTGATGTAGACGTATATGACGTTGTGTTGAAGTTTTAAGCGAGGCTGTGATGAAGAAGAGTTGACGAAACGGATAGTGGGATTCCATAATTAAGTTATTAGGAAAGACTCAGGAAAAAAACCGGCAGTGTCTAGAGAAAAGAATAATACGATGTGATTTAATATTGGTTTATAAGATAGCCAACGGAAAGGATAAATTAGACTAATAGGTTTTTTTTTCCTTCAAAATACAGCTGTCTACGAGAACAATAGAGCACAGCTACAAATTAATTAAAGATAGGTCCAGATTAGATAACAGTAACATTTGTTAAGTTAGAGAGTGGTGAATGTTTGAAATGCATTGCCACAGGAAATAGTGGAGGCAGGGTCAATTACTGGATTCGAAAACATATTACATGCGCGTAGTTTTTAGATCAAGTGAATGTAAAATAAACTGGTTGTATACAGACTCTGCAGAGGCTTCTAAACCAGTGTAAAATTGTTAGGTTAAGCTAAGATTGGACAGACGCATTATTTTTCAGCACGACCTTTTTTAGACCATTTCACCCCAAACTTTTTCAATACCTCCACATTTGTTTTCTTCTCTTTCCAAGAAATGCGATCTGATCTTCTATATATCCACATTTTGATGGCTTCGATACTCTTTTCCAACTTGTTATTCCGCGTCCATGTTAATGTGCCATAAAGTAGTGACGAGTATACATAACACCTGGAAATTCTCATATTCAATTTATGGTTTTATCAGTTTGGATGTTAGTATGTTTTGCATGTTGCTGAATGTCATTTTGGCAATACCTATTCTCTGTCTGATTTATTTATCACAGCTGTCTCTTCTCACTGTTATATGTCCTTTATAGAAGAAACTTTGTACATGTTCCATAAGTTGATCTTTTATTTGTATCTGGATACATGGCTGGTTTTTTTGTTTTTTTGTGTGTGTGTGATTACTTTCCCCAAGTATCACAGTCGTTGTTATCTTGTGTGCACGCACGGCCACGCTACATAAACTAACACAGGCACCACAAACATACACCAGACAACGTGCAATAAATACACCATTGTCTGAGCCGATACGAAACCCTGCACCATCTTCACTCAACTCTAAACAAATAGCAGCCTTCTACTCCCTTGCTGCCATTTCCTACAGAAAATATCAAACGCTCTCTAGTGTCAAGAATGTGCGCCGGAAAGCGCGGAAGAGAGAACCATTAATGCAAGATGAAACAAGTAAGGTTACTCTTGTCTGGAAAGGTTCAGAGAGAAAGACATTCTCTTTGGGATGTGGAAATCGAATGCATATGCGCGAGATGTCTCGTGTTTGCTATGTCACGCGCTTGCCTGGATACGGTCACCACATTTCGCGCATGCTTCGGGGGTCAAGTCCGCGCGTTATGAAGGATACCATTTGTTTTGGCGGGAAACATTGCAAAGGTGTTAGCGTATATCTGGAATGGTTTCTTCGTTCAGACGAGAAGTTTGGAACGGATGTCACCTTATTCAAAGTATTTTTCCCGTTTTGTTTTGCAACGGTCCTTACCCTTCATCGCTAACGGAAAGGTTCGTCGATCCTTTTAGAGCATAGGCCATTGACAACCCTCCTCCAGCATGTTTGGTCATGAGCTGCTCTTTCTGTTTTTCTCCAGATAGAGTTCAGTGACCGAAGTTCATTTTAGCGGTCTCTTCTCCAGGTGTTTCTTGGTCTACCTCACCTTCCTCTTTCCCTGTGGATTCCATGTCGGGCCAATGAAGAGAGATATTGGTCTTGGTAAGTATGTTGCATCTTAACCTAACGCCTAGTCTTGGTCAGTAAATTGTTCCTAATTCTGGCTAGAAGTCTTGTTAGGTATATTTTGGTATATTGACGGCGTGGGCTAGTGGTTAAGCGACACGGCTCACAACCCCAAGGTGCTTGATTCGATCCCCATCACAGCATCGGCCGTTACCCCGGGGAAGCAAACCCTTAGAAAATGCGGGAGTAAGCAGACCCTTACATAAAATTCATGCCGAAGTCGGATGCACTAGGCAGACAGGCGCAAAATAAAAACCGTAGTGCAAAGCACATCGCTTTGGGGAATAGAGAAATGAGGCGACAGCAAATTTAAAAAAAAAAACTTAATGGGAAAACTCCTTTGAAACGTCACATTCCAAGGTTACTAAATAATGGATCTTATATTTTGCCAAGGTTTATAGTCAATCTACAGAAAAATAAAACAAATTCATGATACAAAACAAGAAAACAACAAATCACTATTGAGAGGAATTATTTCACTGAAACCAACTGCATATCCATCTTTGTTTCTAGGACACGCTATTATAGTTGCACCGAGAGTTGACATATGCAAGTTCCGTTATTTAGTCAGCTGTGGAATGTGACTTTTAAAAGACATTTTTCTGTGAGTCAGAAGGCCTGTATCTACAGTAGGATGTGGTCTGACCCTGACGCGACGTCAGGGACAGTATGTTGTGCCTAACCCTGACGCGACGTCTTGGACAGTATGTTGTGCCTAACTCTGACCTGACGTTTTGTTCAGTTTGTTCTACTTAACCCTGACCCGACGTCTTGAACAGTATATTATGCCGTCTCAGCTTCCTCCTTCGTATAAATGAAATTTTGTAACGAAAAACGTACGCTTTATTTAAAAATTCACTTGTTAACTTCTTACATAAACAACATTCACGTTAATCTGGCCACTAGTTCAACAGTCTGGTATGTCATTCTTCATTGCTGTGTTTATTCCAATTGCCGAGATCAGTTCGAGGATTTATAGGCCAGTCCACACGCACTTTACAGGCCAGCTTTTGATTTTACTTTCGATCGAGAAAAAAAAAACAACCTACACTTTACCGAGGTTTTGAATTCACGTACTCTAGGTTAAAAGTTAACATTCTAACCAATTCGCCGGGCGCTCCACTGTCATGCTGTGGTATTAGGTTGTGTTGATTTATTGGTTAGACCTTTCATAATATGTGGAGGGGAGAGGGAAAATAACGTCTGGTCACGCAAAACATAATTATCAGACATGTTAGTTAGGGTCAGGTAAGATATGATATCAGACATGTTAGTTAGGGTCAGGTAAGATATGATATCAGACATGTTAGTCAGGGTCAGGTAAGATATGATATCAGACATATTAGTCAGGGTCAGGTAAGATATGATATCAGACATGTTAGTTAGGGTCAGGTAAGATATGATATCAGATATGTTAGTTAGGGTCAGGTAAGATATGATATCAGACTTGTTAGTCAGGGTCAGGTAAAATATGATATCAGACATGTTAGTTAGGGTCAGGTAAGATATGCTGATCAGACATGTTAGTCAGGGTCAGGTAAGATATGCTGATCAGACATGTTAGTCAGGGTCAGGTAAGATATAATATCAGACATGCTAGTCAGGGTCAGGTAAGATATGCTGATCAGACATGTTAGTCAGGGTCAGGTAAGATATGATATCAGACATGTTAGTCAGGGTCACGTAGAATTTGCTAGGCAAGACCACCACCTCGACTTCCTCGTAGTATTGTCTGGAAACGCGCTGTTTTCATGACAGGCTGGCAAACGAAATGGGGATCGACGTGGTCCCCGTAGTAGTGCGCGGCACACAGATAAAGCTAAGCAAAGTACAACTGCCCGAAGGACTCCGGCCCACCTTCTTCGTAACGCTTGGCGTGAGAAGAAAACTACTGCAACCCGTTATAGTTATGAGGAAAGCATCCGACAAACCCAGGTGACTGAATGCAGGTTTATACGCTAATCAACGGAGAGGATAAATTAGACTATAGCAAGTTTTGGGTCAAAATACAACCACATACAAGGAAAAGATAACACAGTTACAGATTAATTAAGGAAAAGTTCAGATTGGATAGCAGGAAATATTTTTATATTCAAAGAGTGGCGAATGCCTGGCCACAGGAAATAGGGAAGGTATGGTCAATTTAATGCATTCAAGAACGGATTAGATGCGCGTAGGTGTTTTTAGATCAAGTGAATGTAAATTAAGCGGGCTGTATACATACTCTGCAGCGTCTTTTAAATCAGCATAAAACGTTACGTTAAATTACGTTTATTGAGTCAAACCTAACAAACAAACAACAAACTAATAACAAGAAACATCATCCACAAGGAAGAAGTAAAAGAAATCTCTTACAAATGACCATCGACATGAAAATGACAATCCTCAAGAGATGTCTCTACACTATTTACTATACTTGTCCAGGTGTTCTGTAACACCACGATCTCAAGTGGCGCGTGCGTTTACCCTGGTCGCATTAAGGCAACGTCCTTAATTGACACTCCCGATTTCAGGCATTAATGCTTGGGATTACCGGCCAGATCTTCTAATAGACCTTTCATGAAATTTGAAGATTTAAGAGGTTTAAAAAATTCATTAGCTGATGCACAAATCTGACGGAGGCGAATATATAATGAGAGCACGTAGCTTTTCTGACAAAAGCTGATATACGATGTGTCAGATTCCTCTGAGTAAAGTTCAGTTTGACTTGTGACAAATTGTATTTTGGGCACACACATTGTTGCTGGTCAGGTATCCATTAGCATTTGTTTGTCTGAAACGTTCTATAAATGTAAGTGAGAAATGCCTTTTAGAATGCATCATAAATAAAGGGTGTGTGTTTTTTCTGTTTAAATGGGTTATTGCATGAGTCGTCGACCTTGTTATACCTACCGCCTACTTTAAAACTTTTGGGAGGGTTCATTTTCCTTATCGCCCACTACAATCTAAATTGAAGAACATTGTGCGATTATTCACAGATTTTGTGTGTGTGTGGATGTTTGTAAATATATCATCACTATGTGATATGTTCTTTGCAGAACGTCGCTCCTGTCACAGCCCGTGTGAAAGATACTCGATCTATTGTCAAACAGCCAGCCTGTCGCAGCCATGCCCAAGTATCCCTTGATATCGTGGCGGCATCGCATTCTTGTTCCGCCTCTGCCTCTCTTGCCCAGCACCACACCTTTTATTACCGTTCTCTCGAGACCGTAGTGTCTTTTGATGTTGCCTAAGAATTTCATTTTTTTTGTTCATGATAGAATTTATGAACCGGTTCTCCTGTATGCCCAACTCTTGACGAATGTATTCATTCTTCTATTTTTCGGTCTATGGTATTCTGGGAACCATTCTATACTATTTCGACTCCAAGGACTGGACTCTCTACCTGGAGGTTTGGGTAACAGTCCATGTCTGCGTGTGAGTGTAATATAATCCCTTTAGCCATGAGTTGGCAGCTCTTGACAACCCAATGCCTCCTGGACAACAACACACGTGCTCTTGACAACCCAATGCCTCCTGGACAACAACACACGTGCTCTTGACAACCCAATGCCTCCTGGACAACAACACACGTGCTCTTGACAACCCAATGCCTCCTGGACAAAAAATACGTCCTCCTCAATTGTTGTAGTGATGTGAAGAATGTGTTGTTGTATGGTTCAGTGTGGGTGGGGGGGGGGGCAGGGGGGGTGGATGCATGGTGGGGGCACCAAGTTTCGCAGATCGGCCAGCCCGGAGCACAAAAGTCAGGAGATTTTGCTCGACTGACTCCTCATGGTTGTGGCATAATCTGCAGTTTGGTTCATGCAGTTGGTCTCTTCGGTTCAGATGTTTTTTGAGAGGGGCATGGCCTGTTCTCAACTCGAAGATCAAACTCTGGTCTCTTCGTTTCAGTTTCTTGGCTGGGTCTTGGAGATCAGGTTTTGCTCTGTCCATGTTTAATAGCAGTGTGCTGCCACTGGAAAAAGATTTTCAAAAAGTTCACTTCTTAAGCTGAGCTGGTACTCTGCCTTACTTTCCTCAGGTCGAGTAGCCTAAGCATTGCCATAATAATAATTATATGATTTAAATACAGAATGTCATTATTCTGTTACCTCCTCTCCCCCCCCCCCCCCCCCCCCCCCCCCCCCCACCTGAAAGATAAAATCGGCCACCAGTGAGCGCTAGCGTCCAGTTTGAAGAACACTGGTCTAGTGCTTATCAGCCGAGTGATTTGGGTTCGATCCGCAGTTGGTGCGGGTTTTTTTCTACGATCACAAAGACAGCTTCTCAGATCGACCCAGCCTCCAAAATTGTGTACCAGAACAATCTGAGAAGAAAAGTGGTCGGCATGATTTTGAGTAGCCCTATTGTGCCAATGGTCATAATATGGGTCTAACACTACATTTATAATAAACAAGAACTGGTGTTAATAGGTTCTCTTCTTCTCATTGGTGTCAAAATGAATTACCTCATGCAACAGAAAAAGTACTTCCTTTCTTTTCGTCTTAGTTCTGCTTGTGCTTTTCAGCGCGATGAAGATGTTTCTTGACTGGACCTAGTATGTGATCAGTACACTGGGAGCTTCATTGCTTTCGTTACTTTTGCTGTCTATATTTTCCGTGGGTGGCTCTTGGTTCTGTATCCATTGTATAGGTGACGCAACAAAGATGGCGCCGCAACTGGCTGCGGGTCTACATTGATCTACTGTTTTGGTTCATTTGGATGCCGCGAGACCACGGATTGGCCTGGATTTCACAGTAGTCGACGACTTACACTTGTGTTCACGGAAAGGTGGTGTTGTTTTCCGTTTGGACTCTTTAATTCGTTAGTTTTTTTAAAGATTTCTTCCGTCCGATTATTCTGGTCTGGACATCGGCTAAATGAATGGCACTTCGCTTAAACCTGTGTCGTATTTCACGGCCTAGTTCACACGGCTGAATTTCACGAAATTGGCGTGTGAGAAATTTAGACACTACTTTAATTAACTGAACACAGCCGGGGAGAGATGCTAGACTCACTCACGCTGAGTGATGTCTCTACGACCTCTTGTGGTTATGAAAAAGGCACAACATACAACTTTGTGTGTCATCCCCCATCCGCTGCCTTGCGGAATACCTGTTTATGGGAAAGGCTTCGAAGTAAACCATGAGGAAAATCTGCATCCTATGATATCTCCAGTCGACTCGATAACTATCTTGTAACTGGCCAAAGGTAGCTCGGGACCAGAGAGTGAGGTTGACAACAGGCGCAGTTTCTTCTTTACTTTAATCCAAATCACCGCGCAGGTCACCCATTTCAGCGGACACAGCAAGAGAGAAGACTGTCCACACGGTTGGACAAAGAGAGTGATCTTCATCACCTGTGATGGACGAACATCATCATCCATTGTATCTGTACAGCACTGCTTTCTGAAGGATACTGTCTGTTGTTTGTCGTGGCTGGTTTGTTGTCTGTTTATGAGGTCTCTGGCACTGGTTTTGTACCTACTTGTCTCCTAATATCTTCTTCTCTGATTCGATACATTCTTGTTACTCCAAGCATTCGTCGCAGGAATTTCATCTCTGCTGTTACGATGTTTTTTTCTTCTTTGTTTGTTAATGTACAAATCTGGCATTCATAGCAGAATGTGGGTAGGAATATTGTGTTGTATAGCGTTCTTTGTATATCCATTGCCGTTACGATATCCTGGTTGAAAATAAGAGACCACTGTAACCGACATGGTATCTCGCAAAAGGCAGTTATAGAGGTATGTGCATGGGGCTAGTAACTTCAATCAGTAAAACCTATGCGACTGAAACAAACCACGATAAATGCTGGGATACAGGATTTATGTGAAGGCGCCAGTTGTTGTGGTGGTCCACTAGGTCACTTAAAGCGAAGATGCGAATGATCACAACATGGAGAGCCTAACCGGCAAGGAAGCTGGAGCTTCTGTCTATAACGTCAAGACTGACGGTGTGAGAAACTGGCTATATCATCCTCCAATCTGATTATAAGAAAATATGATGTTGTTGCCTTTTTTATTTAAGGTCAACAATGGGTTGTTGTTGTTGTTTGCGAATTCCCACAATGAGTAGGTTACTCTTTTTGTGCGCCCTGAAAAAGACGTTGACTGGCCGGTTGCAATAGTTTTCCTCACATCTCGAGCGTGGATATGAAGATGGATCGGTGTCCTCCAGGCGGTTGTTCTATGCTTGGCTTCATTCGCGTGTCACTCATTACCACTGGGATCACGTCGATCCCGCACCTCGTTAGCCAGGCTGCAATGAAAACAGCCCGTTTCCAGGGAGGGCTACTAGGAAGCTGAGGTGAGGGTCTTGGTTGTTCCCACTGCTGGAAGGGGCTGCTAGAATTTATAGGACTGAAGAAAAAAGGTCGCTTCACTAGTCGCCGAGCACGCTATGTTTTTCTTGTACCACCTAATAAAATGAGCCTAATCCATCTCGGCAACGATGTTAGGAAAATGCTTCTTACTCCGAGACCAGACAAATGGAACACTTTGTATGGCACTAAACAACTGATAAACATGTGCAGATACCATTACATGGCATTGGGCCGAAGGGAAAGATCCCGGATAATGCTGAACAGGTAACAACAACAACAATTCATGTGCCTCTTATTAGGAGACTGGTATCATTCCGCTCAAACCTAACCAGTTGTAAATGGACACCCTATTATTCTGCAGAGGACGATACAGGGAGCAAGGGAAACAAAGAAAATTACAACTAGGAAGGACCAAACTTTCACCAATGAATGTTGACCTCGAATTAAGGGAATACAATGGCGTTATCTAGTCATTCATTTCTAAATGTGCGAAAGAACCGGGGGTTGCCGATGGAACTAGACGTAAGGAGGCGCCTTGACAATGGATAGGACAAATATTAAACAACAGATAACATTTAAAGGCAGTCACTGTTCTGGAATCCTCAGGGCAAAGGAAGAAGTGGCAAACTTAAACACTCATGAAGAGGTGAGTTGGAAACAGACCTAAAAACGGAAGGAAATACGTTCTGGGAGAGGCTAGAAATGTAGGCGCATGACAGGAAGTCTTGGAGAGTATTTGTTAAGGACCTATACTCCGTAGGGAGTTTATTGGTTTTGGTTTATAATCTTCGCCTTATTTCTCTATTCCTCAAAGCGGTGTGCGTTGCACTGTTTTTATTTTGCGCCTGTTGGCCTAGTGCATCCGATTTCGGCATACATTTTATGTAAGGGTCTGCTTCCTCCCGCAAGAGTTTGCTTCCCCTGGGGTAATGGCCGGTGCTGAGATGAGGAGCGAACCCGGCACCTTCGAGTTGTGGGCCGTGTCACTTAACCACCAGGCCACGCCGGCCCCTTGATTTATTTGATTGTTTACATAAGATACGACTTTGTACAATAATAATAATACGCTCATGCCACCAGGTGGCCTGTCGCGTCGAACGACGGTGTCCATGACCACGTCTACTGACGGCATCCCAGGCGGCCTGCTGTTTCTGTTGGGGAGGTGGAGATCTGTTTTAACCAAGTGCTGCGAGGGCAGCCGCGAGGACGTCTCCAGTGTGAGCACGGCCTCTTCTTGTCCCTGTCAGAGCATCTCGTAGGCTTGGACTTCCTGGGAAAGTCAAAGTGACCGAAGAGGGAGAGGCGACAGCGATCAGCCGTCGAGGCAATGTCTGCAAGTTGAGTACGTCGAACTACTTCACTGTTGGAAATGCCGTACCAGTGAATCCCAAGGAGGCGTCCCTTGTTGCGCAGGTGGAAGGCCTCAAGACGCTGCCGGTACTTCGTACAATGACGGTGGTTTACACATTCTCCCCAACGGCAGTATGCAACATTATCTTTACGTTTTTCGAAAACTGCTAATTTACAAGATGCTTGCGGGCCACATTTAGTCCACCGACCCCATTTTGTGAAATATCGCTTTCCATTAGTCCATGTCTATCAGTTTCTTATTCGGATCCTGACAATTGAACAGTTTGTCTCCTCTGCTCTATCTGCATCTTGCCGTGATGGAGAACTCCAACAACTGCCACCTAGCAGTAATATGACACAAGTGCCCCTGACTGATGATAGTAGTTCCAGCACGCTATAACCCTTTCAGGTAGTACTAGAACAAAAAGTCCCGGTTTGATTTGAACGTCTCTCGTATGTTGATGGGAACATATCTATCAGCAGGTTCTCCCAAACCAGACACGTCGAAAAAGAAAGGATAGACACAAACCGTTTGTCGTAAAGGCAGATTGGGCCAGCCATGGGCTCCAAAACGCGAATCTGCCAAAAACATGTTGAAATCTGATGTACTTGAAATCTGATGCGTTGAGTCACATGTCTTAACGAAATAACACAATATCATATTCATTGAAAGAGGAAGACAGAAAAAGGATTAGAAGAAGAATACGAGGTAAAAATAGGAAGAAAATGGAAAACAGGAAGATGAAACAGATGAATAATAGGATGAAGCAGATGAATAAGAAAATAAAACAGACGAAGAAGAAGAGGAAGCAGATGAATAATAAAATAAAGCAGAGGAAGAAAAAGATGAAGCACATCATGAAGATGAAACAGATGAAGAAGATGAAGAAATAGAAGTAGATAAAGATGAAGACCAGATGAAAAAGAAGTTGAAAATTTAAAAAAAAAGAAAAAGCAGAAGAGGAAGAAAAAGAAGATCAAAATGATCAAAAAGAAGAAGAAAATGAGAAAGAAGAAGAAGCAGAAAAATAAGAAGAAGAAAAAGTTTGTGATAATGATGAGACAGAAGGATAATAATGAGAAGAAATTATTATTATTAATTGCTTTTTAATTTAATTGCAGCTGCAGTTCTAATTCTCACAAATACATCGTACTTCCTTATAGCAAGTGAGCCAACGGGTAATGTTCCCTGCACTTCCTTAAATACGTGCAAATTGTCTTCATACCCGTGGCTACAACCTAATGCGTACATCAATCTAACCCACGAAAGACTCTCTCGGAGCCGCGTTATTAGCCACCACAGAATCACCTAATGTCGTGTGCACAGATGACATTTCTTTAGTTCTGCTAACGCTGTTTTTGTGACAACAAATTATGCGATTCGGGAGTCTTTTCCGTGATAATCACGTGACCCTTGCTAGAGTGAGTTCATGTTTGCTCGCCATCACATTAATAAGGCGAGGCTTAGAGTAGAAGGTTCCCCAACTACTGGATATCAACAGGGTCCCAAACTAAGCTGTATAATATTATAATCATCGTAGGTTTCTTCTCGTTCTTTCTCTAGCGATTCCGAGAAAAAACAGGTGGCTCATATCATATCATTCATGTATTAAATATTGGATAATAATTCTGCAACTTTCTTCTATTTCTGTATCGTGTACGGGGTATTGTTTCTTGCTTTCTTTTATTCCTGTATCATATATGGGATATTGTTTCTTGCTTTCTTTCATTCCTGTATCAAATATGAGGTATTATTTCTAGAGCTTTATTTTATTCCTGTATCATACTTGGGGTATTGTTTCTAGAACTTTTTTGAATTCCTGAATGATACTTGGGGTATTTTTTCTAGAGCTTTCTCTTATTCATGTAACATATATGGAATATTGTTTCTTGAACTTTATTTCATTCCTGTATGAGGTATTGTTTCTAGAGCTTTCATTTATTCCTGGATCATACTTGGGTTATTGGTTCTAGAGCTTTCATTTATTCCTGTATTATACTTGGGTTATTGGTTCTAGAGCTTTCATGTATTCCTGTATGAGACTTGGGTTATTGGTTCTAGAGCTTTCATTTATTCCTGTATCATACTTGGGCTATTGGTTCTAGAGCTTTCATTTATTCCTGTATTATACTTGGGTTATTGGTTCTAGAGCTTTCATTTATTCCTGTATCATACTTGGGTTATTGGTTCTAGAGCTTTCATTTATTTCTGTATCATACTTGGGTTATTGGTTCTAGAGCTTTCATTTTTCATGTATCATACTTGAGGTATTGTTTCTAGGGCTTTCTTTTCATCTCAAAAGAATACTTGACACCCACAAGCCTGTTTCTCTTTGTATGACCCTCTTTACCTTGACTCACGCTTCTCCCACACTGCTCTTACTCTTTCCCCCTCTCTTTCCTTTCTTTTTCTCTACTTTACATCGAAGGTACCACTACAGTTCACCTGAGTACTGCTCCGTGGGGACAAACAAATAGCAGATCAACTTTTAACATCTTCAGCTTGTCCAGAACAATGGCATTATTATGTAAAGAGAATCGCTTCAGAAGCTACTGCCGCAAGAGGTCACCTCAGCGCTTTACTATTAAAATAGTTCAATATTATTACCAATTAAATAATCAGGACTATTCATCAAAACGTGGAGTGAACATTATCTGCGGCATCTACGGAGTGGCAGAGAGACCTCTGTATATTTCTTCTTCTTCGTTGTTTGTTCTCAAACTCCCGCTATCAAACCCTGAAAAGTAGCAGGATATAGTCCGGAGAATGGAGTGTGTTGTGTTATAGTTTACAGCTTGACTGCTATATTTCCCCTTTCGATCCGACACATCTGCCTTCATTATGGCATTTTTGGGTACCGGGCTAGCCTTCCCTTTTCGATCCATTCTCCTTAGCCAGTCTGCCCCGTTGCAGGATAACCAGTTGGAGGTGCAGAAGAGTCTTGGTAACTGAGAGTTGCTGGCCCTTGTGCTAGCCGTCAACCTTGAGTCGCTGGCACTGGCGCCAGCAGTCAGCTTTGAGTCGCTGGCCCTGGCGCTAACAATCAGCTTTGAGTCGCTGGCCCAGGCGCTAATAGTCAGCTTTGAGTCGCTGGCCCAGGCGCTAGTAGTCAGCTTTGAGTCGCTGGCACAGGCACTAGTAGTCAGCTTTGAGCAGTACTCAGATGGACTGTAGTTTTGACAGCTCATTAATTTTTATCGATTTCTACAAATTCTTTGAAGTAATAAACTTAACTGAACGTCTTTATACTGGTTTAGAAGACTCTACAGAATATGTATACAGTCAGTTTCTTGTAGGGTGGTTACCCGATGTGCGAGTACATCTTAATAGACTCAAACACTGGAACTAAGTAGACCCGCAGCCAGTTAAGCGCCATCTATAGCTGCTCTTAACAAACCACATGAGCAAAGGTACAAATAACTTGGGTAGATTTTTAACTTGAATTGTGCCTGGGCAGTGGTCATCTCTAACTCTCAAAGAACTTTACCGTGCTGGACACTGGACACGGGTGTCCGATCTCACTTACCCAGAGACCAGGAGAATTTTTACCAGAAGATCCAGATGATAAAAAAATATCGGTTTCCACCGTGATTCGAATACGCGACATCCGGCACGCGAGGCAGAAACCTAACTTCGAGACCACTGTGTCTCCTGAAAGCGTTTCTCGTCTTTTGTATTCTTAGTTCTCTTTATCAGTACCTCCGACCTTGTCTATGTTGCTGCCTAAATATATGAATGAATCTACCTCTTCTAGTACCGCAAACTCCTAATACAGTCCGATTGTCTTTAGATTCTATTATTGTCATAATATGTGTTCTATCTCTGTACACTCTGACATAATTTTAGTGGCCATTAAGTAAGTCTATTTCTCTTTTGGTGGCATTTAAATAAAACCTTTAATAGTTCTCAGCGTTACCTGAGTTTAAGAGAAGCATTGTTTGTTGGTATGCTGGCTAGTTGGTTTGTTTTTTTTGTGTATTATTTTTCTTTCTCGTTCGTCTTCAGACTTCGACTTCAATTTCTCTAACGAAAGCAGCAGTCGACTTGAGGGTCCGTGCACTTCCGTACAGCTTCTCGTGGAAGGACACTTGCTGGTGCCAAATCCTACTTCTTTTGTCGGAAAACAGTGGCTGCAAAATATGTTCTGCCTTCATGGAGGCTGTGTCGCAGACACAAAGATCTGTAGTGCCAATCTTGTTGTACAGATGTTATCTGTCTGTTGTGACCTGTGCTTAGCCCGAGAATGATCACCTGGTCTCGCCTGGAGAGTTGATGGTAGGCATTGTTTTCTATGTGGCCAGGGTGGGCTTTTTTCCATTTTACACTGTACGTTGCCCTGATGGCTGCTTTTGTCTCATTGTATGTGGTTGCTGTATTACTCTGCTGCAGTGTTTCTCTCTCTCTCTCTCTCTTTCTCTCTCTCTATCTTTTTCTCTCTCTTTCTCTCTCTCTCTCTCTCTCTCTCTCTCTCTCTCTGGCAAGTCTGTTCGCCTCCTCGTTGCCTGGAATGTTGCTGTGGGTTCGTATCCACTGGACTATACTTATTTATGAAACACTGGGACAGGCGTTCGAGTGTGTCAGAGCGCCCAGATCATTGTTGTGGTGTGTTTTTGTTGGTCTGGTTGTTTTGTTTCTGAAGCTACTCATACTTAGTTCTTCACTCTTGAAACTTGTTCTTGAAATTAGTTCTTTCATTCCCAGCCCCACTTGAGAAGGTCAAGGTTAGTCCCTCTAGGTGCAGTGCAATGCAAGACTCCCCAGTAAACTCACCACTATGGGGATCACAGTGTCGATCCCAACCTGGTTGAACAGGCTGCTGTGACGCAGTTTGTTTTGATACGCATGACGAGCGCGCGAGATGGGAGGTGTCTTAAAGGCAAACCCAGGAAGTCTGGACAGGTTAACATTTGGAATAATGGTATTCAAACAGACAGGTTAATGTCTGTTGCCAGGTAGTCGAAGGCTATCCGTAGTAGGTATTTAAACTTCCTGCACCTTACTAGGCCTGGGGGAGGGGAGAGGGGTACAACTAATTTCTGTAGATTTTTAACTATAATTTGTTTGTAGTTTCTAACTGCCAAGGGATTTTGAACGTGCACTACACTGTAAGCGGGAGTCTGAACTCAGGAATTTTACCAGAAGATTCACTGAAAAAATCCAGGTCTCCACGTGATTTGAAACCACGACCTCTGGCATCCGACGTGGACACCTTACCTCGACACCACTGAGTCCCCAACAATACTAAGTCTATAAATAAATAAAAGATCGGGCCTTAATTTAACCTGGTGAGAGGGTGGGGATTCACACCAGATCACCGATTGATGGCATACTCTCTGCTCTCACTCCATTGCACAGAGACGTACCTCTGTGCACCAAAGTGTACTGTCACTTAATACACAAGTTATGGTAATGGCATTGTGGGCCATCGAAAAAGACGTGGTGGACCAGAAGAAAAGGTGGTGTCGGTCGTGGGAAAGCGTGGAGCGACGACAGATAAAGACCACGCGGGCCAAGTGTTTGACATATTGTCTTGTAGGAAAGATTGGGGATAAATAAATAGAATTGTGAATGGATGGATGAATGCTTGAGATGTGAAAAAAGCTACTGTAACCCGCCACTGAACATCCATTTCAGGGCGCACAAAAGAGTAAATCTACTCATTGTTGGCATTCAAACCTACAACAACAACAACGGATGGCTGGGCAGACCAATGGCTGGTTGGATTTACAGATGTACTGACGGACGGGTGAACAGATAGAAAGGTAGACGGTACACCTGCCACACGCATCATACCTGATAGCCACTGTCTCCAGTCATATTCTTGTTTATACTTCCGGTGGAAGATGAAAATCCAAAGTGTGAATCGTTCATTTTCTTGTCATCCATGCTTCCCATTTCGTCATCTCTGTAGTCGCTGTCCATGCTTCCAAGTCTAAAATTATCCATTTTGATCGGGTCCACAAACGCTGTGACTACCCGAGAGTTGTGAATGTGCATAGGACCACGTGGGTTGGCATTTCCGTTGTTTTTGCGCCGCCTGTCCAATCTCCTCATGATGACGATGATAAGAACGATGGTAACGCTGAGCAGGATGGTCACACACACAAGGGTCAAGGCTATGACCACGTACTGGTCGTTCAGGACGCCAGACCTCCCAGATGTGCCATTTCCTCGTGAGACGTGAATGAGAAATGTCCGGACGTCGGACAGCGGGGGTGTTCCGGAGTCTCTAACCATGATGGACAGTTTGTACGTGCCAGCGTCTCTACCTGCGTGGAGATCAAGTGGTTTGGAATATAAATGCAGCAACATAAATGTGTGCATATTTTATCAAGAACGTACAATACATATTTAGTTAAGAGATAAAAAACTCTTCTTTCCGTTTTGGAAAGTCGACAACCCACATGGTTTGGGCTACAATGACAAGAGGACACAGCTACACATTATTTAAACAGAGGTCCAGATTAGATGTTGGAAAACATTTTTTAATCAGAGAATGCATTGCACAAGAATAGTGGAGGCAGGGTCAAGTTAATGCATACAAAAATAGATTGGATGCGTTTAGTTATTTTTAGATCTAATCAAGAAACTGGCTGCATACATACACTGAGAGCCTTCTTAGGCAGTATGAAGAAGCTAAGTAACGAGGCATGACTCCATCTCAAATAATATTGCAGTGTAGAGTTGAAGGTGGAATAAAGCAAGAAGGAAAAATAAAGTCAGGAGTTGATCAAATCAAAGAAGGGACACGACATGCTTCTTTCCACACTCGTCTGTAGGGCGTCTTCTTGTTCTTCTTCTTCTTGTTCCTCTTCTTGTTCTTCTTGTTCTTGTTCTTCTTGTTTTTCTTGTTCTTCTTCTTGTTCTTCTTCTTCTTCTTCTTCTGCTTCTTCGTCTTCTTCTTCTTCTTCTTCGTTCGTTTTCAATATTCCTAAACCAAACAACGAAAAAGTGCTTTACAAAGATGAAGGATGTTGTCTGTAGAACAGAATGCGTTGTGTCGTAGTTTACAGCTTGACTGCGATATTTTCACATTTCGGTTCGACATATCCTACTTCAGCAGACATTTGTTAGTACCGGGTTAAGCCTTCCCTGTTTGATCCCTTTCCCTTAGCCAGTCTGCTCTGTTGCGGCCTATTATTCAGGATCACCGCGTGGAGATGGAGACGGGTCTTGGCAGCTCTGGTTCGCTGGCCCTGACGCTGGTTTCCGCTGATTGCTGCAGCTCATACACTGCTCAGCATGTTGATCCCGTCCGCTCCGCAGGACCGAGGATAGAAAACTGTGGAGAACTTTGTATGTTGATATTTCATCCATTCGATTGTAATGGATTAAGGGATCATTGAAGAATTCATAAAGTTTCATTCATATTGTATCACCAATTTTACTGCTGGCTATTGACTTGATTATCCTATCCTCCAGACATGGCTCCTTGCCATTTGTGGCTGTTCCTCAAGCTGAAAATTCCGTTGAAAGAGTCGGCAATTAAGTCACGAGAAGACATTATGCTGAGTGCGACGATCCAGATGTACTCCATTCCCAAACAGGCTTTCATAAAATGCTTCCGACAATGCGGGACGTCTGGGAGAAGTGTGTGGAGTCCCAAGGAGAGTACTTTTATGTGGTGTCCCAATGAGAGTACGTTTTGTGTGGAGGCCCATGGATAGTACTTTGTGTGTGAAGTTCCAATGAGAGTACTTTGTGTGTGAAGTCCCAAGGAAAGTACTTTGTGTGTGGAATCACAAGGAGAGTACTTTTTGTAAGAAATCCCAAGGAGAGTACTTTGAGGGGGATTAGGGTTTCAAATTCCAGGTGAGCAATTGCATTTTTCCGGCAAATGGTCGGATACTTTTGAACACACCTCAAAAATATTGTTTTGATACCAATCCACGTGATTGATAGGGGCTGCTAACCGTAGGTCAGGCACCTATTTACAAATGAATTCTCTATACGGCTGAGTCTACTGAAGCGTGCCGGTAGCGAGAGTTGAACCCCGTACCTGAAAAGTGAATGCATTGCAACATAGTAAGGTAGAAGACACCCGACCCTAAAATTGAAGATCTTGTATTTAGGTTAATTTTAACCACGTATATGGACTCGAGGTGGGTTGACAATTATTACTTGTTAAGAAATTTTAAAATATTATGCAAACTAGATTCCTCTTCTACTTCTGTTTCTTATGCGTTCGTTCTCAATATACCGCTACCAAGTCCTGAACGTTCTCAAACTCCCGCTACCAAGTCCTGAACGTTCTCAAACTCCCGGTACCAAGCCCTGAACGTTCCCAATCTCTCGCTACCAAGCCCTGAACGTTCCCAATCTCCCGCTACCAAGCCCTGAACGTTCTCAATCTCCCGCTGCCAAGCCCTGATCAGGGCTTTGTAAGTAGCAGAATATGGCCGCAACGATACTAAAATTAGCGCACATTTTTGCAACATCATTATTCATCAACCAATTCATTGTTAACCTTCGTATTTTGAGGACATATTCACAATGGTCAGTTCTAAATTACTGAAGTAGAATTGTTGAACTTGACGTTTGTTTTTTGTGCGTGGGAATTTTGTTATATTAAGTATTGAGAACAGACAATGATTTAATTATATAATCTGAAAAGCAAACAACATTTAGGTTACCTTCATTGTCTTGCAGTTATTCTACTTCATTCATAATCTGCATAATAGGGCTAGGAACGTCCATGATAAATGTCCATGGTTAATACTAGGAATGTCCTTGGTAAATGGCATGCCAGTTAAATCATCATTGTTAGAGATATGATGTTTGGAAGTTTGACAACATCATTCAAAACAAAAATTCCCGGAAAACGAAAAACATTTTGTTTGATTAATTTCACTTATCAAATGACTGCTAATGTCCTCCAAGAGTGTGTATATATCATTCTCTGGCTTATGTGATATATAAGAAACCTTTTCTGATGGCTCTGTCTTGTTCATCTTTTCTGGGTTGTTTTGAAGGCATTTACCTCAGATGATTTTTAGCGGATGTTGTTCTTGGCTTCACATCTTCTCTCGGTGAAATATCCACCGAGGACACTAAAATGTTCAAAACATGATAGTATGGAAGAATCACCATCATGAAATTATGTCACAGCATTTCATACTACCTCCTCCAGTGCTTCTTTTTCAACATGATGCTGCTTAGAGCGACTATCCCTAGTGACCTTATTCAAGAATTCATTGTTGTTCTGCGACTTACAATGGATACGTTTCCGCAGCAATTGCTCGTTGCTAAAACAATAGGCTCAATGAATAGACTTGCTTCCATTAGGATAAATGCACTGGCATGACTTTTGCTCTGTTCATTAGAAAGATAGTGCTCGAACACTTTAATTTTATTGGCAGATTAGCAAGCATTATCGTTATCGAAAACTGGCTGTTTTTCTTTTTTCAGAGCTGTCAGGTCCAGCAGTATGTTTGTTTACATAAAATGTTCGTTTTATAGATCTGTTTGGCTTCTTCTTGTTCTCTAAGTTTGAAAGCAACTAGTTTTAACCTAACAACTAGAAGAATAATACTTCTTCGTATATAAATCACATGAACAAACGTTACACAAGTTGAGATTTAGAGAAGAATTTCACAAATGTTAACCAAGCCTCGTTATATTTGCAGTCAATATAATTCACATTATTAGAGCGATCTTCTGCGATATCGTTTTTCTAACTTCCTAGACGATTGAGATTATAATTATTTCGCACTTTTAGTAAGAATTAAAGAATGTAGTTGATTTAGGGTGGTAATAACCAAGTTTAAACAATGGTTGCTAAGGAAAATTACTCGAATGGTCGGAACATAAACATGCATATAAATTTTAAAAAAGGTGTCATTTAAATATTTTTTTAAAAAGTTAGATTAGGAGCTCATTGGATGTAGTTTCTAAATATGTACTTTACTCAAAACGTGTTTCATAATTATTCATCAACTTGAGTAGGGTTTTCTACAAGCTACACTTAATCACTAGTTCAGTGTTTCTCAACCCGTTTCTGTTTTTGGCCCCGCCATCTGAGGATCATCAGGAAAACATACTGATCAGACATGTTAATCAGGGTCAGGCAAAACATACTAATCAGACATGTTAGTCAAGGTCAGGCAAAACATACTGATCAGACATGTTAGTCAGGGTCAGGCAAAACATACTAATCAGACATGTTAGTCAGGGTCAGGCAAAACATACTAATCAGACATGTTAGTGTCAGGCAAAACATACTGATCAGACATGTTAGTCAGGGTCAGGCAAAACATACTAATCAGACATGTTAGTGTCAGGCAAAAGATACTGATCAGACATGTTAGTCAGGGTCAGGCAAAACATACTAATCAGACATGTTAGTGTCAGGCAAAACATGCTGATCAGACATGTTAGTCAGGGTCAGGCAGAACACACTGATCAGACATGTTATTCAGGGTCAGGTAAAACGTACTGATCAGACATGTTAGTCAGGGTCAGGTAAAACATGCTGATCAGACATGTTAGTCAGGGTCAGGCAAAACATACTGATCAGCCATTTTAGTCAGGGTCAGGTAAAACATACTAATCAGACATGTTAGTCAGGATCAGGCAAAACATACTAATCAGACATGTTAGTCAGGGTCAGGCAAAACAAATTAATGAGACATGTTATTCAGGGTCAGGTAACAGACACTAATCAGACATGTTAGTCAGGGTCAGGCAAAAGATACTGATCAGACATGTTAGTGTCAGGCAAAACATACTGATCAGACATTTTAGTCAGGGTCAGGCAAAACATACTGATCAGACATGTTAGTCAGGGTCAGACAAAACATATTGATCAGACATGTTAGTCAGGGTCACGCAAAACATACTGATCAGACCTGTTAGTCAGGGTCAGGCAAAATATACTGGCCAGACATGTTAGTCAGGGTCAGGCAAAATATACTTTCCAAGACCCGCACCTCGACTTCCAAGTAGATCTCTTTTGAAATAGACTGTTCTTCTTGGCAGTCTGTTTCACAAGAAGCGGGATAAAAATTGTCCCGGTAGTAGTGAGCAACACACAGCTGAAGTCAAGCATAGCACAACAACCTGGAGGACCGAGGTCTACCTTCATCAGCACGATAATGATGTGAGGAAAGCTACTGGAAACCGCCACTAAATGTCCTTTTCAGGACGCGCAAAAGAGTAAACCTACTCACTGTGGACATTCACAACAACAACGCGTTCCATAACAAGGATATCGGGGTTGCGAGTTGTGGGGATGTCTAATGATACACGTTGAGAAACACTGATTAAGTCATTATGGCTTCTAATAAAAAAAACTGACTACTAATATACTTACTGTTGAGGTCTCTAATCCTCTTGACCTCTCCGTTATGGTCAATGCTTCTAATAAAAAAAAACTGACTGTTAATATACTTACTGTTGAGGTCTCTAGTCCTCTTGACCTCCCCGTTGTGGTCTATCTCGAACCTTCCGCTGTCGTTTCTGGCTGTCACCGTGTAAACGAGAAGACTGTTCCTGCCGCTATCCCTGTCCAGAACTTGGAAGGACAACAAAGACTGAGGAGCATCAGGACCTGTCATTGCCATGAACGCCACCTCGGATGCATTAGGGTGCAAAATATAAGGAGGGTTGTCATTCTCGTCTGTAACATCAATAACCACAGTTGCGGTATCGCTAAGCGGCGGCTCTCCTTTGTCTGTGACTCTAACCTCAAATTCGTAGGAACTTCTCGTCTCATGGTCCAGTTCACGCAGCAGAAGCAAGCTTCCGTTTTGTTGAACTTCAAACGGGATTCGTTCGTCATCGATTTTCTCGTAATCCATTGGAGAATTACCCTCGGAGCCACCGCTGTAATAACTACCGCTCTTCAATTCCGTTTTGCCTCTGCCAGAACCTGGTATCAATGTAATTTCAAAATGACCATTTCTGCCTTGCTCGAAGTCAAAGGCGGTGACTTCTCCTATTAATTCCCCTCGATTGGCGTATTCGGAAACGGAGATGGTGAACCGGCTTTGGGCAAAGTAAGGGACCTGATCGTTCTCATCCAGGATAGTGACTCTCACGGCGACTTTCGCTGATCTTCTAGGGATTCCGTTATCTTCTGCCACGACTGTGAAGTTAATTTGTCGCTTGAGTTCGTAATCAAACGAGGTCATGGCCTTGATCACGCCCGTATCCGGATTTATTAGAAATTCTCCGTTACTCACTTCCTGCAAGCTGTAGATGATGTGTCCGTTCCCCGTGGCAGGGTCGTCGGGGTCAACAGCGGTAACTGTCATAATTTCCCTCCCAATCTCGTTGTTTTCTCTAATCGTGGTGTTATAGAAACGCTGTGAAAAAGCTGGTGCGTTATCGTTTTCGTCCGTGACCCTGACCTGAAACGACTCTGAAGTGCTGAGAGGAGGGATCCCCGCATCGAAGCACTCAACCGTGACAGTGTGAACACGGATGTATTCTCTATCCAATGGCCGCGAAACAATAACTTTGTACTCTTTAACATCGTAACTCTGCAGCTCGAAATAGCCACCTGTTGTCAGGTTGCACTGGACGATACCGTTTGGACCTCTATCTGTGTCTTTGACCAGGATGTGGGCGACGGCTACTCCTAGGTTGGCATACTCAGAAATGGAGGAGTAGTTGTTCTGAGACAAGTAACTGACTAGAAGCTTCGGCCTGCTGTTGATCGTGTCCTCGACAGTGATGGACACAGTTGTTTTGGTGGTGAAGGGTTGCTCAGCCATGTCGCTGGCTTCCACATCAATTCTGTACAGCTCTACATCCGCGTTCTGGAAGTCTCCCACAAGCCGGAGCTCCCCAAGGATTTCATCAACGGTAAACATGGATAGGACATGTGCCGGCTGTTGTGGACTCAGACGATACCTGACTTCTCCGTTTTTTCCTGAATCACTATCAGTTGCCTTGAGAGTCAACAGAAGGGATCCCTGGTTGATAGTTTCATCAACAACTTTTGCGTAGTTATCTTGTGTGAATTTCGGAGCGTTATCATTGATATCTTCTACAACGATATCAGCGCTAAGAATACCCTCTCTAGGGGGATCGCCTCCATCACGAGCGATAATTTTGACCGAGTATAAATCTCTCGTTTCGTGGTCCAACTCCTTGATAACCCTTAACATCAGATTTGAGTTTGATTTAGAATAAGAAAGTTCAAATGGACCATCTTGGGGAAATATCTCGTAACCTTGTAGCGAGTTATTAAAGCCAGTGTCCTTGTCAATTGCTGATGGCAAGGGGAATGAAGATGGTATTTGAACTGATTCGGATATTGTCAATGTAGTGAAGTTTTCCCGGAATTGGGGGGCGTGGTCGTTGATGTCAGTCACGTCAATGTTGACAAGAACCTTCCTAAAGAATTGCGTGTGTGTGGACTGTATCGCAATTTGTAGTGCAAGGTTGCAGGTGGTGTCAAATTGACAGACAACTTCCCGATCCAGGACATCTGTAGATGACAATACGAGATCTCCTGTTTTTTCGTTCAGGGAAAAGTATTTCCTCAGGTTTGAGTCGATGCTCAAGAAGCTGTACTTCATGTATGGAAGGCTGGCTTGAGACACTAAGCTAACGAGATCAATGGAGTCGGGAATGTTACCAACTAACAAACCGGATCTGCTTTGTTCTGCGACGGAGTAGTGCACATCCGCTGGCATCACCATGGTAACAAGATGACATAATCCGACAATCAATGACAATCTCCAAGCCATGATCAGCCTCTGACGTATTTCCATCACTGAACAAATTTTAATTTAGATAAAATATCGAGCATTCAGTATTTTTATTATGTTCTTTTTTCATCAACTGAGGCTGCCGGTTTTGACAGCGTGATCCATGACGCTCCGTTAAGCTCGTGCAGTGTTCAGAAAACGGTTCCATTAACTGGAGGCATCTGGAGAGCCCTCATAATCTGTTCAGATGCATTTAACTGCACGATCAATGATGCAAATCTGTCTACAGCTTCGAGGTTGTTTTTTCTTTTTTAATCAATTTGGCCTAATTTTCATTAGGGTGGCCCTCGTATTGGACAGCCTGCCTTCCTGTATTTATTTGCTTTTGTCTGTGCTTGAATTATGTCTTGTAGTCTGCGTGGATTCTGCAAGAGGAAGACAAGAAGCAAAGTGGAGTTAGTCAGAAGTGATTTATGTGAAAGGATGTTCCCTATTTTGAATTGCTAACGAGCCAGCATCGTTTCATTAGCATTTGTCTTCTGACATCACACATTTGTCGTTTATTTTCTTGTGCGACTTTTTGTACTTTGTGTCTCCATTCACAGACACATACGCACATTTACAGGATAAATCATATACTAAATATTACAGGGGTGCCCGGAGGCCGAGCTGTTAGTATGCTTGTTTCCTGACCAACAAAACATGGGTTCAAGCCTCTCTAGATTTTAAAACAAAATCTGAGATAAAATAAAAACATTGCCTAGGTCCTGCTGGTGGACTACAGGAACAAGCGACCTTTAGTCCTCTACAATGTAAATGACCAGGTTGATGTCAGCAAATGGAATACATGACGTAATTATAGTTTTTAAATAGCAGCAAATTAACAATACCTTTCAGTTCAGATTTCATTCCGTAAGTCATCAACCCCAATTTGTATGAAGGCACGAGCGTGAAATACACTTCCATGCGACTACTTTAGCAATTGTGTTCACAAAAAGAGGTTTCTAGCCCAGCTCTTGACCTCCCTTACACAGGTAAAACAGTAAACTTGGTAGGACACATGCTTCTTAATAATACATAGAGTGGCTTATGTAAGGTAACTTATGTCCGGTAATGTGCTGGTCAATGGTGGATTCTACAGTAATTTATCTCCGATAATGTGCAGGTCTAATGAGATTTATATTGTCATTGATCTCCCATAACGTGCTATGCATTACTGGTCTCTACATTAACTGATCTCCCATAACGTTCTATTCTATACTGGTCTCTACATTAACTGATCTCCCATAACGTTCTATTCTATACTGGTCTCTACATTAACTGATCTCCCATAACGTGCTATTCTATACTGGTCTCTACATTAACTGATCTCCCATAACGTTCTATTCTATACTGGTCTCTACATTAACTGATCTCCCATAACGTTCTATTCTATACTGGTCTCTACATTAACTGATCTCCCATAACGTTCTATTCTATACTGGTCTCTACATTAACTGATCTCCCATAACGTTCTATTCTATACTGGTCTCTACATTAACTGATCTCCCATAACGTTCTATTCTATACTGGTCTCTACATTAACTGATCTCCCATAACGTGCTATTCTTCTTCTTCTTCTTCTTCTTCGCTCTCAATCTCCCACTACCAAACCCTGAAAGGGCTTAAGTAGCAGAATGTAGTCCAGAGAACGGAATGCGTTGTGTCGTAGTTTACAGCTTGGCTGCGATATTTGCACCTTTCAGTCCAACACATCCGACTTCAGCAAGCATTTTTTGAGTACCGGGTTAGCATTCCCTCTTCGATCCCTTCTCCTTAGCCAGTCTGCCCTGCTGCAGCCTGTTATCCAGGATCACCACGTGGAGGTGTAGAAGGGTCTTGGCAGCTATGGTTCGCTGGCCCTGATGCTAGCAGTCAGCTATTCTATACTGGTCTCTACTTTAACTGATCTCCCATAGGGTTCTCTTCATTGCTGGTCTCTATAGTAATGTATTGGAGATCATAAACTGTTCTATTGTCTCTCGCACGGTTGGATGGAAACCGTATGAAAGGCTAGCGGTACTAACGTTTTACCACACAACGTCTGGGGACGAAGGCTAACGTCTGGTCAGGCACAACACACTGATCAGATACGTTAGTCAGGGTCAGGCACAACATACTGATCAGACATGTTAGTCAGGGTCAGGCACAACATACTGATCAGACATGACCGTGGAACACATCCTGCATAGCTGCATGCTCACGCAGGAAAAGAGAGAACAATACTGGCCAGATATGAGACAGAAGCTGTGTGGAGACGAAACAGCCTTTCAAACAACGGTGTCCTTTGTAAGAGAAACCGGAACCTTGATCTGAGGATGAACGAAGAAGAAGAAGACAAAATGTAGCCTCGTACAATGAAGTCCCTAGTTTTTAATCTTCGACAGCAGTGTCCTTTTTTGGCACTACATGTATCTCATGCATTCCTTCTACTCTCCTGTGCTCCTATGCTCCTATTCCACAGGCACGCATTGCAGACGTTTCAATGAGAGTCAATATCAATCTATGGGCCAGTGATTTCCTGGAGCGTTTTATGTGGTACGTAAAAGGTGCAATGCCACAGCATGTTGTAAGAGGCAACTAACATGACAAGAGAGCCCCATGTGGGTAGAAGAGTCTCCAACTCATTGTCTATAAACACGATATTTACACAAACCAAAGCTTGATTAGAAGGAGGATGCCTTTTGGGTAAGAAATCATCATGTAGCATGTCCTTTGTAGAACGTCGCTCCCATCACAGTCTGTCTGAAAGAAACTCGTTCCCTTGCCAAAACACCAGTCTCCGCCACTGTCATACTCAGGCACTCCTGGATATCTTGGTGCCATCGTCTTCTTGGTCTACCCCTTCCTCTTTTGCCTGGCACCATACCTTCCATCACCGTCCTCTCAAGACCGTTGTGTCTCTTGATGTGACCAAAGTATTTGCATTTTCTAGCCAAAATGGAATTGATAAACCAGTTCTCCTCTATGCTCAACTCTTGCCGAATGTCTACATTTTTTCTTTTCTCTGTCCAGGGTATTCTGAGGATCTTTCTGTAACATTTTGACTCGAAGGATTCGATTCTTTGTCTAGAAGTTTTGGTAATCGTCCATGCTTCACAGCCATAAGCTGCCACAGGAAAAACACAGGCTCTCAAGACTTTTACTTTTATCGTTTTGTTGGTGCCCTGCCATAATTTCTTCAGGCTGTTCAGTCTCTGCATTGCCATAGCTAATCTTCTTCTGATTTATTTCGAGCAGTCACCATTTTTGTCGATTCTGGAGCCCAGATATTCAAAATGTGTAACCTGATCTATTTCCTCACCACCCACTGTAAATGTATGCTGACATTGTGTTTTATCGGTGGTCATTATCTTTGTTTTGTTTATCTTTATGAACAGATTTTGATCTTTACTATGTCCAATAACGGCTGAAAGTAGCTGCTCTAGCCCTTCTGCATTTCTTGATAGTATCACTGTGTCATCTGCTTATCGTAACTCTGGAATCTCGTACCCCCCAATCGTAAATGGGTCGAAACTTTCAATGTTCTCATCTTCTCGCACATTTCTCATTATACATTCCGCATATATGTTGTACAGATAAGGTGAGAGTATACATCCCTGTCGGACTCCCTTTTGTACTGCAAACCAATCTGATGTTTTCCCAGATACTCGGACAGCGGCTTGTTGATCTTGGTATAATGTTTCAATGAGATGGACTATATGCAAAGGAAACCCCATTTCCTTCATGATTCTCCACAGATTTTGATGTTTTACCGTGTCGAAGGCCTTAGTGTAATCAATGAAACATGTGTATAGGTCTACATTAAACTCTCTACATTTTTCATAGATATTCCTTAAATTGAATATGTGGTCCCGGGTCCCTCTGTCTTTCCTAAAACCTGCCTGGACTACGTGAATTTCAGATTCAAACCTTTTCTCTATCCTTCTTAATAGGATTCGCAGGAGTATCTTGCTAGCATGGCTGATCAGTGCGATAGTTCGGTAGTTCGTGCACAGCTTCAGGTTGCCTTTTTTGGGGAGGGGAATATAAATTGATTTCTTCCATGCTTCTGGCCACTCTGCACTGTGCCATATCTGTTTACACAGCTTGTGGTAGACTCGAGCACATGCCTCTCCTCCTGCTTGTATTAGCTCTGCTGGGATATCATCGCATCCTGGGGACTTTCCCTTTTTCAGGCTTTTAATTGCAGAGCGTACTTCTTCCAATGTTGGTTCAGGTTCTTTCTCATCCTTTGGTAGGATTGTAACTGAGCGCTTTGTGCTGTCTCCATACATGGTTCTGCAGTACTCTCTCCATCTATTCAGTATGTCTTTGGTTTCTGTTAGTGTGTTATCCTCTTCGTCATTTATGACATGTGGAACCGGACGGAATTCCCTTGTCAGTGTTCTTATTGCTTTGAATGCATCTCTTTCTTTGCCTTGTTGTTGTAGGTTTTCTATATCCTTACATGTTTCTACTATGTATCTTCTTTTATCTTTTCTTATTTCTCTTCTAACTTTTCTTGCGCAGTTTTTATATGCTGTGTTGGTCCCCTTACTTCCCATTTGTTTTAATTGTTGCCTTTCTGCAATGAGTTTCTGTGTTTCGTCTGTTATGTAGCTCTGTGTCTTGTGCAATATCTTTGGAATCATTTCTTTTGCTGTCGAGATCAAAATCTCCCTTGCGTACGATGTCAACTCCTCAGATGTCATCTCTTCCTGTATAGCAAGCAACGCCTCAAATTTGTTTTCTACTTTGATGTTGTATTCAGTAGGTATTGCTGATACATCGAAGCGTATTGGCTGGCAACCTTTGTAGATCCTGCGAAGTCTTGTTTGGAAAACTGCAAACAGTAATTCGTGGTCCGTATCGCAGTCTGCTCCTGGCAGTGTTTTTGTCGCCAGCACATTTGATCTCCATCTTTGTTGCACTAGGATGTAGTCTATTTGTTTTCTGCTGTTGCCATCAGGGGAGGTCCACGTGTACAGTCTTCGTGGATGTTGTTTGAAGAAGGTGTTGGCAATGGAGAGGTTGTTTTCCGTGCAGAATTCAACCAGTCTTTCTCCTCGCTCATTTCTGTGTCCCAAACCAAAAGGTCCTCGAACACTTCTCTCCTCTTCGGCTCTTTCCTCTCCGACTTTCGCATTGAAATCTCCAATGATGACCAAGATGTCTCTTTTTTCAACTTTTCCCATCGCTTCTTGCAAGGTGTTATAAAAATCATCCATTTCACAATCGTCTGCTGCTGATGTTGGTGCATACACTTGAATTATTGTTAAATTTCTAGTCTTTTTCTTTAGTCTGATTACAATTATGCGGTCGTTGACTGGATTGTAACCCAGTAGTGAAGGTGCTGTCTTCTTTGACAGAATAAAGCCGAGCCCGCTTTTTCCACCCTTGTCCGTCCCAGAGTATATAAATGTTTCTCCTGAGGAGCTGGTACAGTGCCCTTGTCCGGCCCATCTATGCTCAGAGACTCCAAGAATCTCTATCTTGGTTCTCTTCATTTCTCTTCCGATCATGAATAACTTGCTCTGGTATAGGCTCCTGTCATTCCAGGTGCCTATTCTTAGTTTTGTTTTTAGTCCCATTTCAGAGTTGTCCACTGTAATGCAGTCAGGCTTTAGGCCGTCATCTCTATTACTTGAACTGATTCTGAAATTGGCCTCTTCCCCAGTTGGCGTCGATGATCTGCCTGGTCTGAGGGCCTCACCATCAGATCTTTGAGTTTCGTTTCTCTCGACTGTCGTAGGTTTCTTGGCATTTTACATCCAGTAGGTTGCCATTGCTTTCTGGACATTGTTCTGTCCGCTTACCAACTATGGTCTCTGGTGCGCCCTTAGCCCGATACCAGGCGTTTCCAGCTCCTGCTTTCAGAGTCGTTGTCGCACAGGTCGATCTTCCGCCTCGCCCACCAGCAGCTGTGTGTACTTGTCAGGGGTGGACTCCCCTTCTTGTCATTTCACCCACGTAGTTTAGCCGTTGCCCGGGGGGTGGCGCTGCCGTACACAGGCAGACTCTAGGAGCCATACGTGAGCTAGACAGAAGTGGGGGAACCAAATAGGATCCTGGCCATCAAGGATGTGGCTGCCTCTCACCGGGAGGTGCTATCCCTTACACACTTCTGCCCTACCCCCCGGGTAAGAAATATTTCTTCAAAAATAAAATATCATGTATGGTTTCAGGATAGAAATGTGACACATTTTACGGTACAGGGTTGAACGAAAGCTCTAGAAATGTGACACATTTTACGGTACAGGGTTGAACGAAAGCTCTAGAAATGTGACACATTTTACGATACAGGGTTAAACGAAAGCTCTAGAAATGTGACACTATTTACGGTGCAGGGTTAAACGAAAGCTCTAGAAATGTGACACATTTTACGGTACAGGTTTGAATGAAAGCTCTAGAAATGGGACACATTTTACGGTACAGGGTTGAACGAAAGCTCTAGACATGTGACACAATATATTTTACGTCTTAAAGAAAGCTCTAGAAAAATAACACCATATAGGGTACATAGTTAAAAGAAAGTTATAGAAATGTGACACAATATAATTAAACACGTTTGAAATGAAGCGCAAGGGATCAAGATGCTGAGCAGCGCATGACCTGCTGTGGGGCAGCGACCCAAAGCTGACTGCTAGCGTCAGGGCCAGCGAACCAGAGCTGCCAAGACCCTTCTAGACCTCCAGGCGGTGATCCTGGATAACAGGCTGCAGCAGGGCAGACTGGCTACGGAGAAGGGATCGAAGGGGGAATGCTAACCCGGTACTCAAAAATGCTTGCTGAAGTCGGATGTGTTGAACCGAACGGTGTAAATATTGCAGTCAAGCTGTAAACTACGACACAACGCATTCCGTTCTCTGGACTACATTCTGCGGGAGAATGAGAATGAACGAAGCCAAGCCAAGTCAAATTAAGCGCAAGAAAGCTACACTTCAAAAGCACAGAAAGTGATTTGACGCAGACTTCCCATGAGGACCCATGGTTACCTTGTGCATCATAATTAGAGAACAAGAAGAAGTCGTATTTGCCCTATAAAAATAACAGTTCAGTTATTCAGTACTCTGTCTCTTACCGTAATGGTGCAATCTGACAGGTTTTTTTTCCCAGTCTTCCTTGATGTTATCCACCCACTTAAAATGATGTCTGCCTCTTGAAATGACTGCCTTCCACCCTACCCTCCAGTATGGTCTTCAACAAGTAGGTATGTATGTCTTGTTATAGGCCTAAAACTAAGTCTGGCTAACAAGATGAGGTTCGACGTGATCTCCACAGTAGTGAGTGACACGCAGATGAGGCCAAGCATAGCACAACCGCCTGGAAGACCCCGATCCACCTTCATCAGCACGCTCGGGATGTGAGGAAAGGTACTGCAACCGGTCACTTAACGCTTTTTTCAGGGCGCACATAAGAGTAACCTACTCATTGTGGGCATTCTAAACAGCAACAACCCTGCTACATAACAGGGTCTCGTGAATTCATCAACACCCACGAATAACAGTTAACCCTGAAAAAGGCTAAACTCACACCGAAACTCACGACTGTCAGCAGCTATGGAAAGACGTTGAAGAACAACAAAAGACACGCATTTATACACTTTTATTTATGAGCCACTTTATCTTCGCACAAATTGATTGGTACCGGGTCGATCGTCAATCTATTGTCTAAGGTCTCCGCTCCTGTCGCCCTACACATCCACCTTTACATTCCACCTGTCCGGGGTCACGAGTCTTGAGAGTGTGTCAGGTATTATTAACAGGGCTACATATTTCACACCCGGAAATGTATCCGGCTGTCGAGACAACGGATTCCATAGAAGGGGAGTAAGCACAAATGTAGACAGTGAGTAATAAATTTCCGATACGGATCTAGACAATTGTGGGCCTTTCGTAGCCCGCCAACACAGGAATCCATCGGAATAGAGGGATTGTGTGACGTCTGTGCGAGACATTAGCGCGGGCTTGTTCCTGGCGCCCGAACAATGCCAGTGGAACCAGCTTACTTTCGCATTGTGTTTATTTTTCTTGCTGAATTTTCTGAAAGGAAAATTCTTTCCTTTAATGTAATTGACTTTATTTTTTCTATTTTTGTGCTCTGGAGTCTGAAAGCAATAAACTCTCACTTATTTATGATATTGGGCGCATCAACCTTTCATATATTCGCTCGATTCTCTACAGACGACCTGTCATGTTTTTCACATCTTCGACACACAATAAGTTTCTACTACTACTTCTCTCCCAATTATTTATATATTTATTTATGTATGTATTTCTATCTATGATTATGTCTTTTTTCTTATCCTTCTTTCTTGTACTTGTTCCTTTCTTTGTCTATATATTATTTTGTTCTCTCTTTCTTTCATCTGTTCTGTTTAGTAATTTCTTCTGTATTTCTGGCATTCTCTTTTGCTTGATCTGCATCTACTATAATTAGTCTTCTTCAGCTAGTTCGCTACGTCCTTATAAAATTAGTTTTCCACCTCTTCACCACATCAACTCTAAAGACTCTATTCATGACTGTTTCATTCCTTCCCCATTTTTTGTCCAGCTATTAGCCTCAATATTGTGATTTGTTTCTTTGCCTTGGCCACTGTTATCCCAAAGTGTGGCTTCCACTGCATTTTCTAATCCAATGTGAAATTACTATTTGTAATGGTTGGTCTGAGATTAGGCTGTTTAACTACAGGGTAAAGTCGGTCCTGCTGTATGGCTCTGAGACAAGGCATGTTGACTAAGGTATCCACATCCAGACAAAAGACATTCTTTAACAAGTGCCTCTGTCGCATACTGCGTGTTAGATGACCAGGGGTAATGGCAAACAGATCTGTGGGGAAGAATACGGCAACATCCAATACAGCAGGAAATTGAGGATAGAAAGTGGGAATGGATGGGACACACTCTCAGAAAGAAGTCGGAAAACAGTCAGACATTCACTTGATTGGAACCTACATGGAAAGAGGTGAATGGGTGACGAATAGCGGCGAACAGTCGAGATGGAAGTCAGATCAGTCAGAGTCTAGTGGGCGGAACTCAAGAAGATAGCTCAGAATAGGAGCAATTGGAGAGTATCTATTGAAGACCTATGTTCCAATGGGAACCGGGCCTGTAAATGATGATGCTGATGTTGATGATGGTGGCGCTGGTGATATGATGATGGTTATGAGTATGATATGATGATGATGGTAACGGTGATGATGATGATAATAAAGAACGGTTGATCCGTCGTCATTGTCTTGGATAATTAGTGTCCGCTTTCATCGCTTTTGTTTATGGCTCTCTATGAATGTTATGCAAAACACTTACGCGCACACAAATAGCTGGGTTACTGTTATAGGACAGGAACAAAACGAAACACACGATACGGCCACAAGACCTTCGTCAGGAAGAAATAACATCGAAAACACCTGACAAATCACACAAATAACAATGCGAATCGTTGTTGAACCGAATACAATACGACATCAGGCGGCAGCCATTAACGGTAACGTGGCAAGGAATGTGTGAATCACGATATGCCAGTTATTACAGTATGGAATAAACAAGAAAGAAAAACAATATCATTATATGAAAAGGAATACTTTATAATCTGCCGAAGACGGATGTGTCGAACCGACAGGTGCAAATATCACAGTCAATCTGTAAACTAGCGAAACAACTAATCATGTTCTGCGGACTTTATCCTGCTACTTGCAAATCCCCGTCCAGTATTTTGTAGCGGGAGATTGAGAACGAACGCAGAAAAAGAATAAATTATAAAATGTATACAAATATGTAATTACATATGTTCATTCATACGCACAAATAGTACAATGAAACCACGAATATACACACTAAAACATACCCATACATGTAGACATTACACACAGATGTACGCATATGTCAAAACACATAGCACAATTAGTTACATATATTATGATGATACAGATGTGAGTGCTTAAACACGTGCAAGGGAGCCTTTATAAAGGCCTCCACTACTTCCTATGGCAATGCATTCCAAGCAGTCACCACTCTCTGAATAAAGGAATATTTCCTAATAGCTAATGGTGTACGTGTATTTTAGAGTATGCCTTTAAAGATATACATTCCTACAACCCTCGCCATTGTGTGTAGTCCTAAGTATTTGGAAGTCGTTTAGCAATATTCTTATTTTCTATACCAATATTCTAAATGATTTTCCATAATACTGACAAGGAATTACCTAAATACAGTGGGGTAGGTTCGAGCAGCATCGCAGACAGGGGAATGTACCCAGCCAATGTTGCCGCGGGAAAGTAAGAAGCCCTAATCACGCCACTACACGGATACGTGGATACTGGTACAGTCACAATTCGTTTTTCCGGATAGGATTACGGGGTTAGAATCTGCTCCCCGAGCGATTCAGACAAACATGACTAATTATTGGAGCTTGTTCACACTAAGAGAGAGAGAGAGAGCAGAGAGAGCCAATGTGGGTGTGTGTTTGAGAAAGAAACAATTGCGTGAGGAAATATCAGATATAATGAGAGAGAGAGAAACAGAGAGAGAGAGAGAGAGAGAGAGAGAAAGGGACAAATAATAGGTATGAGACGGAGTGTGCGACCGACTGGTTTGCAATGGAGTGCCGCATTTGTCCATGGAGAATAGCCTGAATCCTGAGATCCCCAGACACCGATTGCCGGACAGCGACTCCTTCGCTTCAATCAGGACGCAGCAGACCCCACGAAAGATAGCAGACTGCGAGCGTACCGATTGGATTCAGTGGTCCTACCAGCGCGATGGAAGTGAAACCTGGTCTCTGACAAAACCCACGGAGAGACAGATAAGGACATGCCTCGCTTGAGCGCCGTTTCGTGGGTCTTTCACTTTGGCAACAGCGCCAGCTGGTACTGCACAACAAAGACATCTGGACAATACCACACGTCAAGGATGTCCTACAGCATGCCACACGTCAAGGATGTCCTACAGCATGCCACACGTCAAGGATGTCCTACAGCATGCCACACGTCAAGGATGTCCTACAGCATACAACACGTCAAGGACGTCCTACAGCATGCCACACGTCAACGATGTCCTACAGCATGCCACACGTCAAGGATGTCCTACAGCATGCCACACCTCAAGGATGTCCTACAGCATGCCACACGTCAAGGATGTCCTACAGCATGACACACGTCAAGGATGTCCTACAGCATGCCACACGTCAAGGATGTCCTACAGCATACCACACGTCAAGGATGTCCTACAGCATGCCACGCGTCAAGGATGTCCTACACGATACCACACGTCAAGGATGTTCTACAGCATGCCACACGTCAACGATGTCCTACAGCATGCCATACGTCAAGGATGTCCTACAGCATGCCACACGTCAAGGATGTCCTACAGCATGCCACACGTCAAGGATGTTCTACAGCATACCACACGTCAATGATGTCCTACAGCATACTATACGTCAAGGATGTCCTACAGCATACCACACGTCAAGGATGTCCTACAGCATACCACACGTCAAGGATGTCCTACAGCATGCCAACAACACTGGGCATGTAGTCAGAAGGAAAAACGAACACTGGAGCACAGGAGCCTCTCTGTGGTACACGTGTCACAAACAAAGACCTCCTGGAAGATTACCCCCACTAAGTGGCAAGATGTTTTTCGAGCCTCACAACACTCGAAATCAACAAACTTGCCATCGACTGGACAAGCCGTTCCTGAGATAGAACCGACTTGAAACTGAGCTGAGGCCCGCACAAGACTAAAGAACGCAGTACTGCTCGAACCTAGCCGGGTAAGCAGAGAAATGCACCTACCGGCTACAACCAACTCGCACAAGATTTGGGACTTGCACACGGGCAACCACCGGAAGCACTGGTCGACATCACATGTTCTCGGCCCCTTTCACTTGTAAGAGTACCGACGATATAATACAAACTCCGCAGCTCTCTCGGGTGCTTCTGAACTGTCTCCTGACTACGTCAGGTACCCATGTACAGCTGTGTTGAATATGGGAAGCGATCATACCGTGAGAGAAAAAAATATACGACATATTAAGTCTGTCAAACCGATAACGTTGCGTTTCGAACCTGGCACGTTTAGTTTGTAAACCAAGCTCACATACCCTTGATCACATGTCCCCCCAACCCACACACACACACACACACATATGTATATGTAAATATAGTGAGACTAAGACAGTGGTCTGGCGGGGTCTTTGTGTGTGACAAGGACAAGAATAGAACCACTGCCTCACAGAGAGCATGTCGTAAGAGGCGACTAGCTGTGACAGGGCATATCACCGGCTATTGCTAGGTGGTTTGTCTAGAGCAGCATAGATGGCGCTTAACAGGTTGCGGGTCTACTTTGCTCTAGTATTTGAGTCTATTAAGATGAACTCGCACATCGATTAACCACCCAACGCAGACGAGTATTAAGCTGCTCAAGCCTAGCCCGCTAAGCAGGAAATCCTTCTCCCGGCTATATCCAGCTCATACCAGAGCTGGGACCTGCACAGGGCCTTCTGCCCCTGAAGAAGTACAGGTCGACTAAGAACTAAGAGAGAGTGAAAGAGAAAGACAGAGAGGGAGAGTGAGAAAGAGAGAGAGAGAATTTTAGATTTAAACAAACAAAAAAAGCAGATAGATACAAAAGAAAAGCATTGCAGCACTCGGCATCCTAGAAACAAAAAACTGATTTCTTTCGCTCAGATTTGACCAAATTATGGCGAATCACTCATGCACAGCCAGTTAATGTTAATGTGACCTGCTTAGCATTGAAAGCACAGACCCGTAACGTAATAATTTCCGCGTGCTGTATGAATATGACCTCCCCAACATCTCACAGGACCCGACATCGAACTTACATAATCACCAAATCGATATCCTTCATGTCCTTATTTGCAATCGATGGTTGAACGCTTATTACAATTTTCTTCTTCGCTAAACGGGACATGTATTAATGGTTTCTTTACGCTTTCGCGTGGTTGATTATCTTTTTTTATTTTTATTATTTTAATCTACATACGTGTTTGTTTGTCTGTCCCTGTCTGACAGGTTCGAGAGAAATGTGCGTGGGATAGAGATGAGTAAATGGTTACTGCCACTCTTAGAGATCATATTTCGGTCTAACCCATCCATCGAAGTAGATTCTCTAACTCATGGATTACCACGTACGGCCATTAAAAATGGGTCTCTTTTGTTTCTTATTTCACAGATAAATGCAAGATAAATGAAAAGCTGTATTCAGTGGGAGGGAACATTAAATAATAGAAACAGAACTTTCGAGTACTTTGGTGTGTTTTTTTTGGTTGAAGAATCAACGTCATTGCACACGGTTTAACCCATAAGTGCTCTGTTCATCTCCATATTGTTGGAGAATCTCATGACAGTGCACGAACTCTGTATCACCGGCGAAGATCCCGTAATAAATTGGGTAGATTTTTAACCTTTTTTTTAATTTTGCCTTTGCAGCGCCCATTAAGTCTACGTTTTTAGATTTCCAACTTCTGAGGGATATTTAACGTGCGCGATATTGCACACGACTGTCCGATCTCTACTGTCCAGAAATCCGGAGAAATATCAGAAAGTCCATGGGGGAAAACTTCAGACTGGGCATCTTTTGATTGTGACGTTTACACGTGCGTTTGTTTAGCTGCCGATTTGTCTATGTTTTTGTGTTTATATGGTTTGGCTTGGTTTTGTTCGTTCTCAATCTCCCGCTACCAAACCCCGAAAGGGCTTAAGTAGCAGAATGTAGTCCAGAGAACGGAATGCGTTGTGTCGTAGTTTACAGCTTGACTGCGATGTGTGCACCTTTCGGCCAAACACATCCAATTTCAGCTAACATTTTTTAGGACCGGGTTAGCCTTCCCTCTTCGATCCCTTCTCCTTAGCCAGTCTGCTCTGTTGCAGCCTGTTATCCAGGATTACCACGTGGAGTTGTAGAAAGGTCTTGGCAGCTCTGGTTCACTGGCCCTGACACTAGCAGTCAGCTATGGGTCGCTGGCCACTGCAGCTCATGCGCTCCTCACCAGCTTGATCCCTTGTGTTTATATCAGTATGTGTCTTTTTGTGGAATCGACAAAGTTATATGTATGTATATGTATGTGTGTCTTTTTCTGTATGTATGTATGTATGTATGTATGTATGTATGTATGCATGTATGTGTGCGTGCGTGCGTGTGTATGCATGCATGCACACACACACAAATATATATATATATATATATATATAAAACTGTTTTTCTGTGTATTATATTTGTTTGTGTAGCTATCTACCTGAATATTCCCTTATCAGATTACGTGTTTCAGTTTCTGTTTGTTTGTTTACGAATATATATCTATCTATCCGTCTCTAGTTAACTGGCTAGTCCGTCTAGTAGTTAGTTTTCTTTCCACTTATGCCATTAAGCGTCGTGAGGAGCTTGAGTCGTATGACCTGCGCCAAGTGCACTGCGTGTCGCTGCACTATCACTCTGTCATCTATCCACCTATCTCGCCGGCGTCTTCTTGCCTTGTAAACCAGATCTACCAGCTTTATTAGCCATCAATAGAGGTTGATGAGGCTGGATTCTCATGATATGACTAATCCAACGTTTTTTGTTCCTGAAAATGTACTCGGCATAAGACGTAGTGTCGGCCATACTTAGAATATTGTCGTCCTACATTTTGTCTTACCTGGAAACACCGAGGACCTTCCTTATACACTTCATTTCACATGTCCCAATTCTGCTCTCGCGCGCCCTAGACAGAGACCACACTTGGCACTGGTAGGATAGAGTCGGCATAAATATACTGTTTATCAGCATGTCTGTCTAACTGCCCGATATAGGAGAAATATCATAATATGTAAAACAACAACAATGAAGAAACTAGCAAAAAGGGTCTGGGAGAATAAATAGCTCACTTAAAACAAAAGCCGTTGTTTTTCAGTTCTCAACACCCTTCTTTATGGCAGGTAAACGTGGTCTCCCTTCACGCACCAGAAGGGGCGACTCGACAGCTTCCACACGAGGTACCTGGGCAGAATCCTTTAAGTTATGGGGCAGGACCAGATCACCAACGCAGAGTTACTGGAGATGATCTTTCATGGCCCATTCCATACTGAGTCTTCGAAGACTACGATGGCTGGGACACTCTCGAACGATGGAGGATGGCAGAATACAAGAGAACTTTCTTTATAGGGAATTACAGTTGGGGGAAGGTGTCGGCCACTACTTCGGTACAAGGATGTGTACAAGCGGGATATTAATGATGCATACATTGATTTCGAATTATTATTCTTCTTCTTCGTTCATCGTCAGTTCAAGGTCTCGGTTTCTTTAACAAATGACACCGTTGTTTGTAAGGCTATTTCATCTCCAAACAGATCTTGGCTCATATCTGTCTCACGAGGCCAGAATTGTTCTCTCTTTTCCTGCGTGAGCGTGCAGCTTTGTAGGTGTGTTCCCCGGTCATGGTATGCTCCTCACATGGGCACCTGTCATCTGTTCCAATCCTCATTTTGTTGTAAAGATGACCCTTGAGTCTGTTATGCCCAGTTCTCAGTCTGAAGATGATGACTTGCTCTTCTCTAGTAAAGTTATAGTAGCTGTCTTCTTTTCGAAAGTCGGGAGTGTTGATCAGCCCATTTTACCATGAAGTTGGCTTTAATTATGGTCTTAGCCTCATTATATGGATTTGGAATGATGGGAGCGGGGCGCCATGGATCGTGTTGCATGGAGGGGCAGGATCAAGAATGACATACAGACAATGAGATGCATTGTAGATATTACTGGTTGCTAATGACTCAGCGTTAGAAAAGACACGCTATACCATGCGATGACGCAAACAGTCCTGATTTTCCTTGCACATGCTGTGGAAGACGTTTCTCTGCTCGGATTGGTCATGCGAATCATATTCGTTATCGTCACAGACTGCAGTCACATCATTTTATTTTAAAGCGCAACTTACTATCGTCTGATAAAACGGAAAGAGCCAATAGTATGAGAGTAGACGTGAGCGTTTGTCCGTGCGTCTACCCTTCTTACTGTTTATCGCTGTTTGAAGAAACGAGATTAGCCTCTGGTCATGCAAAACATACTGATCGAACATTAAAGCATGTTATTATTATTATGGCAATGCACGTACTACACAACCTGAGGAAACTGAAGAAGAATACTAGCAAACCAACAAAAGTGAACCGTTGTTTTTCACGTGGCAAAATACGGCCTGAAACATGGACAGTTACCCAAACATTCAGGAAGATAATCGAATCCTTCCAGTCTAAATGTTATAGAAAGATTCCCATAACACCAAGGACCGAAAAAAGAAGAATGCAGACATTCGACAAGAGATGGACGTAGAGGAAAACTAGTTCATAAATTGTACCATAAACAACAAAATTGAAATATTTTGACCACGATCAAAAGAAACAACGTTTTTGAGAGAACAGTAATAGAAGGCATGGTGACAAAAGAGGCAGAGACAATCCAAGAAGGCTATGGTACCAAGATGTCAAGGAATGTTTGAGCACAACTCTGGAGAGGGCTGGAGATTTAGCAAGAGATCGAGTTTCTTTCAGACGGGGCTGAGATGCGACCGACGTTCTGCAACGGTCGTGCTACATGATGACGATAAGGGGGAATGGCGTGGGCTAGTTGTTAATTGACACGGCTCACAACAAGAAGGTGCTGGGTTCGATCTCCATCACATAGCGGACATTCAAGGTCATTGGAAAAATACTGACCGAGACCCTAACCTCACTTCCAAGCAGTGCTCAATGGAAACGGGCTGTTTTCGTGTTGGTCTTGGCTAACGAGGTGAGTGATCAACCTGATCCCCGATGACAGTTTGATATGTATCCAAGGAAGCGATAGTAACAATGTTCTCTATGTATCATCATTACTTTCAATACCCCTGTGAAGGACGCCTACTTTGAGAGGTGAATGTTCTTTCATGCGCCAGACGTGTCGATGATTGATGTTTATTATTTCGTAACTCTTCGGTGTGCCAGTTACACTGTCTGTCTATCTATTTCTTGATCTCCCTCCTGCTCTGTAACCCTTTTGTCTAGTGTTTTGATCACAAGCACAAGAGGGCATAGCTACAAATTAACTAAAGCGAGGTCCAGATTAGAAATTAGGAAAGAGAGTGGTGAATGCTTGGAATCCATTGCCACAGGAGGTAGTGGAGGCAGGGATAATTAATGCATTTAAGAATAGATTGAATGCGCAAAGCTTTCAGAGCAAGGTAATGTAAATGAAATTGGTTGTATACAGACTCTGCAGAGTCTTCTAAACCAGCATAAAGACGTTAAGTTAAGTTACGGATCAGCGCAATTGGTAACTACTGATGCATTTTTGTAAGTTGTAGGCACCATCTTATTTTTTTTACTTTCCATGTATTCCCTACACCTAGTTGCACCCATCTTCTGTTTGAATTCTTCGTCTGGTTCTCTGTCTTGCCTTGTGACCTCGACATCTCTTCTCAAACACTTCATTCGAATATCATGATTGTTCTTTCTTGTGCGTTGGGGAGTGTCCATGTCTGACACTGGTAGCAGAGAGTTGATATAAAATACTATTACTCAAACTATCCCTTAAGTCTCCAATGGGAGGTGTTTGTGCCTTAATAATGGTTCTTTCTGTATTCTTGATTCAACATATATCTCCATCCTTCCATCTTCTGTGAACACGCTGCCCAAATATTTCAATTTTTTTCACTCGTTTAATAATGTACTTTTCCCCTGAATATTTAATGTCTTCTCTGCCTAGCTCAGTGGGAGAGCTGGCTTCGCATCTGAGTGGTCCTGGGTTCATTCCCCAGTTGAGGCGGAAGTGTTTTTCAGACCACAACGGCACCCGGGTCGACCCAGGCTTAAAGTAAAAGGGAAGTAAAAGCGACGAGGGAAAGGAGGTGGCTACCGCCCTCATATAGCCGAGCCTTTGAAATGTGAGATCGCTAACATCTCACACCCCTACGGCAGTAATGCTATGTGTTACTTTACTTTACTTTTTACTATATTTATCACACAGCAATAAAAGGGTTCCAAACGAATGTTTCTGATGATCAGTACAAGAAAAGAAGAATTGGCATGTAATTCTTGAAAGGATGCTTCAAAATCTCGCAATCGTCAAGCTAAGATAATGTCAAAGACATCATTCAACATCGCTCAAGCATGAACACTGCAATCAGTTTAACATCCAGTTTTATCCCAATTATTCACGCATCACTTGAGTTGTGTTTACTCAAGGGGATTCGCTATATTAATGCCCGTTCAATACCGGCACGAAAGATATTCCAATACCTGATAACTCTCGTAATATTTCAGTAGCTGTTCCACTGATTATTCTTATCGATGTCGGGAATCGAGAAGAATTCTTGTGGAAAATAATATGCATGGAATTAAATATTTTAGAAATACATTATTAGATTGAAATCGATCGGAACACGGGCAGGATATTACACTCGTGTCAGACTGTCCTCGTGCATTGTTTGTTTGTATGCGTGTGTGTCAATACGGTTCTGATTATTTGAGGCGAGTCATATACCGTTCAATCTAGGAGATAATCGTCTTGGTTATATTAGGGCTATTGAACTGGGGGTATTATTACCGCAGATGCAGCAGTTAATTAGCTGACAACGGTCAGGGACTGATAGCTGGCTGCTTACATCAGGGTCAGCGAACATCTGACCAAAACCCTATTCCGTTTCCAAGCGGCGGTCCTGGGAACAGGCTGAACTAGTCATTAGAGTAGGCTGGCGAAGGGATAATGTTCGCAGAGAGAAGGCAAACCAGATACCAAAAAAAAAAAACACATCTGAAATCTGATGTGTCGGACTGGAAGGCGCAGATATCGCAGCCGGGCTGTTCGCAACGACACGACGTCACAACGTTCTCTTCAGGTCGAACTTCGAAGAAGAGGAAGACAAAGAAGAAAAATAATAAAGAAGAAAAAAGGAAAAATTGTAAGAAAATGATTTCTTTTTCTTCGTCGTTTGCTCTCAAACAATAGCCTCTTCAGACTTTTCTCTTCGCCATACACGTTATACCGTAATTAGGTTGGTGAATACACTGTTGCCACTATGCTCTACTCGAGGAGTCGACAGACCTGCAACAGATGTTCGACTATTTGTTTGTTTTCCCCATATGGCACATGTCTGTGTGTTATATTGTATTTGTTAGATGCTTTATCAGTCAGCAGTGGCCTTTACCCTGTCGGATCTTGCCAGACAACTTCTCAACAAGGAGCAGCATGCTTCTGATATGTCAGATTCTGGATGTTCACACTGTGCATTTGTCTTTGAAGCTAATCTGTATAAGGGTTTTTGTTTCTTCATTTGGAGAACTGTTTTCAGCTTTGGGTTTGCTTCCTCTTTCTTCAGCTAGTCTATTTCCCTCAAGAGATCACAGATCCAGGGTGGTGTTAACGATGTTGACTGGAAAAGAGTCGCCATCAATCGCACAGACTATCGAAGGGACACACTCAGTGAGTGCCTGTATTGAAGTTTTCCTCAGATGTCAGGACATTGTACCAAATACAAATGTGTGATTAAGACGCTGAGCAGCGCATGAGCTGCGGTGGTCAGCGACTTATAGCTGACTGCTAGCGTCAGGGCCAGCGAACCAGAGCTGCCAAGACCCTTCTACACCTCCATGCGGTGATCCTGGATAACAGACTGCAGCAGAGCAGACTTGCTAAGGAGAAGGGATCGAATAGGGAATGCTAACCCGGTACTCAAAAAATGCTTGCTGAAGTCGGATGTGTTGGATCGAAAGGTGCAAATATCGCAGTCAAGCTGTAAACTACGACACCACGCATTCCGTTCTCTGTACTACATTCTGCTACTTAAGCCCTTTTAGGGTTTGGTAGCGGGAGAATGAGAACGAAGCCAAGCCATTTACAAATGTGTTAGCGCGATCGTGCATGGCAAGTACACACCCCATGATATGTTCAGCACAGCGAGGACTGGCTATGTGGTACCCATGTCGGATCAACGTCTACCGAAAGAGCTGCTGTTTAGTGAACTGTAAAATGGCAAGAGAGCAAGAGGTGGGCAGCAGAGAAGTTACAACGACACGCTTAACCCTTTACAATCCAAAATCGTCCATTGCAGTTCAGTAGAGTAGCACCACTTCAGTCCAATTGGTTTGGATCCACATTTCACTTATCAACCATAACTTGTTATTTAGCTACGATCCACATTTCACTTATCAACCATAACTTGTTATTTAGCTACGATCCTCATTTCACTTATCAACCATAACTTGTTATTTAGCTACATTTGATCTATGTACAAAAGCTATATCTTTTACATTTAAAAGTTCATAATTTTAGTTTTTAATGTTTTTTTGTTTGTTGGTGACCACGAAACACATACAATTACTGTTGTTGTTTTAGACATTAGGACTAACATCTTGTATATTGCGTTGGACTGTAAAGGGTTAAGAGATCACTGATCCAGTGCGGTATTAACCACGATGACTGGGAAAGGATCGCCACCAGTCACTCAGACTAGGGTAGCACTATTGCAGAGGGTGTTCAGGGATATTAGGCATCAAGAATAAATGAGGCTAAACAGAGACGATCGATTCGCAAATGGGCTCACAACAGTCCTCCTTCAACCCACGGTGGTAGGGGTGCCCCATTTCCTTGTACTCAATGTAACGGACAATTCAGGGCCCCGATTGGCTTATTTAGCCATCTTCTAACGCATGCGAACAGTGAATGTTGACAAAGTGGTCCTCATCGATACGATAGACGAACAATATGTATCTTACAGTGTGCATTAGTTCACAGATAGTTCACTGTGTTTGTATTCTAGCTGGTATTCAAGAGTGCACATGACAGGCTGGTGTTCCAGAGTGCACATGACAGGCTGGTGTGCAAGAGTGCACATGACACGCTGGTATTCAAGAGTGCACATGACAGGCTGGTGTTCAAGAGTGCACATGACAAGCTTATATTCAAGAGTGCACATGAGAAACTGTCCAATTCATTATTTCTATGATTTCCGAGAGCCATTACGATCTGTTGGCGGTCTAGTCTTGTTCTTGTGATTTAGTTCATCATGGACACGGCCAGGTCACGGATCTCACTGGGATTAACACTAGTTGATGACTTACACTTGTGTCCACGGAAACGTGTTGTGGTTTTCTATTTGGATTAGTTAGTTCGTTCATTTTGTGGTGTTTTTTTCCTTTAATTATCCTGTCATGATTATCTTCTGCTTCTTCTTCATTGATCAACTGATGATGTGCGCCTAGTCCGGTGAGTTTCTCGAAAAAGACTGCGTTTCAATTCTTCGCCGGTCCCCCACAGCTTTTCGAGCATGGTCGCTCCCCCAGGCCAGCCTGCCTCTCTTTGATCTACATAGGTAGGACATTCTTACAGAATATGTTCTGGTGTTTGCTTGGGTGCTCCACAATCGCACGTGGCAGTGTCTCTGAGACTCATTTTGTGGAGGTAAGCCTAGAGTCTACAGCGTCACGAGTCTGAATTTTTTGTCTGCACATCTCTGCCAAGTTTGTCTTTGCTATCATTTTCTGGCTTGTATTCTTTGCGCTGTTCTCTCCATTCTGTCTTCATGAATTGTTTGATGAGTTCTTTAGGTATGGGAAATCTGCTTGCTGCCACTTCCTGCTTTTGCGAGCTCATCTGCTTTCTCGTTTCTAGGGACCCCACAGTGGGCTGGAATCCATTGTAGGACTAGATCTGTCTTGAGACAACAATCATTTGTTGTATTTTATTTAATGTGAGAGTCTATCTTGTTTGTGGCTTGAGATGGCTTGGAGTACACTCCTGGAGTCTATCTTGTTTGTGGCTTGAGATGGCTTGGAGTACACTCCTGGAGTCTATCTTGTTTGTGGCTTGAGATGGCTTGGAGTACACTCCTGGAGTCTATCTTGTTTGTGGCTTGAGATGGCTTGGAGTACACTCCTGGAGTCTATCTTGTTTGTGGCTTGAGATGGCTTGGAGTACACTCCTGGAGTCTATCTTGTTTGGGGCTTGAGATGGCTTGGAGAACACTCCTGGAGTCTATTTTGTTTGTGGCTTGAGATGGCGTGGAGTACACTCCTGGAGTCTATCTTGTTTGGGGCTTGAGATGGCTTGGAGAACACTCCTGGAGTCTATTTTGTTTGTGGCTTGAGATGGCGTGGAGTACACTCCTAGAGTCTATTTTGTTTGTGGCTTGAGATGGCGTGGAGTACACTCCTAGAGTCTATCTTGTTTGTGGCTTGAGATGGCGTGGAGTACACTCCTGGAGTCTATCTTGTTTGTGGCTTGAGATGGCTTGGAGTACACTCCTGGAGTCTATCTTGTTTGTGGCTTGAGATGGCTTGGAGTACACTCCCGGAGTCTATCTTGTTTGTGGCTTGAGATGGCTTGGAGTACACTCCTGGAGTATATCTTGTTTGTGGCTTGAGATGGCTTGGAGTACACTCCTGGAGTCTATCTTGTTTGGGGCTTGAGATGGCTTGGAGAACACTCCTGGAGTCTATCTTGTTTGTGGCTTGAGATGGCTTGGAGTACACTCCTAGAGTCTATCTTGTTTGTGGCTTGAGATGGCTTGGAGTACACTCCTGGAGTCTATCTTGTTTGTGGCTTGAGATGGCTTGGAGTACACTCCTGGAGTCTATCTTGTTTGTGGCTTGAGATGGCTTGGAGTACACTCCTGGAGTCTATCTTGTTTGTGGCTTGAGATGGCTTGGAGTACACTCCTGGAGTCTATCTTGTTTGTGGCTTGAGATGGCTTGGAGTACACTCCTGGAGTCTATCTTGTTTGGGGCTTGAGATGGCTTGGAGAACACTCCTGGAGTCTATTTTGTTTGTGGCTTGAGATGGCGTGGAGTACACTCCTGGAGTCTATCTTGTTTGGGGCTTGAGATGGCTTGGAGAACACTCCTGGAGTCTATTTTGTTTGTGGCTTGAGATGGCGTGGAGTACACTCCTAGAGTCTATTTTGTTTGTGGCTTGAGATGGCGTGGAGTACACTCCTAGAGTCTATCTTGTTTGTGGCTTGAGATGGCGTGGAGTACACTCCTGGAGTCTATCTTGTTTGTGGCTTGAGATGGCTTGGAGTACACTCCTGGAGTCTATCTTGTTTGGGGCTTGAGATGGCTTGGAGTACACTCCTGGAGTCTATCTTGTTTGTGGCTTGAGATGGCTTGGAGTACACTCCTGGAGTCTATCTTGTTTGTGGCTTGAGATGGCTTGGAGTACACTCCTGGAGTCTATCTTGTTTGTGGCTTGAGATGGCTTGGAGTACACTCCTGGAGTCTATCTTGTTTGTGGCTTGAGATGGCTTGGAGTACACTCCTGGAGTCTATCTTGTTTGGGGCTTGAGATGGCTTGGAGAACACTCCTGGAGTCTATTTTGTTTGTGGCTTGAGATGGCTTGGAGTACACTCCTAGAGTCTATCTTGTTTGTGGCTTGAGATGGCTTGGAGTACACTCCTGGAGTCTATCTTGTTTGTGGCAATATTTGATAATGATTATCCGATATTCTCAATAGCATTTCGGTTACCATGTGTCGTATGTCCACGGTCCAGTGCACACGTCTGAACTTCATGAGATTGCTGTCCTTAGCCCTGTTTTCTGGCAGTGCCAGTTCTGGTGTGGCTGGAAATGTGCGCATGGGCCAATAGTAATGGACAATCACATCGCCTTGAAGAGATTAGGCCCTGCCGGGTTAGCAACGTGTCCATGACACAACGCTCGCACGGTGAGTGGTTGAGAGGTAAGGAATCGCCTCTCAAAGCGATTAACGGAAACGGTAAGCGATCGAATCCCGCAAGTTTCAAGCGACTCCTGATCTCAAAGGAAGTGTGACCAGAGTGCTTGCATTCTGAGTTACCTCCAGTCTTGACTTATGTCTTGCCACTGGTCCATGGTAGGTCGGGACCAGAGAGCGACGTTGATGACCAGCCCAGTTTCTTCCTCACCATAATACAAGTACAGCGCAAGTTACGTCATCAAGACAAAACCGACTGATGATGTTGCCATTAAGCTTACGTTGAGCAACAAATAATATTAATAGTAATAGATAATCTACAAGGAAAACTATTTTGTCTTGAACGTGGTTTCTGTTTTCTACGATGGCTATTGCAGCTATTCTTGACATCTCGGCCTCAGATCTATAGATGTTTGAGAATTTTCCAGTTGGCAGAGAAATTTGAACATTCTGTTCATTATTTAATTTTGTGTAAACTCTTTCTCTCCCCCCCCCCACCCCCTCCCCCCAACCTCCGCCTCTCTCCTTCCATTCTTCGTAGAACGCACTTCTTTCCCATCTGTGTATGTGCGGCTCCATTATGCGGATGCATTGTCCTTTGAGAATATTATTAGGTGAAATATATTCTATCTATTTAACGGGACATTTAACGGTTTATAAATAACAATGAAGACAAGGGATCTGGTAATAGGCAAAGAATGTAGGCAAATAAATGTAAGCATCAATCGAGAAATAATGGACAAGTACAGAAGTTTACATATGTCAGGGTGGTTAACTGATATGCGAATTCATCTTAATAGACTCGAAACACTTGAGCAAAGTAGACCCGCAGTCTGTTATGCGCCATCTTTGCTTCTTTAAACAAACCACCTAACCATGGCCAGTGTTATGCCATGTCACACAGTTAGTCGCCTCTTACGACATGCTCTGTGTGGGGCAGTGGTGCTATTCTTGTCTTACACAAAGACCCCGGCAGACCACTCGGGATTGTCATGTACGGGTTAAATATGGACTCTAGCAAAGAAAGATGAAACAATCTTGAGATGGTTTGACATGCGGTGGCATCGCAGAATGGAAATAGTGAATTGGACTGAAGCAAAGTTAAATGACAATGTCATCACTGAGGTAGGCGCACAATGACAAATATTGATAAATAATACAGACATGAAATAGCGTGTCCCACTGTAATAACACACAAAAGGGATATGTTACAGGCTTTCTCTAAGGGACCAATCTGCGTTGTTCTACGGTGAATAGAACAGTAGACAGGAAAACTAGACAGTGACAACCAGACTTCGAAACAGGCCACTGTGTCTGAGAGAAACAGAGAGCGAGAGAGAGAGACAGAGAATGAGCCAAGAACTGAATGTTTGTTTTTCCGTAACGTAAAGTTTGTCCAAAACTTGACACTGCCGTGGGCAATCAAGTATTTAAATGAACGTTATGAAACCTTTTAGTCTTGACAGAACCCTTGAGACCACATTGACATCTCGGGGATTCCCTAAACTATCAACTACAGATCGATCAAGGTACGTTAGGTTCATCGCTGAACTGTCAATATGATGTTTCAATAATAAAACATCCTATGTCCTTGTGATCGATTTCATTCTGTTTACAAATGTAACGTGTGTTGGTAAAGTTCACTAGTGTAACTGCTCAAATAATGCCATTTAAACTTTTTTTTTAAATTTTTTACTTTACGTGTTTGCCTCACTAGTTTCTACCGGTGGGGGTGCGCCTACTCCACACCAGACCGTAGTCAACTGGGCGATATTATGTCGCATGAACCAGTTTTGGATGTATGTGTACGTCTGGTTGTACCTATGCTAGGTTTGTGCGCTTTCAGAAGCCAGCCCAACCAAAGTGCAATGGAAGGGCCTCTTAAACCAGGCCTCGTCGATCTTTTCATACTTGGCGCCCACTTTTATCACTTTCGCGAAGGTAAATTGTCCTTACCGCCCACTAACATCTGAAGTGACGAGAATTTCGCTATAGTTGACTAAGTCTTTATATTGTTAATGTTTTTAATACATCATCATCATGAAGCATGTTTTTTGCAGAACGTCGGTCGCATCATTGTAATGTTGTCTCTTGTATAATATCCACTGTCTTCTGTAGTTCACATCAAGATTCTTTTCCATTATTGCCTCTATGGGTCAGTGGGTTTGTCTCTGTATATCATATTCAAGGCAGGTCTGTAGTTTGTGCTCTGCTGTCTGCGGTGCCTGTCCGCATATCCGCGTAATTTTACTCCGGCGAGACACATAGTTGCTCACTCCGCCTGAGCAAACTGTAAAGAGTCTAGCTACTGTTCGTTTCTGTAGCTCATTGAGTGTACACACTCCTGCTCAGTCCTCTCATGTGGTCCTCTCTGCTGGACACACGTATAATTTCAAAATCTTGCAACTTGCGCAGTACTGGTTCGTTGACTGCAGTGTCTTACAAATGGCGGTCGTTGATCAGCTCCAAAATGTCGCTTTTATGCATTGACATGCCCCCCCCCCCACCCCCACCCCCCCCCTGTGGGTGCCGGGATGCCAGGATGCCCGCTCTTTCCTTCCCACAATCCCCAACATGGACAGGAAGTAGATCTACACAAGTTCCCGAATGTTCGAGGCCTCTTTGCTCACGATCAACGCATGCCACAGCTAACCGCTCTACACCTAAGCGATAGAGACAATTGCCGCCCTCATTAAGGAAGTTCTTTTAGAATAAACAGACTGAGCGTTGTGCGTATGTGCTTGACGTGGATGAGAATACTCCTGAGACAGCGAGGAACCAACGTATTGACGAAAAGTACGCTCATCTTATAGAGACGATAAACGAGGACTGCTCAACTGCTTTCACTCTTTTCCACAAGCCACTTTCCATACCTACACGCCGAAGAGTACGAAAAGGAGATAACATCTCTCCAAAACTGTTCACAGCTGCCATTGAAGAAGTTGTTAACTCTCTAAACTGGTAGGATCGAGGATATTTTACGCAGGAGATCAGCCGGTTGGTACTGCTTCCCCTGCATTAAACTCGCTGATGAGGGGCGTCAAGGCCAGGGCTTACACCTTCAATAGCAGGGTTAGCCCACCAATCGTGTATAATGATCGGGTGTGAAGTCTCGCAAGTCAGACGCAGAGAAGTTCCGTATTACCGAAAGAGCAATGGAGCTAAGAGTCTTAAATGTTTCACTAAGAGACCACATCCGAAATACTGACATCCGCGACCAAACAGAGTCCCCGGATGTTGTCGACTCTGTATCAATGCGAAGGTACAGATGACCAGCCATGCTTTCCGCGTGACTGACGATAGGTGGACGAGGAAGGTGTTTCTGAACCAATATATAGTGAGCAAGTAACTGCTCTGGTCATCAACCTCACTACCTCGTCCCGAGCTACCTGGGGCATGTGGCAAGACGGGCAGTAGAGACTACTGGAGATATCTCATGATGCAGACACTATGTTCTTACCTCCCTTAAGACCAGAGTCGCTTGAAACTTGTGGGATTCGATCTTCCACCTTCTTTGCTTTGAGAGGCGAGCATCTTACCTCCCCACTAGGGCGACCAATGATAGTGCTACTAGACTCTATAAAATTGTCAATATGGAGTTCTATCAATCAGTCACATCAGGCTCGTTAGTAACTTCGATATTCGTACCAGAATCACGTTATGCGTCATTACTTGGCTTTCTGACATTATTAAAGAACATTATTCATGTTCCATAGAAGAGATCCCGATTTAACGCCTGTGTGGCATATTGAAAAAACGGTGTTAGGCCCATATTTGTTTTACCCAACGGCACGCTGGAGGTGATATGGTCAGCATTACGCCCGGCTACATTTACCATCCAGATTGTTCTGGTACCCAATTTTTTAGATTGGGTTGACCCCGGGAGCTCTTTTGCGTTCGGACGAAATCCCACACAACTGGAAACCGAACCCCAGTCGCTCATTTTTGAAAGCCAGTTCACTAACCACTGCGCTACCTCTTCTTTCGACTTCCGGTGAAATACCAAAAATCTGGATTTCCGCGTTACAAACGAGAGTGTTCTTGAAATTGTTAGGAAGAAGTCAATATAAAAACCTACTGATTATAGTAAAAACACTAAAATTGACATGGTATGGACATATATCACGATCGGTGGGGGCTGACGAAGACCTTCCTGCAAGGCACTGTGCCTGGGTAGCGTGGGAAAAGGAGACCAAAAAAGAGATGGGAGGATAATATAAAAGAGTGGACGGGAAGGTCTATAGCTGAAACTAATACCCTGACGAAAAATCGAGACCTATGGCGGGAACTGGTTCGACAGACTGTAATAACGGTACCTCAACGACCTTCTAGGTTACGTGACTGATGCTGATGATGATGGATTTTCATAGATCACCTCATTGGTAAAACCAGAGGATCGAAATAAGAACAATTAGTACAAGACAAATAAAAGCAGGCATTACCGGTTCATGTACACCATTATCCAAGCCGGGCCACCAGGATAGAATAAAAGTCAAAATAAGTCGCCTAATCATTTTCGGTCTCACAAACACAACTCCATAAACCATTCTCTGATACCTGATTACGAACATGCCTGTCACATTATTCCCAGAAATATTTCACTCAAACTAAAGTGCTATTCTTAAAACAATGCTGTCCCATTTGGTTTCATATAAAATTCTCCCCAAAAGTTCCAAGACGTCCCATTAGAAGTAATGGCTCTTGCGTCCCAGTAATTGATACAAGCACTAATAAACCAAATAAATGGTTGAACAGTTCTAGGTCGTCGCTCGCTGGTTATTTTGTTTGCGTTAAATTAAGATAGTTCATGATTGTTATGTATTATGTATTGTATCTAAAACGGTAAAGTGGTTTTCGAGACGGTTCGGTGACTGACAGGGGTAAATAATAGTAGGGCATTTGTGTGTCCTCAATCGTGATTGGCAGTGTTCGCTGACAGCAGGACACTTCTGAGAGCGAATGACGTAAGTGGTGTTGTCAGTGTGGTCGAATGGTGCAGTCAGTGTGGTCTAGTGGTGCTGTCAGTGTGGTCGAATGGTGCTGTCAGTCAGTGTGTTCTAGTGGTGTTGTCAGTGTGGTCTAGTGGTGTTGTCAGTGTGGTCTAACGTTCGTGGTGCTGTCAGTGTGGTCTAGTGGTGCTGTCAGTGTGGTCTAGTGTTGCTGTCAGTGTGGTCTAGTGGTGCTGTCAGTGTGGTCTAGTGGTGTTGTCAGTGTGGTCTAGTGGTGTTGTCAGTGTGGCCTAACGTTCGTGGTGCTGTCAGTGTGGTCTAATGTTAGTGGTGTTGTCAGTGTGGTCTAACGTTCGTGGTGCTGTCAGTGTGGTCTAATGTTAGTGGTGTTGTCAGTGTGGTGTTGTCGGTGTGGTCTAGTGGTGTTGTCAGTGTGGTCTATGGTGTTGTCCGTGTGGTCTAGTGGTGTTATCAGTGTGGTCTAACGTTCGTGGTGCTGTCAGTGTGGTCTAACGTTAGTGGTGTTGCCAGTGTGGTCTAGTGGTGTTGTCAGTGTGGTCTATGGTGTTGTCTAGTGGTTTCAGTGTGTTCTAGTGGTGCTGTCAATGTGGTTTAACGTTAGTGGTGTTGTCAGTGTGGTCTAGTGGTGTTGTCAGTGTGGTCTAGTGGTGCTGTCAGTGTGGTTTAACGTTAGTGGTGTTGTCAGTGTGGTCTAACGTTAATGGTGTTGTCAGTGTGTTCTAGTGGTGCTGTCAGTAGGATTTAACGTTAGTGGTATTGTCAGTGTGGTCTAGTGGTGTTGTCACTGTGGTCTAATGTTAGTGGTGTTGTCAGTGTGGTTTAACGTTAGTGGTGTTGTCAGTGTGGTTTAACGTTAGTGGTGTGGTCTAGTGGTGTTGTCAGTGTGGTGTTGTTAGTGTGGTATAGTGGTGTTGTCAGTGTGGTCTAACGTTAGTGGTGTTGTCAGTGTGTTTTAGTGGTGTTGTCAGTGTGATGTTGTTAGTGTGGTCTAGTGGTGTTGTCAGTGTGGTCTAGTGGTGTTGTCAGTGTGGTCTAGTGGTGTTGTCAGTGTTTTCTAGTGGTGTTGTCAGTGTGGTCTTTCTTTAGGAGATCTGTCAGAGAGTAAGTTAGTTGCCCATCCCAAGCGATGATGGCGACTCCATCAGACGGTTTGTCTTGAAGATTTTACTTGCGCTGAATTTGAATAATTGTGAGGAAGAGGCTGCGCTGGTCATCAACCTCACTATCTGGTTCCCAGCTACATTGGACCAGCTGCAAAACGACTGTAAGTAACTGAAAATGCAGGCACTGTGGTCCCACCTCTTTTGAGAATAGTGGTTGCTTGAAACCGTCGGGGCTCGATCCCACGTCGTTTCAGTTCATCGCTTTGAGAGACGAGTGCCTTACCTCTCGACCACAGCAACATAGAGTATGACGTACGTGGTGACTGACAGGGTGGGCTAACAATAGGAGATCTGTGACTGACAATGTGGGCTGACACTAGGAGATCTGTGTCTGACAGGGTGGGCTAACACTAGGAGATCTTTGACCGACAGAGTGGGCTAACAAGAGGAGATTTGTGACCAACAAGTGGGCTAACAATAAGATATCTGTGACCGACAGAGTGGGCTAACAATAAGAGATGTGTGACCGACAGAGTGGGCTAACAATAAGAGATCTGTGACCGACAGTGTGGACTAACACTAGGAGATCTGTAACTGAATGTGGGCTAACAATTTGAGATCTGTGACCGACAGAGTGGGCTAACAATAAGAAATCTGTGACCGACAGAGTGGGCTAACGATAAGAGATCTGTGACCGACAGAGTGGGCTAACAATAAGAGATCTGTGACCGACAGAATGGGCTAACAATAAGAGATCTGTGACCGACAGAGTGGGCTAACAATAAAAGATCTGCGACCGACAGAGTGGGCTAACAATAAGAGATCTGTGACTGACAATGTGGGCTGACACTAGGAGATTTGTGACTGAATGTGGGCTAACAATAGGAGATCTATGAGAGCGTGTGACGTAAGTTGTGTCTCATGCCAGTCTGGCTAACAAGGTGAGGGATCGACGCGATCCCCGTAGTAGTGAACGACACGTAGATGAAGCGTGGACCCCGGTCCACCTTCATCAGTATGCTCATGATGTGAGGAAAGTTACGACAACCCGCCACTTAACGTCTTTTTATGGTGCAAAAAAGAGTAATCCTACTCATTGTTGGCATTCAACGACAACAACCTGACGCTGAAAGGCATTACAAAATAAGGGAAAAGAAGGAAATAACATTGTCTCGTTCATCGAAGAAAAAAAAGAAGGAAAAGAAAAAGAAGAAGTGTATATATCGTGCAAATAGATAGTTTAACCCGAGTGGTCCACCGGGGTCTTTGTGTATGACAAGGACTAGCATCTCACTACAAGGAGCATTTCGTAAGAGGCAACTAACTGTGTCACATGGCATAACAACGGCCATGGTTAGGCGATTTGTTTAGAGCAGCATAGATGGCGTCTAACAGGCTGTGTGTTTACTTTGCTGTAGTGTTTGAGTCTATTACGATTAATAGTTAACCGGTTAACCAACCTCGGCGGCACTTGTCCCAGAGTAGCGGAGTAATAAGCTGCTCGGACCTAACCCACTAAGCAGGAAATTTTCATCCCGGATACATCCAAATTATACCAGAACTGCGACCTACACTGAGGCATGTCCCTGTAGAAGTGCAGGTCGACTAAGTGGGACCTACACTGAGGCATGTCCCTGTAGAATTACAGGTCGACTAAGTGGGACCTACACTGAGGCATGTCTCTGTAGAAGTGCAGGTCGACTAAGTGGGACCTGCACTGAGGCATGCCCCTGTAGAAGTGCAGGTCGACTAAGTGGGACCTACACTGAGGCATGCCCCTGTAGAAGTGCAGGTCGACTAAGACACGATTAAGAAGAACACATTATCCACTTTTTCTCTCTCTCTCTCTATCTATCTATCTCTCTCTCGCTCTCTCGTTCAGAAACTGTTGCTACGTGATTGTGTGCGCGTGTCTGAATAAAGACGAACAACACATAATTCACCCTGTAATCGCTTGTGAGCAAGAACTCCGGCTCAATCAGCTACCAAGGAGATCAACAAATATGGATCACGCGCTTAAGTACATTCCAATTAAGGGAAATATCACGCCATCTTAAACATAAAAATTAAATTTCAATACTCCACGCGTTGTTCGTCCACATTCTACTATCTATCACTTCAGAAACGTTAAAACATGAACATCAATATCCACGACAGCCTTGCTTTATATGGTCGCCTTGTCGATTAATCTGACACTAATTGGTCCAATACGCCAGTTGCCAGCTCCGTTTTCCCATTTTATTTGAAACTGTGCGGACCCGCACACACAATAAGCAACTTGAAAACACGATCCTTGTCAAGAGGATCGGCTATTGTCATCGTGTAAGCGCCTACACTTTCAAGTGTGAAACTGAATGACATAGTTAATCAGAGTTTTTCACAAACGCTGGACTGTATCTCCAAATAACTGATATCATACTGTTCACAGTGTATATACTTCTATGTTCTCAAACGTTGTACTGACTGACATAGTCGATAAGGGTCCTGCACAAATGCTGGTCCTTATAAGCAAATAACAGATATAACACTATTCCCCGGTTTATGTTCATCTACACTGTTGTACCGGCTGGCATAGTTCATTAACGTTTTGCTCAAACTGATCATAATAGTCAAAACTCCTCATGTCGCATGCTAGAGAGGAGGAAGTATACACGTTTTTAGCTCCATCAGAATTTTTTTCTCTTCCCAAAACTTAAAAAATAGCTCAAAGGAAATTAATTTGACAGTGACGAAGATGTCATACTGGCTTTTGATAACTGGTTTAGTTCGAAAAATAGGTTAATCTATTCTGAAGATCTTTTCAAGGACACGCAGAGATGGCAGAAATGTATACATCCAGGTATTAGCTACATTGAGAAGGAATAAGCACTGTGCCAAATTTCAACTTTCTTCTCCTACTCCTTGATGGTCAGGGTAAAGACTTATGACAAGCCCCTTGTATGTACATGTTTTTTTTTACACTACGCGGTGCAGTGGTCAGTGCACTTGGCTTCTCAGCTGAGCAATCACGGTTGGGGTCCCAACCTGGTGTCGGATTTTAACTTAACGTCTCTGTACTGGTTTAGAAGACTTGACAGAATCTATATACAACCAGTTTCATTTACATTTCCCTACTCCCTACTCCCAAAACTATTCGTAAATGCATTAATTATCTATGCCTCCACTACTTCCTGTGACAATACATTCCAAGCATTCATCATTCTCAACTAAAAAAAAATATTTCCTTATATCTAATCTGAACCCTTCTTTAGTTAATGTATAGCTGTTGTTCTTGGAGGTGATTATATTTTGGAAAAATAGTTGTTATTTACTATTTTTTCACGATCACAAATTGGGTACCAGAATAAATTGGGAAAGTAAAGACGGTCGGGTAATTTTGACCACTGCACGCCTAGTGTCCTGTTGGCCAAGAAAAATATGGACCTAGCACCGTATTCCTAATATACCTCACGGGCTTGAAATCGGCATCTTTAAGGTTTTGTTTTAGTGAAAGCTTTCATTTGGCTTAGTTCGTTCTCAATCTCCCGTTACCAAACCCTGAAAGGGCTTAAGTAGCAGAATGTAGTCAAGAAAAAGGAATGCGTTGTGTCGTAGTTTACAGCTTGGCTGCGATATTTGCACCTTTCCGTCCAACACATCCGACTTAAGCAAGCATTGTTTGAGTACCGGGTTAGCATTCTCTCTTCAACCCTTCTCCTTAGCCAGTCTGCCCTGCTGCAGTCTGTTATCCAGGATCTCCGCGTGGAGGTGTAGAATGGTCTTGGCAGCTCTGGTTCGCTGGCCCTGACGCTAGCTGTCATATATGGGTCGCTGACCACTTCAGCTCATGCGCTGCTCAGCATCTTGATCCCTCAAAGCTTTCATTTAAATTAAAACATATTTTCGCTCAAGACTGATACGAACTTTGGTTAAAACTTTCTCAAACTACAGCTTAACGAGGTGTCACCAGGTGCCACAAGACTATGAGGGAGTAGAATTGAACATCTTAGTCGACCTGCACTTCTACATGGGTAGATGCCCTGTACAGGTCTCAGCTCTGGCATTAGCTTGATGTAGCCAGATGAGGAGATCCTGCTTAGCGGGCTAGTCTCTAGAAGCTTATTACTCCGCTGTGTAAGGACATGTGCCGCCGAGGGTCGCTAACCAATGTGCCAGTCTATCGTAATAGACTCAAACACAAGAGCAAAGTAAACCCGCAGCCTGCTATGCGCTTTCTTTGGTGTTCTTAACAAACTACCTGACCATGGCCGGTGTTATGCCATGTCACACAGTTAGTCGCCTTTTACGACATGCTCTGTGGGGCAGTCATGCATTTCTTGTCCTTATCATACACAAAGATCTTATCGAACCACTCGGGACTATACGTTTAACATTTGTCTTTACAATATAAAGTGTAAAGTAACTTCGGTACACCATTTTGAATTACCAGTCCGGGATCTGTTACAATGGGAAAGATTAATAGGTGCCACTAGTGGAAGCTGTGTACAAAATGTCAACTCTCTGGGTTATAGGGAAGTGTTTGTTAAAATAGGAGAAATAGAAATCCACGTATCCGAACAACGGGCACATCTCCCCCCCCCCCCCTGTTTCGGTTATTCTGGAACGTCACCGCATTTCCCTGTTCGTCCCCGAAACACGTGGCGTGAACAGGTTGCGGCGTCCCCATCTGCCTCAGAGGAAGCCTGGCAGCACGCAGTTACAACTGGACATGGTGGCGTTCATCCGACGAAACGGGCCCCCAGACGCCTAAGCGAACATTATTGTTGTTGTTGAACAACGGGTCATGGCGAGTGTTAAATAAAAGCTTTCTAAAACAAGAAAATTCTTTTGAAATACGAGTTTGAGTCAAAGCGTTTAATTATACTAAAAGAACACTTTGCATGGCACTAGACAAACTGCTAAACACTTTTTCTTTTTCTTTTTTTTTTTTTCTTTTTTTTTTGCGTTTGCCTTATTTCTCTAATCCCCAAGGCGGGTGTGTATTGCACTGTAGTTTTTATTTTGCACCTGTCGACCCAGTGCATCCGACTTCAGCATTAATTTTGTGTAGGAGTCTGCTTCCTCCTACATGTTTTAAGGATTTGCTTTCTGGGTTAACTGCTGGTGCTGTGATGGGGATCGAACCCCACGCGTTCCCTGTTGATAAACACTGATAAATACAATTTCATAGCATTGGTCCGAAGGGCGAGAGCCCTGATCCTGCTGGATCTGTAACAACATTTAAAACGAAGACATGTATTTTGCTTTTTGGATATTACGACCAAGCCCGCCCCCAAACTATGTTTTCTATAACAGCTTTTTTTTTTTCGTTCGCCTTATTTTTTCTAATCCCCAAGGCGGTGTGCATTGCACTGTGTTTTTATTTTGCGCCTGTCGGCCCAGTGCATCCGACTTCAGCATGCATTTTATGTAAGGGTCTGCTTCCTCCTGCATTTTCTAAGGGTTTGCTTCCCCGAGGTAACGGCCGGTGCTGTGATGGGGATCGAACCCAGCACCTTCGGATTGTGAGCCGTGCCACTTAACCACTAGGCCACGCCGTCCGAAGGGCGAGAGCCCTGATCCTGCTGGATCTGTAACAACATTTAAAACGAAGACATGTTTCTTGCTTTTTGGATATTACGACCAAGCCCGCCCCCAAACTAAGTTTTCGATAACAGCTTTTGAATTATCTTTCTAATGTCCATGAAATTCGAATAGATTAACAGGTCTTACTAGTGACGTATACGTACCCAATTTTAGCTCTCTATGTTATTGGGCAGTTGGTTAATAGTGGCTAAATAGAAGGACACGTATTCCACACGCATCTGGATAATAGTCATGCCAAGTTAGACAAGAGCTTTTAGAAACAGGTCCTCAGCCAAAGACGAATGTGTAGGACCGAAAGGTGCAAATATCGCATCCGAGCTGTAAACCAACGACACAGTGCAATCTGTTCTCCGGACTTCATACTGCTACTCGCAAAGCCCTGTTTAGCGCTTGGTAGCATAAGATTGAGAATGTGCCCAGAAGAAGAAGAAGAAGAAGAAACAGGTACACTGAACCTCTATAGACGTCAGAAAAGAAAACTTGCAAAGGTTGTGAATAGGTAAGCATCCTCTTTGTGTAAAATAAACACTATAATGACTAATACATTGCTACATAAGTCTTCACTGAAATAACTCACAAATTTGCTACATAAATCTTCACTGAAATAACTCACAAATTTGCTACATAAATCTTCACTGAAATAACTCACAAATTTGCTACATAAATCTTCACTGAAATAACTCACAAATTTGCTACATAAATCTTCACTGAAATAACTCACAAATTTGCTACATAAATCTTCACTGAAATAACTCACAAATTTGCTACATAAATCTTCACTGAAATAACTCACAAATTTGCTACATAAATCTTCACTGAAATAACTCACAAATTTGCTACATATGTTCTCACTGCTCGGCACCATACATTCCATTACCATTCTCACAGGAACGGCCTGTGCCTTTTGATGTGGCCAAAGTGTTTCAATTTTCTGTTTTTGATGGAATTTATTAACCAAATTTCCTCTATGCCCAACTCTTGTAGAATGTCTGCATTCTTCGTTTTTTTTTTCGGTCCACAGTATTCTGAGGTCCTTTTTATAACATTTCGTCTCGCAGGACTCGATTCCCTCCCGTAAGTTTGGGTAACTGTCCATGTTTTACAGCTGTACACTGCCACAGGGAAAACACAATTTCTCACAATTTACACTTTAGTTTGTTTGATGGTATTCAACAATAATTTCCTCAGATTGTGTCGTGTTTTTAATACAGCATGTAATTATTCTGCCCCAGCCCATCTGAAAGCTAAAATACCCCACTAGAGGACCCTAGGCCCAGGTTGAAGAACACTGCCCTATTGCATTACTCTTAATGTCAAAAAGTTGACGATTTCAAGTACTGTACCTACTGGTATATTCGATCCTGTTGTTGTGCTTCGCCCGATTGACTACTGTAGATCCATCCCGTTCATGATATTGATTTTGTCTCGTTCCATATTTGAATAACATCCAGTGTCTATTTTTTTAAATGTTCTCTTTCTTATCAGAGTGGTCGATTAGTTCGACTGTTTACCTAATCTGGTATGTAAAACAGTCGTTTGACTCTGTAAACTGGTACCTGATTGACAAGAGTTGAGGACGGCATGTCCCCGAGGGATGGAACTGGTCAACAAATGTCACTGACGCTGAGAACCAATACAGTAGATTTGATATTATCGCTTCCAACCTTTATTTTCTCAAATATCTTGACCTCCAACGACCAGCAACTCGCTTCTATTTATTTTCCTCAGTTTTCTATAGTTTTTGCTTACTTTTCTTTTTCTTCTTCTTCTTCATCCTCGCCTTTTACTTCTTCTTCTTCTTCTACTTCTTCTACTTGCTTCTTCTTTCTCTTCTTATTTATCTCTATTCTTCTTTACTGTTTCGTTTTCCTTTTCTGCTTTTTCTACTTCGTCTTTTTCTTTATTCTCGCCTCCTTCTTCTTCTTTTTTTTTGGTTCTGCTTCTTCTTCTTCTTCTTCTTCTTCTACTTCTTCTACTTCTTCTTCTTCTTTTTCTTCTTCTTCTTCTTCTTCTTCATATTTTGTTTCTCTTCTTATTTATCTCTCTTCTGCTTCTTTCTGTTTCTTCTTCTTTTCTACTTCTTTTTTTATCTTCTTATTCTTCTCCTTCTTCATCTTATTCTTCTGCTTCTTCTTAAGTTTCTTCTTCTTCTTTTTCTTCTCCTCCTCCTCCTCCTTCATCTTCTTCTTCCGCTTCTTCTTCTTCGTTTTGTTTTCTTGATCGTCTTTTCCCCCATCTTCTAATTGTTCTTTCTTTTCTTCTACTTTGTGTATTTCTCTTATTGTTGCTGTTACCGCTGAAGTTGTTGTTCTTAATTGTCTACATCTTATTCCTCTCGGTCTTCTCCTTCATCATCGTCTTCTCAAACTTCTACTTGGCCTCCTTCATCTTCTTACTCTGCTACTTCTTCTGCTCCTTTTTCTCAAATTCAAACCGAGTACTCTTTAATATCTGATATTCACAGACGCCTTAAATCTGAAATACGCACTTAACAAATGTTGCGATAGCTCCCTCATGGATCATATCACTAACAGGCAGTTCTCAACAGCAGACGGCGTAGAGTACAAGTTAGAAGTCTGTCTGATCCAATTTGCCGTGGTTTGAGACCGGCATTCAAGAAGTGCCCAATTCTGTGTCGTGTTGTATTTTTAACGTCAGTAACATTTGGCTGTTCAAATCTAATGTAACATCAGGGCTACTGTTATGCTTGGAAATATGACGTGTGAGTAAGAGTATCACTTCCAGGCTGCAGACTTTCACTAACACACATTTAAGAGTATCACTTCCAGGCTGCAGACTTTCACTAACACATATTTAAGAGTATCACTTCCAGGATGCAGACTTTCACTAACACATATTTAAGAGTATCACTTCCAGGCTGCAGACTTTCACTAACACATATTTAAGAGTATCACTTCCAGGATGCAGACTTTCACTAACACATATTTAACAGTATCACTTCCAGGATGCAGACTTTCACTAACACATATTTAAGAGTATCACTTCCAGGCTGCAGACATTCACTAACACATATTTAAGAGTATAACTTCCAAGCTGCAGACATTCACTAACACATATTTAACAGTATCACTTCCAAGCTGCAGACATTCACTAACACATATTTAAGAGTATCACTTCCAACCTGCAGACATTCACTAACACACATTTAAGAGTATCACTTCCTAGCTGCAGACATTCACTAACACACATTTAAGAGTATCACTTCCTAGCTGCAGACATTCACTAACACACATTTAAGAGTATCACTTCCAAGCTGCAGACATTCACTAACACATATTTAAGAGTATGACATCCAGTCTGCATACATTCACTAGCAGATGTGTATTGTCCGCGACGAGTGAATTTACTCTTTTGTGCGCCCTTAAAAAGGCTTTAAGTGACTTGTTTCTGTAGCTTTTCTCACATCCTAAGCGTGCTGAAACAGGTGGACAAGAGTTCTCCAGGCGGTGGTGCTATGTTTGGCTTCATCTGCGTGTCACTCACTGCTACGGGGATCACGTTGATCCCTCTCCTCGTTAGCCAGGCTGCCATTAAAAACACCCCGTATCCAGGGAGGGCTACTAGGAAGCCGAGGTGAGGGTCTTGTCCAGCATATTTTGCCTCACCAGACGTTAGTCCCCGATGGTAATGATAATGATGTTGGCGATAATGATGTTGGGGATAATGACGATGTTGGTGATAATGATGATGTCGATGATTATGATGTATGCTACCTCCGTTTTTACGGTCCCTCTCTTTCATTCTGTATGTATTTCTCACTTCATACCTTTCTCACTCTCTACCCCTCTCACTTCCTACCTATCTCACCCATTCTCAGTCCCGATCTTTCCCCGTCTATCCCTCTCTGCGTAAGTAATTTTGCTGGCATTCAATTTAGTAATTTTTGTAACTGTATGTCTGCTGTTTTGTCTGTTTTCTTCGTGTTTGCTTCTTTTCTAATTAGAATTTTTCTTTTTCTTAGGCAGTCTTAAGCTATTTCTTGAATTATGTTTTCATCTTCTTGGCTTCCTGCCAATGTTATTAAGTAGTTTGACTGAGCAAAGAACAAAGAAACAGTGTCTTGTTAAATTATTGTCCTCAGCCTTTCAAATGTGCGCATGAACATGATGATATTCGTCCATCACGAGGATAATGGTGACCACTGCCTCTTTTTAGTCGCTTGAAAGCTGTTCAGTCCTACGATGAGCTTGAGGGTAACTGAAGAGCCCAAAGGGGGTCTAGAAATGCCCCGGTCTAGAAATGTCCCGGTCTAGAAATGCCCCGGTCTAGAAATGTCCCAGTCTAGAAATGCCTCGGTCTTGAAATGTACCGGTCTAGAAATGCATCAGTCTAGAACTACCTCGTTCTAGAAATGCCTCGGTCTAGAAATGCCCCGGGCTAGAAATGCCTCAGGCAGAGTGGAAAGGAAATATTCGCCCAAAGAAACGTTTTAAAGACGGTCTGAAGGATTCAATGAAAAGTTGCCAGATAGACATCGGCACCTGGGAATGTCTTGCGCAAAACAAATCTCACTGGAGAAGTGCAGTCAAATCGGGTGTACCTACCGGCGAAGACGACCGTGTTGTAAAAGACCAAAGCAGACGCGAGACCCGGAAATCCCGAACAACAGGAACACCATCACCTTCTACAAACTACATGTGCCCGATATGTAGCAGATGTTTTCGTGCCCGCATTGGCTTGTTCAGCCACATGCGCACTCACACCCAACAGGGAAATCTGTGACAAGGATGATGTTGGCGGTCCTCATCGACAACGATGGACAGCTATTATTATTAGATATGCATCGCTCTAGAAATGCCTCGGTCTAAAAATGCCTCGCTCTAGAAATACCTCGCTCTAGAAATACCTCGCTCTAGAAATGCCTCGGTCTAGACATGTCTCGGACAGAGTGGACAGGAAATATTCGGATGATTGGAAGACTTCATTTCCCGGGATTTTCTAGCCTGGATCCGTCGATCTCCTGCTGCTTCTATGGATGCTTCACATAACGCTGCACATTTCCGAAGAGATGTTCGCCATTCGGTACAGTTTAGATGTTCGCCATTCGGTACAGTTTTGTGCAGCAGCTTCTCAGATTTCTGTTATTTTCCCAAAGGATTTCAGTGAAGCCTTAAGCGTGTCTTTAGAGCGCTTCTTTTGGTCACCAAACACCTCACCATGAAAGAGTATTTTTTGGCAGTTAATAGGCAGGCTGTGACTCCATCAGAAGAGTATTAATGCTAGGGATGCAAGCTCTTTCTAACACAGCGGTATCTGAGACCCTGTCTTGCCATTTGATTTTCCGAGGAAGACTGTGAGGAAGTGATTCAACTATTTTACCTGGTGACTTTAAATACAGTCGAAGATTCACAAGCATATAGCAGCACTGTAACGCATGTTCCCACTTCTGTGAACCATTCAGCGTCTTCTGTAGACTAAATCCACTTCAATGCAAAAACATGTGTGTATAGTTTGTCAAATGATCTGCTGGCCTTTGAGATCCTAGCATTCGCCATGGCTATGGTGGAGAGGTAAGACACTCGTCTCTCAAGGTGATGAACGGAGAATGTGGACGATCGAATCCCACACGCTTCAAGCGATTCCTGATCTTAAGGGAGGTGGGACCAGAGTGCTTACATTATGAGTTACCCCCAGTCGTCTCGACTTATGTCTTGCCACTGGTCTAAGGTAGCTCTGGACCAGAGAGTGAGGTTGATGATCAATACAGTTCTTCCTCACTATGTTCTAAATACAGCGCAAGTTACCTCATTAAGACAAATCCGTCTGATGTTGTCGCCACCATCGCTTGTGATGGGCAACTAATATCATCAATAGCTCTGTTCTGGAAGGATGTGCTACCAACGTACGTAAATCTGATCACAACTTTCAGTTTCTCGCCATTGACCTTGATGATTGGCTCATCGTAACTGGTTAATACTAGTTTTATTGTCAACATTGAGAAAGCGCAGAATCTCGGTGCAGTGGATACCGTCTCACTGCGGAATACCAGGAAATGAGAGAGCTGATACACTGGCGAGGAAAGGTGCCGCAGACCGGCAACCAGATGTACCAGTTACATACCATCAAAAGAAAAAGATGATTAAATCAATGAGAGAGCTGACACACTGGCGATGGAAGGTGCCGCAGACGAGCAACCAGATGTACCAGTTACATACCATCAATAGTAAAAGATAATTAAATCAATGAGAGAGCTTCCAACATAACCACAAGATGACTATCACAATATAAGTAGGCAAGAGCAGATTGTCATACTGCGCCTCAGAACGGGACACAAATGTCTCCGCAACCACATGTATACAACATTAGGATTGGCAGCTCAAGTATGTGTGCATGTGGACAGGCACCCTAGACTGCGGAGCATATACTTCAGGACTGTCCAGAGTATGAGATACCGAGGTGGACATACTGGCCAAGAGAACCAACACTGGAAGGGAAACTATATGGATCTATGTGTGAGCTGCAGAAGACAGTGAGGTTCATACAAGAGACAACTTTGCAGATGTAGACATTCTCCAAGCGAACAAAAGAAGAACAATAACTGGTTAATACGTGGTTTCTGTTTTCTCCGTGGTGGTCTAACAGGAATATTAAAACCAGAAACAGTTACTCTCCTAAGATTGGTATTCTGGACCGTCTTCTAGAGCTTTTCTGCATCCTCATCTACTGGTATCTATTCTGCGATTTTTGGTCTGCCTACACAGAGTTCAATCCGGCTTATGGCTGAATATGTTGTCAAGTTTCGTCAGTGACTGCGTCCTGTCCAATTCAACCTCCTCATATATTGGTCAGTCGCATTGGTTGTTGATATGTTCTTTAATGTGGTCATTCTGGAGCTCAGGACATCGAAAGAGATGACATCCTGGCTACACACGCACCAATTACGGGTAAAGGTAAAGGTCAGCCCCATGGTAACAATTGCCGTCGGGGATGGAAGGAACTCTTAATGTATTGTACTACTCCGTAGCATATGTGCGGTACGGTGGTCAGTTTCTTTCCTTGCTGTTGTTTCACTTCCCCAACTCATACGTCAGTACCCATTTACAGCTGGGTCGACTGTTGGAGCGGTCGTACCAGGCACAAACCACCGCCTATTTATGTCCGTCCGTAAACTTGAACCATTGCCATGCTAGTATCCCATTCAAATAAGCCAGCGCACTGTTGACCAGGCGTCACTGCCCACGAGAACGCTAGATGCGGATATAAGTGACAGTTTGAAGTCTATACATGTCTGTTCCTTAGATGATGGCACCACAGGGGGTCAAGATGCTGAGCGGAGCATGACCTATAGAGGTCAGCGGCCCAAAGCTGGCTGCTAGCGTCAGGGCCTGCAACCCAAAGCTGACTGCTAGCGTCAGGGCCTGCAACCCAAAGCTGACTGTTAGCGTCAGGGCCTTTGACCTAGAGCTGCCTGCTTGCGTCAGGGCCTGTGACCCAAAGTTGACTGCTAGCGTCAGGGCCTGCAACCCAAAGCTGACTGCTAGCGTCAGGGCCTGCGACTTAAAGCTGGCTGCTAGCGTCAGGGCCTGCGACCTAAAGCTGACTGCTAGCGTCAGGGCCTGCGACCTAAAGCTGGCTGCTAGCGTCAGGGCCTGTGACCCAAAGTTGACTGCTAGCGTCAGGGCCGCTGGGATCCAGAGCTGCGAAGGCCATTTTCCATCTCTCCACGGTGATCCAATATAACAGGCTGCGACAGGGCAGGCATGATAAGGCAAAGGGATCGAAGAGAGAAGGCTAACCAGGTACCCAAAAAAATGTCATGCTGAGACCGGATGTGTCGGACCGATGTGTGAAAATATCACAGTCAAGCCGGAAACTATGACACAACGTATTCCGGTCTCCGGACAACATCCTGCTACTTGTAAAGATCTTTTCAGGGCTTGGTAGCGGAGTTTTAGAACGAAGAAGAAGATGAAGAAGAAGAAGATGACACGGCAACAGATTAATCAGTAATTCACAAACTGTAGATCTGTAATATCGAACGATGTTTGAGGCGTAAACGTGGATGTACCAGGAGTGTGTATAACCATCGAGTCACATATATCATCAGTATCTACAATCTTCACCTTTTTGCTGATAGGGACCATGCATCTATGAATCTGCCCGGAGTGCAATGACATCGATTATTAATAGATTTGAACAGAATGGTTGATAACTTTCTGTGCGGAATACGTGCAGGAACAACAAATGAAACGGTTCTGTCATCTCAAGATACTCGTACTAACTGAATTATCCCTGTGCAGCTATACTAATAATAATAGAATGCCATAAAAACTTGGAATAACAACAACTGTCAAAACACACATGACTCAAGAGAGAAACAATCAACTTCGGGCGTGCCTAATGGAAAAATAAAAGATAGACTATTTTGAAATGTTGATAATTTATTGTTATTTCAAAATATCGATAATGTTCATGAAATTTCTAAATTAATAACTCGCCTGTACATTTTGAAAGTTGAAAACCGCTTAAGTATATTTTAATTAATACTAATTTTGAAATTGTTTAAAACTACTTATAACTCTGTCTTTCTATATGCTGGTTTAAAAAACAAACTATTCTTACGATTTATTTCAATTGCTAGGATAGTATACTAAAGTCTCTAACAACTTCATTCCCTGATAGTAGCATAACTACTATGGGACGAACCTGGACTTAGTATACTGAAGTCTCTAACAACTGTATTCCCTGATAGTAGTATAACTACTATGGGACAAACCTTGACTTAGTATTCTGAAGTCTCTAACAACTTCATTCCCTGATAGTAGTATCAATAATATGAGACAAATCTTGACTGACTTACTGTGTTACTCAGTTCGTCTGTTACTCCAGCAAACAATTGTGCCACTCGGTTACTTAAGTTTGATAGGATGTACCTATATATGCTAGCCTCGTATTGAGAGGCTGGCTTTCCTGCATGTCATGTTAGGTAATCTTAGCTCAGCAGCTTTGACGTCGCTGTCTGAGGTACCACTAATCCGGGTATCGTACCGATCACTCAGAACCCTGTCTCGTAATGTTGGAATGGCCGACCACGACAGGATTTGATTTGCTGTCCCGACCAAGCTAGGGGTTAAGACAATTAAATGGCTGGTCAAGAGTCTTGGAAAGCTCCAACAGTGTAGGCATTAGAGATGGATAATGGGACATTTATTTGTGATTAATAATGGTGGTTCATGTAAAGAACAAAGGTCAATTGTATGAATTGAACATAAAGACTGGCAGAAATACAAATGATAAATAGCAAAATAGACTCAACATCTACTCTACAGACAAAAAATATATGATCAAATACTGGAACAGGGCAAGAGTTTCTCCTATCTTATAAATATAATTAAGAGTTGATAGACGACGCGAGATGGACATCAGGAAGAGAATAGGCAAAGAAGTTGTTACCAACCATTTTCGCTAATCCTGGTTTACCGTTCAGCGTCAGGTTATGAAGAGATCTCTAGAACCAGCCCGTCTATGTGCCTCATGCGCAGTGGCATTCAGCGCATCATATATTTCCGCAAGCCACCTCTCTCGTGGTCTGCCTTGGCCTTGGATCCGTTGTATCTAAAAAGCATTGCTTGTTTGTGGGGTTGGGGGGAGGGGGAGGTATTTGCTGTGAGGTTGTAGGCAAGTACATGCCCAAACCATTTAGTTGCGGTCTTTTGATGTAGTCTAATACTGGTGTTGTTCCCACTAGTCTCCTGATGTCATCGTTTCTGATCATGTCTCTCCTTGTTATATCCAATATTGTTAGCAGGCATTTCATTTCTGATGTTCCGTTGTCTCGTTTTATATTCAGTGTTGGAACAAAAATCGTGTATAAAGATCTGCTAATAGTTACTCTCACTTGATTGCAATTAAGTATTGGAGTTGATTGTTCCTTGATCTTCTTCTTCTTCGTACGCAGTCAGACAGTAACCATTATTTTTTCGAAAAAAGCGGCGGTCATCCTGAGGCTGTCGCCACTGCCATAGAGCTTGTCTTGCAGTTCCACTGGTGATGGCCACATCTGCTCTCTCTGATCCTCGTATGTCGGGCAGTTCTGCAGCAGATGTTCAGAGGTCATTTTGCCAGTACCGCACGGGCATTCGTCGGTACCTCCTATCTTCAATTTGTTGAATAGGTGGTACCTCAGTCTATTGTGGCCAGTGCGAAGTCTGAAGACAACGACCTGCTCTCTTCGGTTCAACTGGTAATAGGCATCGTTTTTGGTGTAACCAGTATGTTCGGTTTCCCATTTGGTCATGTACCTGGCTTTGATAAGCCGTTTTGACTCTTCGTACGTCATATTAGTATCTGTTTGTGGTAGTCTTGCACCTTCTTTTGCCAGTCTGTCTGCCACCTCGTTGCCTTGGATGTTGCAGTGTGATGGGACCCACTGTACCACCACCCTTTTTGGTGCGGACTGCTGGCACAGTTTGCAGAGTGCTGCTCTTAAGTCATTAAGCTCAGTGTTTTTCTGGCTTTTTAGCGCTGTGACTACGGCGAGAGCATCTGTAAGCAGGACTATATGGCTTTCATTTTCACTGTGTGTCACCATTTCTTCCACTGCCGCCCTCAGTGCCTCTGCCTCCGCTCTGAAATTGCTTGTGTACTTACCAGTAGCGAATGACAGAGTTATTTTTCTGCCATTTGGTAGGTTCAGGAATGTTCCTGCCCCTCCGTTCTGTGTAGTATTTGTTACAGAACCGTCGGTGTATGCATGGGTCCAGTCCATGCTTGGGTAGCTTTTCGTTATGAAGCTTAGGGTAGTATCTCTCCTTTCTTTTTCAGTCTGGCAGTTTTTGTTTGCAATAACTGGTATATTTTCTACCACCTCTGGAAATATATCCTGCCTCCAGGTAGGTTTTCGTACAGTAGTGATGGGTTTTGGTGTTGTTAGTGCGTTTATGGGTTCTTCGTGCATCTTTGCTTTGGCTATTTCTGCAAAGTTTCTCCGCTTTAGTTTCCCATTTCCCAAATTGTTTAGTCTCTGGTGCATTGGATGGTCGGTCAGTCTTCGGAGTTTCTCTGACTGCAGCTGGGCCCTGCAGTCTCTTCTATTGGTCATGGATTGCAGTTTTGTAATCTTTTCAAGTTCTACAATTGGCGTTGACTTCATGCCACCTGTTATAATTCTCATGGCTTGGTTTTGAAGTTTGCTAACTTTATCGAAGTTCGCCTTCGCTGCTGTTGTCCATGCCGCAATGCAATACTCGAGAACTGGTCTCACTCTTCCAGTGTACAGTTTCTTTAGTATGCCTTCGTCTGCTCCCCAGCTTGTGCCAGCAAGTTTCCTCATGATTGCCATTCTTTCTCTGGCTTTCATTCGGTTTCTCTCAATCTGACTTTTCCATGTCATGCGCCGATCAAATGTGACTCCCAGATAGGTTGGGTTGTCGTTTGGCTGCAGGAATTTGCCATTTAGACTTAATTTGGTATTTTGGGGTTTTAATGAGAGCGAGAATATTGTGCACGTGGTTTTCTCCTCGTTTATTTTGACCAGCCATGAGTTCGCCCACTCTTCCAGCGATGTTAGGGCCGTCTGCATCCGATTTCTTGCTATGGTGAGATTCTTTTCAGAGGTCCACATAGCCAGATCGTCGGCAAACATTGAGCTATGGACTCTTATTGGTATATTCTCTGTAATATCGTTTATATATACCAGGAAGAGTGTGGGTGACAGTACTCCCCCTTGGGGTACTCCCTGCTCGAGTGTCACCTTTTTGCTCATCTGCCCTTGTACTTGGACTCTGGCCGTTCTTTGTTTGAGGTAGTGGTTGATCCACTTGTACATTTTCCCACAAACATCACTTCTTCTTAGCTTGACTCTAAGTCCATTTTTCCAGACTTTGTCAAATGCCTTTTCCAGATCCACCCAAACAGCTACTGTGTGTTTCTGTGCCTGGTAGGCATCTTCTATCTCCTGGGCTATGAGGATGACCTGGTCCTCAGTGGATCTGTGCTGTCTAAAGCCGGCTTGCTGTGGAATTAGTATTCGTTTTTCTTCCAGATGCCACATCAGTCTGGTGTTTATCATCCGTTCCATCAGCTTGCCGACACAGCTCAGTAGGCTGATGGTCCTGTATCCATTTGGATCTGTTTTATCTTTTCCTGTTTTTGGTACTGGTATCAGTATTGCGTCTTTCCATGCCTGGGGTACAATTCCCCTTTTCCAGCTTTGGTTCAGGACCGATAGCAGTTTCCTCTTCGCTGTTTGGCCCAGCCCCATCAGCATTTCGTTTGTTATCCCGTCTTTTCCGGGAGATTTCCTTTTCTTTAGTGTTCTCAAAGCCTCTTCCATTTCGCGCATTGTTAATTTGGCCATCATGTGCTCTTCAGGTGCCGTATTCATGTTGTCGTGCCCCTTTAGCTCTTCTCTAATGTCTGTATGCTTATCTGCAGGGACCTCGATGTGGTTTGCTCTGGCATAGTGATCGACAAAGGCGTTTGCGGCTTTCTTACCTGTGATCAGGTTCTCGCCCTGCTTGATGGTAATTTGTTTATTTGACGGGGTTTCGTCGTTCATAGCTCTGACTAGCTTCCATAGCTTGTTCCCGTCTTTGTCCAGGTTTAGGCTTTCCGTTTTATTTTTCCAGCTTTCTCTTGCTGTTTGCTTAAGAGTGTGTTTGTATTTCGCCGTGGCGGCTTTGAGGGCGATGTTTGCCTCCATAGATTTTTCTCGCTCTGCCATGTTCCTAGCATTTGTTACTGCATCTTCCACTTTCTGCAACTCATCATTCCAGTAGGGCTTATAGTTTTTCCTAGCTCCTCTTGGGATGGTTTCAGTGGCGGCTTGCATTATTGCCTTGCTTAGGCTTTCCACCATGGGCTTCATTTTGGTGTTTCGTGTGTTGATGGTTTCACACAGCCCATCTGTCAGGATTGCAAATCTGTCCCAGTCGGCTCGTTTGTAATTCCAACGTGGGAGCGGTTTTGTTTCCTGTGGGCCTACTTCCATGTCAATGGTTAGCCTGATCGGCCTGTGGTCGCTACCTGCCAGTTGGTTTAACACCTGGCGGTCTATTTTATGGTGTATGTCCTGTGTGGAGAAGGCCAAATCTGGAGTCGAGGTGGTATGCCATGTTCTTGAATAGAAGCTAGGGCTATCCTCCGGCCTATTGATTAGGGAGAGATTTGCATCTATCTCCCAATCTTCCACTTCGTCACCTCTGCTGTCTGTGTCAGAGTATCCCCATCTCTCCGAGTGGCTGTTGAAATCTCCAACTACTATGCAGTTGGAGTCTCTGACCTCCATACTCGAGAGCGATAGGTCTCTATTTGGTGGTCCGTACAGATTGAAAATGCGGAGCTTTGTCTCTTGAGCCATTATGTCAACTCCTACAATTTATGCTTGTCCGGTGTGATTGACAGATACCGCGCTACTCGGTATGCAGTTTCTGGTCAGTATCAGGGCCCCTCCTTTGTGGCCTTCTCTATCTAGACAGAAGGTCTGGTATCCTCTGATTGAGAATTTATGATTATTGTTGAGGTGCGTTTCCTGGATACATGCCACGTCAATCTTACCTTCATGCAGGCGATGTGTTAGGGAAAGTTGTTTGTTAATGACTCCCTCCGCATTCCACTGTAGTATTTTGAGGGTCTTGAGGTTTTGGTCAATAGAAGTTGCCCCATAGCCATGTGCCTCGACTCCACGACACATGGGTGGGTGACCACCAGTAGTCAAGGGTGGGCCCCTTCGAGGCGTGAGGCCCGGCACTATCGCTGCCTGGCGGGACTCCGCAGGATGAGCGCCATGCGTTTTTCTAATCGGTTGTACTGTCATCATGCTGCGATTTACGTTGCACTGTTTTGTTAGGCTTGCGGCCCCGTGCATCCGATTTCAACAGGCGTTTCTGTAGGGATGGCCTCCTTAGCCTTTGGCTGTCCCCAGCCTATCTGCAAGGCAGCAGTTGTTTATGATCAGAGTTGTCTCTCTTATGGAAGTTGTCTTACCAGACTATCGAGTCTTCACTACTCGTGTCTATAGGGTGCAATGATGATATGTGAGATGATATATGAGATGGACTGGTTTACCCGGAAGAGAGGCAGTCCAGTGTGTCTGTATCCCAGGATCGTCACGTCCTGCCAGAAACGTAGCATTTGCATGTGAGTGGGGTATCTCTTTCTCCGTTTATTTTCTTGGCTTCTATGCAGAGATGGTACGCCTAGCATTCCCCGCCACCTGGGGTGTTGACACAGTGGGGCAGGTGTGCAATGTCCGCTGGTCTGCATCTCTTCTGCGTCCAGCATGATAGCTATATGGCTGATAGCGTACAGAGGTAGATATCGTAGCCGAAGTGCATTTAACCAGAGGACATCAGGAAGAGAATAGGCAAAGAAGTTGTTACCAACCATTTTCGCTAATCCTGTTTTACCGTTCAGCGTCAGGTTATGAAGAGATCTCTAAAACCAGCCCGTCTATGTGCCTCATGCGCAGTGGCATTCAGCGCATCATATATTTCCGCAAGCCACCTCTCTCATGGTCTGCCTTTTCCTTGGATCCGTTGTATCTAAAAAGCATTGCTTGTTTGTGGGGTTGGGGGGAGGGAGAGGTATTTGCTGTGAGGTTGTAGGCAAGTACATGCCCAAACCATTTAGTTGCGGTCTTTTGATGTAGTCTAATACTGGTGTTGTTCCCACTAGTCTCCTGATGTCATCGTTTCTGATTATGTCTCTCCTTGCTATATCCAATATTGTTAGCAGGCATTTCATTTCTGATGTTCCGTTGTCTCGTTTTATATTCAGTGTTGGAACAAAAATCGTGTATAAAGATCTGCTAATAGTTACTCTCACTTGATTGCAATTAAGTATTGGAGTTGATTGTCCCTTGATCTGATCTGCCTTATTGCATCTTTCTTGGATTTCCGCTGTAATTCTTTCGTCCGTGATCCCTAAGTATGTGAAATATTTGCTGTTTATCTATGAAGATATTGATGTCTCCAGCCATTCTACAAATTATTGGTGTCTGCAGCCATTCTATATATTTTTTCTATTTTTTTGTCTACGTTGATTTTCGTACTGTATTCTTTACGCGTCAATATACCTTCCCTCTTCTCGACTCTCAGCAACAGGAGACTGAGATGGTTGGGTCACGTGAAATGAGCGTCAAATACCCGTATTCCGAAGTAGTTACTCCTGGGTGAACTCATATCGGGTACCAGATCATAAGGAACGTCTAAATTAAGATACAAGGACATTTGCGAAAGATCCATGAACGATTTTGCGATCAATCCAAATATCTGGGAGGAGATTGCAGAGGATAGAGCTACATGGAGAGCGACCTTGAGAACGGGCATCGAGGCATCAGAGCTAGTTCTGGTGACAAAGATGGAAGACAAGCAACGCAAAAGAAAGGAGCCTACGCCACTACAATCTAACTTTTTCTGATTACACTGCTGTCGTCCCTGCCAGTCTAGAATCGGCATAAATTAGCCACAAAAGACGATGTCCCCCCAGTGCATATGCAGCCACCGCCATCTCTACAACAGACCAGCTTACTGCCCGCCTGTAACGACGCAGAAGACCATAATAATTCTTGACATGCTGTATTTAGTTGTTTTTATAAACATGAGTCAAATATTAACATCCAAGCAAATGACTTGCTGATTACAGATGAAGAAGAAATGAAAGTGCTCAGGAATTATGTCTGCTCGTCTTTACTGTATGGCGTTGCTGTGGTCGAGAGGTGAAGAACTCGCCTCTCAAACGGAAACGGTGCACGATCGAATCCCGCAAGTTTAAGCGACCCTGTTTTCAAGAGAGGTGCATCCTGAGTTACCTCCAGTCGTCTTGACTTACATGTTGCCACTGGTCCAAGGTAGCTTGGGACCAGAGAGTGAGGCTGATAACCAGCGCAGTTACTTCCTCATTATAATCTAAATACAGCGCAAGTTACATCATCAAGACAAAACCATCTGATGATGTCGACATTATGGCTTGCGATGGGCAACTAACATTTCTATCCAACTTGTACATACAAACAGGTACAAGATGGGCAACTAACATTTCTATCCAACTTGTACATACAAACAGGTACAAGATGGGCAACTAACATTTCTATCCAACTTGTACATACAAACAGGTACAAGATGGGCAACTAACATTTCTATAGAAATTGTACACACAAACAGGTACAAGATGGGCAACTAACATTTCTATCCAACGTGTACATACAAACAGGTACAAGACACTATTTACCTGTTCCAGTATCTCTTCGTTTACTCTGATTTTTGTCGCTATGATCTTCACATCTGTTTTGTTAATTACCGTAGTTTTCGTTTTCTTAAAAGCTAATGTCCAAACTCTAGCTCCTCCTTCTATTGTTGACTGTCTCTAGCAGTTCATGTAACTATTGTTGACTGTCTCTAGCAGTTCATGTAACTATTGTTGACTGTCTCTAGCAGTTCATGTAACTATTGTTGACTGTCTCTAGCAGTTCATGTAACTATTGTTGGTAGCTATTAATGAACTCAGATCCAGTAGCGTCCACAACAACAATTGAATGATGTTTCTGGTTTTTTTTTCTTTGTTTTGTGTGCGATTTTCTTTCAGGATTTCATCTTAAAATAGTAAAGGTAGTCTCACGGCAAATTACTGCGGTCAGGATGGAGTGTAAAAGACATTCTTGTAGGTGATATCAGCCTTTGTGAGATGGGATGGCCAGTACGCTTCCTAGTTTTACTTACCTGTAAGTTGGGTACCCATTTACAGTTGAGCATGGGGAGAGAAGACTAAATTATGGTCAGTCAAAATATACTGGTCAGACTATGTTAGTCAGGGTCAGGCAAAATATACTGGTCAGACTATGTTAGTCAGTTAGGTGGAACATGCTGATCAGACTATGTTAGTCAGGGTCAGGCAAAATAAACTGGTCAGACTATGCTAGTCAGGGTCAGGCAAAATAAACTGGTCAGACTATGCTAGTCAGAGTAAGGCAAAATAAACTGGTCAGACTATGTTAGTCAGTTAGGTGGAACATGCTGATCAGACTATGTTAGTCAGGGTCAGGCAAAATAAACTGGTCAGACTATGTTAGTCAGGGTCAGGCAAAATAAACTGGTCAGACTATGCTAGTCAGAGTAAGGCAAAATAAACTGGTCAGACTATGTTAGTCAGTTAGGTGGAACATGCTGATCAGATTATGCTATTCAAGGTCAGGTAAATATACCGACCAAGATCCCAACCCACTTCTACGCAGTTCTCGCTGGAAATAGACTTTCAGTCAGGCTAACGAGGTAGAGATCGTCGTGATCCCCGTAGTTGTTAGCGTTACGCAAGTGAAGCCAATCATAGCACAACCATCTGGAGGACCCCGGTCATGGTTCGTCAGCACGCTCGAGATGTGAAGAAAGCTACTGCAACCCGCTACCTATCGCCCTTTTCAGGGCGTTCCACGTGAGCATTTAACAACAGCTGAGCATAATTGAGCATTTCGTGGTTGGTTAGCGCAGCCGGTCCTTTGAATTACCTTGTCACTGATTTTAGTTCGCTGAATCCACACACATTGCCTCAATATCTGCCATCTTTCACTGCCTCACACACACACATTATGTCTGTCCATCTGTGTATGTCTGTCTGTCTGTGTCTGTGTTTGTCTGTCCGCTTGAGTCTGTGTACGTCTGAGTCTGTCCGTCCGTCTGTGTCCATCTATTCGTCTGTGTCTGCCTGTGTCTGTCCGCCCATCTGTGTCTGCCCGTCTGTCTGTGTCTGCCCGTCCGTCTGAGTCTGTCCGTCCGTCTGTGTCTGTCCGTCCGTCTGAGTCTGTCCATCCGTCTGTGTCTGTCCACCCGTCTGTGTCTGCCCGTCCGGCTGTGTCTGTCCGTCCGTTTGAGTATGTCCGTCCGTCTGTGTCTGTCCGTCCGTCTGTGTATGTCCATCCGTCTGTGTCTGTCCATCCGTCTGAGTCTGTCCGTCCTTCTGTGTCCGTCTATCCGTCTGTGTCTATCTGTCCGTCTGTGTCTGACCGTCCGTCTGTGTCTGTCTGTCTGTGTCTTCTTGTGGGTTCCAGGAATATGTTTCTGGGATATAAACACCTTTCCTTATCTTCACCACAAGATTTCACAATTGCATGGCTCTAGCTGTGTGTGTTAATTGTTACCGCGTGCACATCTATCAAGCCTTTCCTGAACGATCTCTAGAACAACAAGAGCTTGACAAGTGAAAACAGACAGCTGAACAAACAACGTCGCTCAACAATTTCCCACTGTTTATATCTTTCGTCTCGCTAATTTCTTCTTCTCATTCTGTTTTATTTACATCATCCACTATGTTAGTTTTATTTCGCTACAATTGGAGCACATTTCTGCCACAGATGGCCTCTTATCAGTGATCCTGTGTCAAGGCATAGCGAAAGGGATTGTAGTTCCAGTCAGGTCGGGTCAGGTCATCCCGTAACCGGTGAGGTCATTGGGGCACACATGAAGACATCCTCAAAACCCCACGCCACCCTTCTCTGTCAGCGGCCGCTGCCTATGCCTCTTCTGGTCGGAGATTGGTCCATTCTTTTATGTTGTCCTCAGACCTCTTTTCGGGACGGCCTCTTCATACTCAGCGTGTAGGTAAATATTGGTTGGCGGGTAGGTAAATACTGGTTGGCGGGTAGGTAAATATTGGTTGCCGGGTAGGTAAATACTGGTTGGTGGGTAGGTAAATACTGGTTGGTGGGTAGGTAAATACTGGTTGGTGGGTAGGTAAATATTGGTTGGTGGGTAGGTAAATACTGGTTGGTGGGTAGGTAAATACTGGTTGGCGGGTAGGTAAATACTGGTTGGTGGGTAGGTAAATACCGGTTGGTGGGTAGGTAAATACTGGTTGGTGGGTAGGTAAAAACTGGTTGGTGGGTAGGTAAATACTGGTTGGTGGGTAGGTAAAAACTGGTTGGTGGGTAGGTAAAAACTGGTTTGGGGGCCGGAACTGGACCGCGGGCCGTAGTTTGGCCACCATGATCCACAGGATTTAACATTCCGTCTCCATGCCCAACTATTTTAGTATGCTTTTAAGACGTGCCAGGGAGTCTACAGTGCTACTGTTTCTTGGTGTCTTTTGAGAACCAAATATACACTTCATAAATGAGCACCTAACGAAGATTTGCCTGGATCTAGCTGATCATCTCTTGAAATACAGAACCATCACAGCAGGAATACGTACCAGCTTTGGCGTAAGCTACCTGCGAGGACGCAAATGTAGTAGTGTGCCTATGCTCCATTGGAGCTTCTTCTTCTTCGATCAACTGATGCTACGCTTCTAGTCTGGTGAGATCCACGATCAACTGATGCTACGCTTCTAGTCCGGTGAGGTCCATGATCTTCTTCTTCTTCGTTCGTTCGTTCTCAATCTCCCACTACCAAACCCTGAAAGGGTAAGTAGCATAATGTAGTCCAGAGAACGGAATTCGTTGTGTCGTAGTTTACAGCTTGGCTGCGATATTTGCACCTTTCGGTCCAACACATCCGACTTCAGTAAGCATTTTTTTTCCCTATTCGATCCCTTCTCCTAAGCCAGTTTGCCCTGCTGCAGCCTGTTATCCAGGATCACAGCGTGGAAGTATAGAAGGGTCTTGGCAGATCTGGTTCGCTGGCCTTGACGCTAGCAGTCAGCTATGGGTCGCTGACCACTGCAGCTCATGCGCTGCTCAGCATCTTGATCCCAGGTCCACGATCAACTGATGCTATGCTTCTAGTCCGGTGAGGTTCACAATCAACTGATGCTATGCTTCAAGTCCAGTGAGGTTCACGATCAACTGATGCTATGCTTCTAGTCCGGTGAGGTTCACGATCAACTTATGCTATGCTTCTAGTCCGGTGAGGTTCACAATCAACTGATGCTATGCTTCTAGTCCAGTGAGATTCACGATCAACTGATGCTATGCTTCTAGTCTAGTGAGGTTCACAATCAACTGATGCTATGCTTCTAGTCCGGTGAGGTTCACGATCAACTGATGCTATGCTTCTAGCCCAGTGAGGTTCACGATCAACTGATGCTATGCTTCTAGTCCAGTGAGGTTCACGATCAACTGATGCTATGCTTCTAGTCCAGTGAGGTTCACGATCAACTGATGCTATGCTTCTAGTCCAGTGAGGTTCACGATCAACTGATGCTATGCTTCTAGCCCAGTGATGTTCACGATCAACTGATGCTATGCTTCTAGCCCAGTGATGTTCACGATCAACTGATGCTATGCGTCTAGCCCAGTGATGTTCACGATCAACTGATGCTATGCGTCTAGCCCAGTGATGTTCACGATCAACTGATGCTATGCTTCTAGCCCAATGATGTTCACGTAGGAGACTGCTTTTCATGTCTTCGCCGGTCCTCCACATCTTTTCGAGCATGGTTGCTCCTCCAGGTCAGACTGCCTCCCTTTGGTTTGCGAATGCCCATAATGAGTAAGTTACTCTTTTGTGTGCCCTGAAAAGGGCGTTAAGTGGCGGGTTACAGTAGCTTGCTTCACACTATGAGCGTGCTGATGAAGGTGGACTGGGGTCCTCCAGGCGGTTGTGCTAGGCTTGGCTTCATGTGCTTGTCGGTCACTACTACGGAGATCACGTCGATTCTTCACCTTGTTTACCAAGCTGCCATGAAAACAGCCCATTTCTGGGAAGGTCTACACGGAAGCCAAGGTGAGGGTCTTGTCCAGTATGTTTTGCCTGAACCTGACTAACCTGTCTGACCAGTCGTTAGTCTTCCTTCCCTTTGCCCTGCATAGGTAGGGCATGCTTGCAGAATATGTTCTGGTGTTTGCTTGAGTGCTCCACAATCGCACGTGGCAGTGTCTCTGAGACCCATTCTGTGGAGGTGGGCCTTGGGTCTAGAATGTCCCGTTCTGAATCTGAACATCTTTGTCTGTCCATCTCTGCCAAGTTTGTCTATCCTGTCAATATTCTGGCTTGTGTTCTTTGTGCTGATCTCTCCATTCTGTCCTCCTAGATCGTTTGATGGGTGTCTTTGCTTCTTTATAACTGTTTGAGTTTTTTTGAGTTTTTTTTGGAGCAAATACAAATTGATGACAAATCTAATTCAGAAGTGTGGTCTACTTTATATTAAAAACAACCGGGAAAAACGTTCGTGGGTTCGATTTTCGCTCAAGCAACTATTTACTTCATGCCGACTCTAGCTGTTTGAGAATTGTGACACTAAAATTAATGTCATTTTACCAACTACACGTTCTGTGGAAGTGTACCTACCCTATGATTTGGCCGACACTTCTGTCGAGTGTTTGAATGGCTGCAAACGGTGTGTCAATATTGTCAATCATTCATTGATTTCTTCGATGATTGAGGTGTGGATGGAATATTTCTGACTGTTGGCTTGATCCATTCACTGAACGCAGAACTAATCCTCAATTTGAGCATTGACATTTTGTGCATGGTCGCTGTGTTTGTTAAGCGGGCGAGAAATGAGTGTTATTAGGCAGGCAATTGTCAGTTCTCCGAATATTTTTGGGGTGGAATGTCGTGCGTGACAAATTAGAAAGGTAGAGCGTGGGGTAAGAGGAGAGAGAGAGAGAGAGAGAGAGAGAGAGGGAGAGAGAGGAGGGGGTGAGAAGGTTCAGAATAAGGACAGAATGAATGAGAGAAGGAAAATGGTAGAGTGAATAAATGAAAGAAGAGAAAAGAGGAGGCAGAATGAGAGAGAGAGAGAGAGAGAGATCAGAGGGAGAAGGAGTGGGGTGGGATAATATGTGAGAGAGTGACATCAGAGTGTGTGAGAGAGGGAGATTTGTGAGTGTGTGAGAGACATTAGTGAGTGTGTGAGAGAGGGACGTCAGAGTGTGTGAGAAAGGGACATTAGAGAGTGTGTGAGAGAGGGACATCAGAGTGTGTGAGAAAGGGACATTAGAGAGTGTGTGAGAGAGGGACGTCAGAGTGTGTGAGAAAGGGACATTAGAGAGTGTGTGAGAGAGGGACGTCAGAGTGTGTGAGAAAGGGACATTAGAGAGTGTGTGAGAGAGGGACGTCAGAGTGTGTGAGAAAGGGACATTAGAGAGTGTGTGAGAGAGGGACGTCAGAGTGTGTGAGAAAGGGACATTAGAGAGTGTGTGAGAGAGGGACATCAGAGTGTGTGAGAGAGATTAGTGAGTGTGTGAGAGAGAGACATCAGAGGGAGAAGGAGTGGGGTGGGATAATATGTGAGAGAGGGACATCAGAGTGTATGAGGGACATTAGAGAGTGTGTGAGAGAGAGACATCAGAGTGTATGAGAGAGAGACATCAGAGTGTATGAGGGACATTAGAGAGTGTGTGAGAGAGAGACATCAGAGTGTATGAGGGACATTAGAGAGTGTGTGAGAGAGAGACATCAGAGTGTATGAGGGACATTAGAGAGTGTGTGAGAGAGGGACGTCAGAGTGTGTGAGAGAGAGACATCAGAGTGTATGAGGGACATTAGAGAGTGTGTGAGAGAGGGACATCAGAGTGTGTGAGAAAGGTACATTAGAAAGTGTGTGAGAGACAATTAGTGAGTGTGTGATAGAGAGACATTATAGAGTGTGTGAGAGAGGGACATTAGAGAAGGTGTAAGAGAGGAGCATTAGAAAGTGTGTTAAAGAGGAAGATGTGAAGGATGAAATAGAAGACAGAGAAGTGTGAGAATCAGGTGGGCAGGGGGAAAAGAGATAGAGACGGTATTACAGTGTGAGAGAGAAAGACTGAGATGAAAGAGATAGAGAGATAATGAGATACACTAGGAGAGAAAAGAGGTGGGATAAGATGGAAGGAAAGTAGAAAAACTGTGATAGAGAGCGGGGGAGGGGTGAGATAGCTCGCTCAAGGGTTGGAGAAAAACAAAGAATATCTAGGAAACGTAAAGGAAAAAAGATTGCAGAAAGTAGAAAAATGCTTCATGAACAACAAACAATTGAAGTTTAAATGATCCAGGAAGAAGCTGGTATGCTTCTGTTTGCATCTACATATGTATGTGTTTGTATGTATTCCAACAAAATCACAGAATCGTTCCAAAGTAACAATCCAGATACATTTTAATTAAAATCATTATATACTTTATACATAGCTACAAGGCCGTTCTATAAAGCTTCTGATGGTGTCGTTCAAGCTACTAATAGTAACCCTGATTAGCTTTCGAACGGCAAGCAAATTAATAATAGCCGAAAGTCTGAGATTGTTCGATCCGTACATCTCAAATGCTGTATTACATTGTATTGGATTTAGTCGATAAAATACATAAATAATGTCTCAGTTACCGTACCAGGATAATAAGAAAACGAAGCCTACGTTACGACAAGAAGGTCTTCGTCGGGGACAAAGAATCAACGAAAACAGCTAACAAATCATTTTTTTAAAAACAAGAAATGATGTACAATGAGCAGTTTGAGTTCGTGGTCATTTCATAAGTTTGGTTAGACTTCGTTTCTCATCGCGTTCTCTTTTCCCCATTATCTCTCTCTGTTATTATTATTGTTTATTTATTAATTGATGTACCCATATCTTTGTTTATGAGTGTCTCTTCATATTTTGTTTTTGTTTTTTGCGTTTTATTTATTGTTTTTTTATGTGTTCATGTTTTGTCTGTTTTTGTATATATGCAATAATATTGAGCATTTCTGGTTTGGTCCACTCTATATCATAACTGGCATACCGCGTCTCACACTTTCCTGGCACATCCAGTTATAGCGAGGTTAACTTTTTATGACTTGGCGTGAATTTGTGGAAGATACCGATTTTTATGGAGCAAAGCAATAGTTGCCTGGGGCGGACTAGCATAGCATGCGACTTGGAGATCTTCTTAGCATGCGTGATTTTTTGCCAGATCGTGCACAACCCCCTCCTTGTTCACCTCCCCCAGTCGCTGTCAAATTGCCGTGATATTCGCACTGGTGCACTGCGGTCGCTGTGGTAGAGAGGTAAGGCATTCGTTTCTCAAAACGATGAACGAAAACAGAGGGAGGTCGGATCACGCAGGTTTCAAGCGATCCCTGGTCTCAAGAAAGGTGGGACCAGAGTGTGCGCACACTGAGTTACCTCCAGTCGTGTCAACTTCTGTCTTGCCACTGGTCCAAGGTAGCTCGGAACCAGAGAGTGAGGTTGATGACCATCGCAGTTACTTCCTAACTATAACCCAAATACAGCGCAAGTCACATCATCAAAACAGAACTGTTTGATGATTCCACCATCACCGCTTGCGATTGCCAACTAACATTTCGATCCACAATGACCATACCTTTTGGACAAAGAATTTGCAAAACATTTTCTTAAAAAAAAAACTCAATGACACGCAATCAGAAACTATAGTGAAGATAAATAGTGCTTTGGGTAATCAAGGTTTAATTTCTACATAAATTAAAGAGTGGTACTGTCGTTTCAATTAAGAGCGACGACCGATCAAGTAGGTCTTCAACATGCAGAAACCCAGTAACAATCAAGAAAGTAATGGTTAGTGATGGAAGGTCGTCGAATAACAATTAGAATAACAGTGAAGTGGCAATTTCATTTGGTTCAGTGCAGTCAAATGTGACTGACAACCTTGGGATGTACCGTGGTTTGCAAAATTCGTTCCACGATTCATCAACTGACTGTAGGTTGCGCTTCCAATGGTCGAATACGCCCACGCAGAGTCTGATTTCATGAACAAATTTGTGGGAAGGCAGACTAACATCTGGTCAGGCAAAACATACTGGCCAAGACCCTCACCTCGGCTTCCTCGCAGCTCTTCCTGGAAACGGGCTGTTTTCATGGCAGGCTGGCTAACAAGGCGAGGATGGATCGACGTGATCCCCGTAGTAGTGAGCGACACGCAGATGAAGACAAACATAACACAACCGCCTGGAGGACCAAGGTCCACCATGACCAGCACGCTCGGCACAACCCGCCACTGAACGTTCTCTTTAGGGCGCACAAAAGAATAACGATACTCATTGTAGGTATTCAACAGAAAGAACAGCGAACAAATTTGTAACCGTAGTGATTCCTGAGGCTAAGGTTCCTACCCTAAAACAAAAGCAAATACATCCCAATGGAAAACCTAGTCCCCGCTGTCTAGAATGGCACGATATTCACGAAACAAATGCGAAGGCCATGTTTACAGTTTGTGCCGACCAGAATAGCGTAGTCTTTCACAAGTAGGCACATCGGGGGACAAACTGCCAACAATGGGAAATATCTGACTTCTGCGCCGCCTGCGAGATGCAGTTAGACGCAAGAGACCAAAACTTTATCACGTAAAAAAACAAAGGGACAAAAATATATCAAGGGGTATGGTTAGATGTCCCACGGAGAAGACCCCCCCCTCCCCCCAATTATCTATGTATCCTTGCTTCTTTCATTCGTTAGTTAATTATTGTTGTTATTCGTTGTCCATGATGAAGGCCTTTTGGTCGTAACGTATGTTTCGCTTGTGTTTTCGTCTTGGGTTTACAGAAGAATGCTGCAGATTGCATGGACTGCACAGAAGACTAATGATACAGTAACTCGAGGAGGGCCAAACACATTTTGGGGGTTTTTGTTTCTTTGTTGGCGTTTGCCTTATTTCTATAATCCCCAAGGCGGTGTGCGTTGCACTGTAGTTTTTATTTTGCGCCAGTCAACCCAATGAAATCCCACTTCAGCATGTATGTTATGTAAGGGTCTGCTTCCTCCTGCATATTCTAAGGGTTTGCTTTCTCCTGCATATTCTAAGGGTTTGCTTTCTCCTGCATATTCTAAGGGTTTGCTTTCTCCTGCATATTCTAAGGGTTTGCTTTCTCCTGCATATTCTAAGGGTTTGCTTTCTCCTGCATATTCTAAGGGTTTGCTTCCCCGGAGCAACGGCCGTTGATGTGATGAGGATCGAACCCAGCACCATCGGATTGTGAGCCGTGCCACTTAACTACTAGCCCACGTCGTCCCCACAAACACATTGCTAAGATCAGAACAAGGCAGTCATCCTTGTTCGGCCATATTATGAGAAGAGGTGACTTGGAACACCTTGTGATTGCTGGAAAGATAACAGGAAAGAGAGACAGAGGAAGTCCGAGAGAGAAGATGCTGGACAGCCTAGGAGAATGGCCCACGACAATCAACAACAGAGTTGGTAAACGATACACGTGATAGTAGTGATGGAGGTCCATGATCGTCAACGCCAATAAGTAAGCACCTGATGATGATGAGGATGATGATGAGGATGATGATGATGATGATACACAGTGCAGCCTCGCCTTATTTTAATTTCAGATTTCCTATGACAATGTTCCGGTCCACTCAACGGACCACATCAATGTTCTGTTCAGATCAGATCAAATTACATAAGATAAGATAAGTTCATATAAGATAGCATACCATTGTATAGCATAGATTATATTATATTAGATTAGATTATATAAATCGATAGAGAGACAGATAGACAGGCAGGCAGACGGGCAGACTGTCGGGCTGACAGACAGACATATAGACAGACAGATAGATAGATAGATAGATAGATAGATAGATAGATAGATAGATAGATAGATAGATAGATAGATAGATAGGTAGATAGGTAGCCAGACAGATAGATAGACAGATAGATAGGTAGACAGACAGACAGACAGACAGATAGATAGATAGATAGATAGATAGATAGATAGATAGATAGATAGATAGATAGATAGATAGATAGATAGATAGATAGATAGCCAGACAAATAGGTAGACAGATATATAGGTAGACAGATAGATAGATAGATATGCAGACAGAAAGGCAGGCAGGTGGTGTGGGAGTTGGGTTGGTAGGTGGGTGAGATCTGATACTCTTTTATTAGCTCTTCTATGCTACATGTGGTGCTGAAAGAGGTATCGATTGATACATATCGAAGTAAATAACGCGCGTTAAATGTGAGCTTTGCTTGCGTACTTATCTATAATTTGTTTGAAGAATTGTGATTGACCAGATAGCCAGAGTATGCAGATAAGAACAATCGTTAGACGTGTCTACGTCAGGGAACTAACGAACTAAGGTATTTTAATTGTTTACTATGCATTTTGTAATGTCTTTTAAACGACGAATCAATTATGATGATCAAATAAATCAGAGTTATGGAAGAAAGGTAATAAGGGGCAGGCAAAACATATTGATCAAGGCACCCATCTCACGTGCTTCTTGAAAACGTTTGTGTCACGAGCAGTTTGGCTAACGCGGTGACGGGGTTGCTAAGGAGTCTCGAATTGCACCTCGTCTAAGAGGACCTAGGTCTACTTTCTTAAGTACGTTCCGGAATGTAGAACGAGCCGTTTTTGTGTTCTGTTAAGAATCAACATCATTGCATCTCGGGCAGACCCATAGCTCATCAGTGCCTCTAAGCAAATGTTGAAGATGTGCATTTCACCTGTGCAACCAGGGACGCATCCTCGGGATCGTCTGGAATTATGGAATCTATCCATCTGGGAAGTAGCTCATCGAACTCAACTTGTATGCAATTGTCTGAACGATTGGTCGTCGTCTAGCCCTCTTCGGTCACGTTCCTCGCCTATCCAGGGAAGTCCCAGCCCACGAGATGCTCCAATAAGCTGGGGGGTGGGGGGGGTGTGAGTTGCGGAAAGAAGCCGTGCTCATCCTGGAGACGTCTTCAGGGCCGCCCTCGTAACACCTGGCTAAAACAGATGTCCACCTCCCCGACAGAACTGCAGCCGCCTGGGACACGGCCATCTGACGTGATCATGTTAGGTACGATAAAAAGAAATATTAAAGATAGCATTAATGAAGTGATTATCAAAATTTATGAAACATTAGATCTAGATTGGAGTACTGTGTACAGGTGGGGAGTCCTTATCATAAAGGAGATATAAACATGCTTCGAATGATACAAAGAAAAGCAACAAAGCTGATAGTGGGTTTCCAGAATTACAGTTATGAGGAAAGACTGGGAAACACCGGCCTACTGTGTCTAGAAAAGAGACGAATTCGAGATGACTTAATTCAAGTTTATAAGATTATTACAGGTGTGGATAAAATAGACTATAATACGTGTTTTTCCTCAAAATACAACCACCTACAAGAACAAGAGGGCATAGGTACAAATTAACTAAAGAAAGGTCCACATTATATATTAAGAAATATTTTTTCTTTAGTCAGAGAGTGGTGAATGCTTGGAACGCATTCCCACAGGAAGTAATGGAGGCAAGGACAATTAATGCATTTAAGAATAGATTGTATGCACATAGCTTTTAGAGAAAGGACCTGTAAATGAAACTGGTTGTATACAGACTTTCCATGGTCTTCTAAACCAGTATAAAAACGTTAAGTTAAGATAAGTTAGGTGAACCTGAAGCCAGCAGACAAATGTCTTTCAGTCCCGCAATATCCAGCATGGTCAGACAGTAAATCCACACAAGTAACAGCAGATTCAAGATCTCTATATCCGCTATCCACTCATAATACGGCCAGTCCTTCTGCACATTGACTGTGGTCGAGAGGTAAGGCACTCGCCTCTCAAAGCGAGGAATAGAAATGGCGTGGGTTTCAAGCCACTCCTGGTCTCAAAGAGCTGGGACCAGAATGCCTGCATCCTGAATTACCTCCAGTCGCCTTGACTTATGTCTTGCGACTGGTCCAAGGTAGCTCGAGACCAGAGAGTAAGGTTGATCACCAACGCAGCTTCTTTCACATTATAATCCAAATACAGCGTTAGTTACGTCATCAAGACAAAACCCGTCTAATGATGTCGCCATCCTCGCTTGCGATGAGCAACTAACCTTGCGAATCAAGGATTAATCTTTTCTTGTTTGGGCCACTCAATTTCATAACTGGCGTGCTATGGCTGACACTTGATAAGATGGAGAACTTGAACCCCTCATGTTATATCATGTCCTGTGTTTGTCATTGTTTGTTAGTTGCTTTCGTCCATGTTTTCCCTGACGAAGGCCTTGTGGCTGTAACGCAGGCATAATTTTTTTTGGTTTCTGTCCTGGTGAGGTCTTTTTGTTTCTGTCCTGGTGAGGTCTTTTTGTTTCTGTCCTGGTGAGGTCTTTTTGTTCATGTCCTGGTGAGGTCTTTTTGTTTCTGTCCTGATGCGGTCACTAAGCCATGCATGTTTTTATCGTCACAGTGAAAAAGCACAAAATGGTTTGAAACATGATTCTTGCTATTGCTGTTGTTACGGATCCAGCAGCATTCGGGCTCTTACCCTTTCGCCCAATGTCATGTAATGGAACTCAAAGCGTTGATCACTAACGGTTTCATGTTGGTGTATGCAGACCTGGTATGCTTCCTGTAAGGAGCCAGGTGCAATTGTGACACTAGGCTTTGTAAGGGACAAAAAAGGCCGCAATGATAAAGCATGGTACCAATTTGCAAGTGCGTATACTTAACTTGAATAAAACGCAATTAAAGTTTGAACCAGATCAGTTATGTCATATAGGGCAAGCTTTCTACCGGCTCTGTATTGATCGCGATCGATGTGCACTTTATGCGGACCATAACTCTTATGTAGTTTTTGTAACAAAGTCCAGTTACTTAGTTACCTAGTTACGCAACTTACATAGTTGCGCCTCTTCGGTTTTCAAGTATAAAATAGAAAAAAATACTGATGTACGATTTTATTCCCATTGCTGGAGTAATAAGGGAGTTTGAGAGCTGAGGTCTAAAGGTGCTTCGCCACTGCTGTCGCCACGTCGTGTGCTGGATATATGTGTTTATTTCACACCTGACAGATACGTAACATATGTCTTACCGGGATGCGATCCACTACCCTTCTTGTCATCAGGCAGACATTGAAAACATTTGGCCACACGCTCTGCCTTTTGCTTTCATTATAATATGAATTCTTCGTCTTATTGTTATCTTCTTCTTTGTCGTCGTCCTCTTCTTCTTCCTTTTTGTCTTCTTCTTCGCCTTCTTCTTCTTTATTCACTTCTTCTTTATCTTCGACATTTTCTTGTTTTTCTTGTTGTTCTTCTTCTTCTTCGGCGTTCGTCCTAAAATAGACCTAGCATTGTAGTTTACAGCGAGGCTGCGATATCTATGCCATTCGGTCCAACACAGCAGGATTCAGCTGACTTTTTTTTTATTAGCCGGGTTTCCATTGCCATCCCTATTCTCTTCACTAGAGCTGACTTTTCCAGGTTGGAAATAGGGTCTTGGTCATCTCTGGTTAGTTGACTCCAGTGCGAGCAGCCAGCTCTGGTTTGTTGACCCCAGTGCGAGCAGCCAGCTCTGGTTTGTTGACCCCAGTGCGAGCAGCCAGCTCTGGTTTGTTGACCCCAGTGCGAGTAGCCAGCTCTGGTTTGTTGACCCCAGTGCGAGCAGCCAGCCCTGGTTTGTTGACCCCAGTACGAGCAGCCAGCCCTGGTTTGTTGACCCCGATGCAAGCAGCCAGCTCTGGTTTGTTGACCCCGATGCAAGCAGCCAGCTCTGGTTTGTTGACCCCGATGCAAGCAGCCAGCTCTGGTTTGTTTACCCCGATGCGAGCAGCCAGCTCTGGTTTGTTGACCCCAGTGCGAGCAGCCAGCTCTGGTTTGTTGACCCCAGTGCGAGTAGCCAGCTCTGGTTTGTTGACCCCAGTGCGAGTAGCCAGCTCTGGTTTGTTGACCCCGATGCAAGCAGCCAGCTCTGGTTTGTTGATCCTGATGCAAGCAGCCAGCTCTGGTTTGTTGACCCTGATGCAAGCAGCCAGCTCTGGTTTGTTGACCCTGATGCAAGCAGCCAGATATAAGCCGCTGTATACTGTCAGCTCATTCACTGCGCTTAATCATCGACTCCCATCATAAAAAAATGTATTTCTAACGTATTGTTCTTAATCTCTGTATTCAAACTCTTTTTCTATCACTCTCTCTTTTTCCTCTTCTCTCTCTCTCTCTCTCTCTCCCTCTCTCTGTCTGTCACACACACACACACACACACACACATACTAAATTAATCAATGCTTATCGCTCCTGTTTAGGCCATTGACAACCCTCCTGCAGCAAGTTCGATATTCAGCTTTTCTTTCTGTTTCTATCCACAGTGTAGCTTCTTTGTAACATTATCTTTCAATGTTATTATAAGGCAAGGCCACAATGCGTCATACTTCTCATCTTCTGAGTTAGTTGGCACTGCTGACCTTTGTTCTTTCCACACAGCTCCCCCCCCCCCCACCCCACCCCACCCCACCCCATGACAACAGAACACAGTTTGCAGTCCTGCCCACTGTATACCAAGAAGTAGCATTTGGCAGCAGACTGTGTCCTTCCACAAGAAGCTGTACGGAAGTGCACGGAGCTTCACGCCGACCTGCCTTCGTTAGTCATTGAAGTCGGAGTCATAATACGAACGAGGAGGAAGAAGAAGAAGATATTTTGAGTTCTTCCTTCAACTGCTTGCATCAGGGTCAACAAACCAGAGCTGGCTGCTTGCATCAGGGTCAACAGACCAGAGCTGGCTGCTTGCATCAGGGTCAACAAACCAGAGAACTCAAAATGTCTTCTTCTTCTTCCTCCTAAGGCCGTTTACTTGTCAATTCTTTTTAACCGTCTTAGTTTGTATGGATCTAGTTGGCTCGCACTGGTCATGCCCGTAATACTCTAGGTGAGTTGTGATGGGGAGAAGAGACTAACGCCTGGTAATGCAAAACATACTGGCCGAGTGGTCTGCCGGGGTCTTTGTGTAGGACAAGAATAGTACCACTGCCTCACAGACAGCATGTCGTAAGAGGCGACTAACTGTGTGACATGGCATAAGACCGCCATGTTTAGGTGGTTTGTTGAGAGCAGCATATATGGCGCCTAATAGGCTGCGTGTCTTCCTTGCTCTAGGATTTGAGTCTATTAAGATACTCGCATATCGGTTAACCACCGTTCGTAAGCGCTAGTCTGAACGCAGCGGAGTATTACGCTGCTCGAGCCTAGCTCGCAAAGCAGGAAACTCTTCTCCGGATACATCCAGCTCATACCAGGGCTGAGACATACATCTGCCCTTATAGAAGTACAGGTTGACTAAGAACTATGAATAGGAACTGATGGGACATGTTAGTCAGGGTCAGGCAAAGTATACTGGGCAACATCTCCACCTCGTATTCCTTGTAGTTCTCCCTGGAAGCGGACTGTTTTCATGGTAGCCCGGCTAGCAAGGTGGGGGATCGACGTGATCCTCGTAGTAAATAGTAACACGTAGATGAAGGCAAGCATAGCACAACCGACTGGAGGAGCCAGGTACACCTTCAACAGCACGCTCGTGATATGATAAAGGCTACTTCAAACCTCCACAACCCTCTATTGAGAGCACACAATTTAGCTGAACGTTTTTATATTGTTTTAGAAACCTCTGCAGAGTTTGTATACAACCAGTCTTCTTTACTTCACTTCATCTTCTTCTTCTTCTTCTGCGTTCGTTCTCAATCTCCAGCTACTGAGCCCTGAACAGAGCTTTGTAAGTAACAGGATGTAGTCCAGAGAACGGAATGTGTTGTGTCGCTAGTTTACAGTTTGACTGCGATATTTGCACCTTTCTGTCCGACACATCCGTCTTCGGCAGTTCACTTGATCTAAAAAACTATGATCGTTCAATCTATTCTTGAATGCATGAATTGACCTTAACTCTACTATTTCCTGTGATAATGCATTTCACCAATCTCTAACTAAACAAATATTTCCTGGTATCTAATCTGGGGATTTTATTATTTTTTTTTTTTAAATTTTTTTTTTTTGTTTTGTTTTGCTGTGGCCTTTTTTTTAAAGTTTTGCTTTTCTGTATTCTACTTGTGGAGACACGCTCCTGTCCACCCAGGACTGCAACCTATTAGGCGATATCAGGACGGATTAACCAGTGCTTGGGTGCGTCTGTGTGTACCTATGGTAGTTAGGGCGACCTCAGGGTTACAACCCTAAACAAAGTGCAATGGAAAGGCCTCATCCTGAGGACGCATGTGTATGTAGTTGTTGAATGCTCACATTGAATAAGTTTAACCCTTTTGTGCACCTTGAAAAGGACGTTAAGTGGCGGTTGTAGTAGCTTTCCTCACATCGCGAGCATGGTGATGAAGGTGGACCGTTGTCCTCCAGGCGGTTGTGCTATCCTTGACTTCATCTGCGTGGCGCTCACTACTGCGGAGATCACATCGATCTTCATCTCGTCAGGTTTGAAAACAGTCTGTTTCCAGGCAACGCTACATGGAAGAGATATTGTGGTCTTGCTCAGTGTATTGTGCCTGGCCATGTCGCGACGTCGTGGTCAGTTTGTTGTGCCTGGCTGGACTAACACCTCAGTTCCACGTGTGTACATGAAAGGTTATAAACCCTGGTGGATGTCGAAATAGTAATATTTTAATTTTTAATTTTACATGTTTGCTTCACTAGTTTCTACTGGCGGATGCGCGCCTATTCCAGCCCAGACCGTAGTCAATTCGGCGATATTATTAAGTCGCATAAACCAGTTCTTGGATGAATGTGTGCGTCTGTATGTACCTATGCTAGGTTTGTGCGCTCTCAGAAGCTAGCCCAACTAAAGTGCAATGGAAGGGTCTCACCCCGAGGGCGCGTGTGAAAGTTGTGGAAGAGTGTGATTGTTGGACGGAGTCAAATGAAACACGAGTGTGATTGTTGGACGGAGTCAAATGAAACAAGAGTGTCATTGTTGGACGGAGTCAAATGAAACAAGAGTGTGATTGTTGGACGGAGTCAAATGAAACAAGAGTGTCATTGTTGGACGGAGTCAAATGAAACAAGAGTGTCATTGCTGGACGGAGTCAAATGAAACAAGAGTGTCATTGCTGGACGGAGTCAAATGAAACAAGAGTGTCATTGCTGGACGGAGTCAAATGAAACAAGAGTGTCATTGCTGGACGGAGTCAAATGAAACAAGAGTGTCATTGCTGGACGGAGTCAAATGAAACAAGAGTGTGTGGTAAGAAGAAGCCAAGATCCTAGAGTTCACCTTGAGATCCTAGAGTTCACCTTGAGATCCTAGAGTTCACCTTGAGATCCTAGAGTTAACCTTGAGATCCTAGAGTTCACCTTGAGATCCTAGAGTTCACCTTGAGATCCTAGAGTTAACCTTGAGATCCTAGAGTTAACCTTGCTCTTGTAGGCGACTTTACTTTGAAAAATACGCGTTATAGTCCAATGAATCATTTCTCTTGATTATCTTATAAACCTGTATTAAATCACCTCGAATTCTTCTCTTTTCTAGGCATAATTGTCTTTGCTCATAACTATAATCCCAGAATGCCCAAAAGAGTACAGTTACTCATTATGTGCATACAACGACACCATAGTTGCTTTTAGTCCGACTTCTCCTCTTTGACATGTACAGTTTGGGTTACCCTTCTGGAAGCTTTCGCCTCCTCTGGGATATCTATTTGGGTCATTGATTGACATCCTCCCCCCCCCCTCCTCTTCTTCCATCCCCGAATCACTCAAGTTAACGAACATGAAAATGGACACGCACAAAACACTTATCTCGAATACAATACATACCGCAGTAGGCTTTACCAGTAATCCAGCTTAACTTAGGAATGTCTTTGTCTTTAACATCAAAATCACGTGGAAAAGTTTCTAATATAATGACATCGTCTCATGTGAACTTCCTCGTGTACTTGATAAAGATAATATAAACACTAAAATTTCTTTTCTAAAGTGCGCTTTTTTTTTCAATCACAGAATTTTTGTATCGGAGGACTTCAAAAACATAGCCAATATCCAGGCCTGAGTAAAGTTGATAAGTATTGTATAGGGGATACAAGTTTCGCTTATACAGCGGTCACTATTACCATCAGAAACGACACAACGTGTATAGTGAAATATCAACCGAGTCAGTGAAGGGGGTCGCCGATGCTGGTCGCAAGCAGCAGATAAACACACAAACCTAGCACATTCTCCGTTCTCACTCTATTCGCGGTTCGCCTAAAAACACAAACAGAAATCAAAACCGCGGGCCGCCATTTGGCTTTCACTGATCAGCGCAAACCGCACCCCCTTAGAGAATAAGTAGCCAATCAGATCACGTCTGGCTCCCTCGCCGACAGTTTTCTGCATCTGGAACGGCGGACACCGGCCCGGCTTGGAAAAACAGGAGAGAATGGTAATTATGCCTCGTTATAACGACCGACTGGAGATTTCTTTTACCCCCGCACGTTGACAATATTAGCCATCTTGTTCCAGTGGCGACACACGAATGGCTTAACCTGCCTCTGTCCCATGGTCTGACCCCTAAGGCGTGACGCTGTAAATTAAACGTAGCTAATTACGAGGTGGTGGGGAAGGGGGGTAGGGGGAGGGGTACAGCGTGTCTGTTATATTCTGCGCTGTGAGAATATCGGTTATGACAATATGAATATAGCCAGACATGCTGGATTGGAGCCCACATCATCATCTACGCCTAACGCTCCATTCGGGACATCCGTCCTCCAGGCAGTTCCGTATTCATCTGCACTTTCTGTCTCTCTCCAGCTGATGTCAGGGGACCGAAGATAATTTTAGTAGTCTCGAGGTGTCCACATCGGCGGCTGGAGGTCGCGGGTTCGAATCCCGGTGGAGACCGGGATTATCTGGTAAAAATTCCCCCGATCCTTGGATAGTGAGATCGGACTCCAGTGTCAGTGTCGAGCACATTAGACATCCCTTGGCAGTTGCAAATCGAAATGAGAAGGCTGTTAGGCCGCTGCCCAAACAAATTCAAGTTGAAAATCTAGCCAAGTTATTTGTACCTTTAACCATGTGGTTTGTTAAGAGCAGCTATAGATGGCGCCTAACTGGCTGCAGGTCTACTTAGCTCTAGTGTTTGAGTCTTTTAAGATGGACTTGCATATAGGCTAAACCACCCCCACCCTCTTCCCCCAAGAACCTATTTGTATACAGACTATAAAGTTTTCTAAACCAGTATAAAGACGAAACGTTATTTATTGGTCTACGTCTTGTCCTATATCCCTGTGGATTCCACACCGTGGCCTATCTGGCCATGTTTGCTGGTGCTCTTCGGAGTGTGTGTCCTATCCAATCCCATCGCCTACGTTTGATTTGTTGCTCGACTGACTGTTGTTGGCCCCTTTCCCCGACCACAGGACTTCGTTCCTCACCATGTCGTCGTTCCTCACCATGTCGTCGTTCCTCACCATGTCGTCATTCCATGTCGTCGTTCCTCACCATGTCGTCGTTCCTCACCATGTCGTCATTCCATGTCGTCGCTCCTCACCATGTCGTCGTTCCTCACCATGTCGTCGTTCCTCACCATTTCGTCATTCCATGTCGTCGTTCCTCACCATGTCGTCGTTCCTCACCATGTCGTCGTTCCTCAACTTGTCGTCGTCGTTCCTCACCATGTCGTCATTCCATGTCGTCGATCCTCACCATGTCGTCGTTCCTCACCATGTCGTCGTCGTTCCTCACCATGTCGTTGTTCCATGTCGTCGTTCCTCACCATGTCGTTGTTCCATGTCGTCGTTCCTCACCATGTCGTTGTTCCTCACCATGTCGTCGTTCCTAACCATGTCGTCGTTCCATGTCATCGTTCCTCACCATGTCGTCGTTCCTCACCATGTCGTCGTCGTTCCTCACCATGTCGTCGTTCCATGTCGTCGTTCCTCACCATGTCGTCGTTCCATGTCATCGTTCCTCACCATGTCGTCGTTCCTCACCATGCCGTTGTTCCATGTCGTCGTTCCTCACCATGTCGTCGTTCCTCACCATGTCGTTGTTCCATGTCGTCGTTCCTCACCATGTCGTCGTTCCTCACCATGTCGTTGTTCCATGTCGTCGTTCCTCACCATGTCGTCGTTCCTCACCATGTCGTTGTTCCATGTCGTCGTTCATCACCATGTCGTCGTTCCATGTCATCGTTCCTCACCATGTCGTCGTTCCTCACCATGTCGTTGTTCCATGTCGTCGTTCCTTACCATGTCGTCGTTCCTCACCATGTCGTTGTTCCATGTCGTCGTTCCTCACCATGTCGTCGTTCCTCACCATGTCGTCGTTCCTCACCATGTCGTCGTTCCTCACCCTGTCGTTGTTCCATGTCGTCGTTCCTCACCATGTCGTCGTTCCTCACCATGTGGTTGTTCCATGTCGTCGTTCCTCACCATGTCGTCGTTCCTCACCATGTCGTAGTTCCTCACCATGTCGTTGTTCCATGTCGTCTTTCCTCACCATGTCGTCGTTCCATGTCGTCGTTCCTCACCATGTCGTTGTTCCATGTCGTCGTTCCTCACCATGTCGTCGTTCCTCACCATGTCGTTGTTTCATGTCGTCGTTCCTCACCATGTCGTCGTTCCATGTCGTCGTTCCTCACCATGTCGTCGTTCCATGTCGTCGTTCCTCACCATGTCGTCGTTCCATGTCGTTGTTCCATGTCGTCGTTCCATGTCGTCGTTCCTCACCATGTCGTCATTCCTCACCATGCCGTTGTTCCATGTCGTCGTTCCTCACCATGTCGTCGTTCCATGTCGTTGTTCTATGTCGTCGTTCCATGTCATCGTTCCTCACCATGTCGTCGTTCCTCACCATGCCGTTGTTCCATGTCGTCGTTCCTCACCATGTCGTCGTTCCTCACCATGTCGTTGTTCCATGTCGTTTTCCTCACCATGTCGTCGTTCCTCACCATGTCGTTGTTCCATGTCGTCGTTCCTCACCATGTCGTCGTTCCTCACCATGTCGTTGTTCCATGTCGTCGTTCATCACCATGTCGTCGTTCCATGTCATCGTTCCTCACCATGTCGTCGTTGCTCACCATGTCGTTGTTCCATGTCGTCGTTCCTTACCATGTCGTCGTTCCTCACCATGTCGTTGTTCCATGTCGTCGTTCCTCACCATGTCGTCGTTCCTCACCCTGTCGTTGTTCCATGTCGTCGTTCCTCACCATGTCGTCGTTCCTCACCATGTCGTTGTTCCATGTCGTCGTTCCTCACCATGTCGTCGTTCCTCACCATGTCGTCGTTCCTCACCATGTCGTTGTTCCATGTCGTCTTTCCTCACCATGTCGTCGTTCCATGTCGTCGTTCCTCACCATGTCGTTGTTCCATGTCGTCGTTCCTCACCATGTCGTCGTTCCTCACCATGTCGTTGTTTCATGTCGTCGTTCCTCACCATGTCGTCGTTCCATGTCGTCGTTCCTCACCATGTCGTCGTTCCATGTCGTCGTTCCTCACCATGTCGTCGTTCCATGTCGTTGTTCCATGTCGTCGTTCCATGTCGTCGTTCCTCACCATGTCGTCATTCCATGTCGTCGTTCCTCACCATGTCGTCGTTCCTCACCATGTCGTCGTTCCTCACCATGTCGTCGTCGTTCCTCACCATGTCGTCGTTCCTCACCATGTGGTCGTTCTTCACCATACCGTTGTTCCTCACCATGCCGTTGTTCCTCACCATGTCGTCGTCGTTCCTCACCATGTCGTTGTTCCTCACCATGTCGTTGTTCCTCACGTTGTCGTCGTCGTTCCTCACCATGTCGTCGGTCCTCGCCATGTCGTCGATCCTCACCATTTCGTGTCAGTATAAACCCATTATCCCCTGTAGATATTTATGTAAACGACAATGGACACCACAAAAAACACCAGACTAGGAGCATACCTTTTCAATTCAGTGGCCTTACCATCGCTAAGTCGAAACCTGGTCTCTGACAAAAGACATCGATAACCAGCTTAGGAGAACACATGCCTCGCTTCAGCCCCATCTCGTGGGTCTGCCACTCAGACAACAGCGACCAAAAAGGCCTACACCACAGTGACATCCAGGTAATGCCATACATCATGGTTGCCATACATCATGCCAACAACTCCAAGCACTGCTGGAATGGCCATGTAGTCAGAAGGAAAGATGAACGATGGAGCACATAAACCAATATGTGGTAGCCACGCAGGAAAAAGAGATCTCCTGGAATATCCCCCGTATTAGGTGGCAAGATTCTCTCGAGAGGCACAACAACATTCGCGACCCTGAAACGAAAAAAAAATAGTTATCCACTGGATTACCCGTTCCTGAGACAAACCCGGCTGGAATCTGTTCTAGGACTAAAAACAAAACCAATGAACACAGCACTGGGACGATGAGGCTAACGTCTGGTCAGGCAAAACACACTGATCAGACAATGTTAGCCAGGTTCAGGAGAAATATACTGGTCAAGACCCTCACCTGACCTCCTCGTTGGTCGTCCTGGAAACGCGTTGTTGTCGAGGACAACAGCCTGGCTCTGGTTCTCAGCCTTTAAAATCCCTCGGGATCAAGACGCTGAGCAGCGCATGAGCTGCTGTGGTCAGCGACCCATAGCTGACTGCTGCCGTCAGGGCCAGCGAACCATAGCTGCCAAGACCCTTCTACACCTCCACACGGTGATCCTGGATAACAGGCTGCAGCAGGGCAGACTGGCTAAGGAGAAGGGATCGAAGAGGGAATGCTAACCCGGTACTCAAAAAATGCTTGCTGAAGTCGGATGTGTTGGATCGAAAGGTGCAAATATCGCAGTCAAGCTGTAAACTACGACACAACGTATTCCGTTCTTTGGACTACATTCTGCTACTTAAGCTCTTTCAGGGTTTGGTAGCGGGAGATTGAGAACGAACGCAGAACAAGAAGAAGAAAATCCCTCGACTACCCCAGCAAAGGTGAATAATGTCCCACGACCGCATACTTGCCTTTCAACAAAAATTTAACAATGAAAGAGGATGTAGTCGCAACGTAAGCTCAAGAACACGTCCTCAGTTGTGGATCCAGTGGACAAAGCCGTATCTGGAATTTGTTCATACGGGTTCAGTTGTGGATCCGGTGCACAAAGCAGCAGCTGGAATTTGTTCATACGGGTTCAGTTGTGGATCCGGTGCACAAAGCAGCAGCTGGAATTTGTTCATATTAGTTCAGTTGTGGATACAGTGCACAAAGCAGTAACTGGAATTTGTTCATACGGGTTCATTTGTGGACAAAACAGTAGCTGGAATTTGTTCATACGGGCTCAGTTGTGGCTACGGTGCACAAAGCAGTAGCTGGAATTTGTTCATACGGGTTCATTTGTGGACAAAGCAGTAGCTGGAATTTGTTCATACGGGTTCAGTTGTGGATCCAGTGGACAAAGCAGTAGCTGGAATTTGTTCATACGGGTTCAGTTGTGGATCCAGTGGACAAAGCAGTTCATAGCGTCTGGAACAGAAAATGATGCAACTGCCTGAAGACCATTATCCGCCGTTTCCGACAGGCAATATAGATATAGGTAATATAGATGTCTTTATCCGTCGTCTAGATTCCCTTATCCATCGTCTAGATTCCCTTTTCCGTCATCTAGATACACTTATCCGTCATATAGATTCCTCTTTCCGTAGTCTAGATCCCTTTATCCGTCATGTAGATTACTTTTCCCAATGTAAAGATTCCCTTATTCGTCGTCTAGATTGCTTTATACGTCATATGGACTCCCTTATATGTCTTCTAGATTCCCTCATCGGTCGTCTAGATTCCCTTATCCGTTGTCTAGATTACTTTATCTGTCGTCTAGATTTCTTTATCCGTCGTCTAGATTTCTTTATCCGTCGTCTAATTCCTTTATCCGTCGACTAATTCCCTTATCCGTCGTCTAGATTCATTTATCCGTCGTCTAGATTCCTTTATCCGTCGTCTAATTCTTTTATCCTACGTTTAATTCCTTTTATCCGTCATCTAATTCCTAATCCGTCGTCTTGATTCTTTATCTGTTGATTGAAATGCCGTGTACCATCAACGGTTTCGGATGTAAGCTATGAGGCATGGGAAACTAACTAAATCACCGCTTGGCAAACCAATATGCCAATGTTTGCTTGATTTATTTTCGTTTAGTAAAATATTCAATGAATGCCAACTTCTGCGAAATGAAATTAAAAATACGGAGAAAGCTAAGATAGCTAATTAATAGGGAATGTACAAGAAGGCATATTGCATGTGACTGACAAAATTGTATGTAAAAGTTTGTTCAATAGTAGTTACACTATTGTTGGGGAATGAAGTTGTTAGAGACTTCACTATACTAAGTCAAGATTTGTCCCGTAGTAGTTGGTATCTAACGACTTAATTCCTTGACAATAGTCTAACTACTATGGGACAAACCTTGACTTAGTATACTGAAGTCTCAAACAACTTTATTCACCAACATAACCAAAATGTGTTTTTATCGAATTTAACTTTCAATACAGCCTCAGCTGCGATCGAGTTATCAGTGCTGCGGACATATGTACTTGCGTCTTAATTCACCCTAAACAGAGTTCTTTGAGTTCCGATCGCACGTAGCTGAACATCCCTAGCTACTGACAGGTCGTTATAATTTATGTTTAAATAAATAAGTAAAGATTTAGATAAAGATAGAATTGCAAAATCGATGGTTATATTCAGTTTTGCGAAGGATAATGGTTAGGGTTAGGTTTAGGGTTAGGTTTAGGGTTTTGATTAGATTTACGAGTAGAGTTAAATAACAGCTTTTTTATGACATCGCCTGGCAGCATAGGTAATGCCATGCTGTTGTAGAAACTGGAGGCTACTCTCCTTATCGTGGACCAACGTTGACAGATTCCAGAAACTGGAGGCTACTCTCCTTATCATGGACCAACGTTGACAGATTCCAGAAACTGGAGGCTACTCTCCTTATCATGGACCAACGTTGACAGATTCCAGAAACTGGAGGCAACTCTCCTTATCATGGACCAACGTTTACATATTCCAGAAACTGGATGCTACTCCTTATCATGGACCAACGTTGACAGATTCCAGAAACTGGATGCTACTCTCCTTATCATGGACCAACGTTGACAGATTCCAGAAACTGGATGATACTCTCCTTATCATGGACCAACGTTGACAGATTCCAGAAACTGGATGATACTCTCCTTATCATGGACCAACGTTGACAGATTCCAGAAACTGGATGATACTCTCCTTATCATGGACCAACGTTGACAGATTCCAGAAACTGGATGATACTCTCCTTATCATGGACCAACGTTGACAGATTCCAGAAACTGGATGCTACTCTCCTTATCATGGACTAACGTTGACAGATTCCAGAAACTCATTGCTAAGACGGCAGGAACAAGTGAGGAGACGGAAATTCTCTTCTATTCTCCCAGATTGACACCCCTAACAGTTAAAAAGTAGACTGTTGACGTCATTACCTCAAGTAGCTAAAAATAGCATTTTTTTGTTTGAGTTGAATTAAAACGAAAGTACCCGGGCACATCCATCGGTATTTCCCTCGTTCAGTGTGTGGAATAGCTGGGTTCTCAATCTGCTGGGACATGTACTGACTTGAATGATGACCATCTGATCACCTCTGTTGAGCTGGTAATATTCACTCAAACCGCCATAACACTCTCGCACCAAACTACTCGAGCAGTTGACGATGATTTTTATTGGTTCAGTAATTGGAAATAATGCAACACTTAACGCTACATCTAGCCTATCATCCCTGACACATGGACACGCCCAATTCAGCTAACTTAATGGGTCTTGTGACTACTTCCCGTCGTGTTTCTATGACAACAAAAAGAAAACTTTTACACATTTACAATTTCGTTTCTTTTTCGCAATCTTTTTTTTAAATCGTTTCTTTGTTATTATTTTATTTTTCGTTCAATTCGTCTTTTCTTTTACTTTTTCTTCATTTAATTTTTTCTTTTAAAATTTTTTTGTTCTTAGTTTTCAACTTCTTCATTTTTATCTTCTTCATTTGTATGTCCTTTTTCTTAATTTTCTTCTTTTATTTTCTTATTTTGTTCAGCTTCTTTTTCGTAATCCTGGTGTTGTTTCTTAATCTTTGATTCTTCATCTTAATCCTCGCAGTCTTTCTTAATCATAAACCTTCTTCCCCTTAAACTGAATGTTCCTTCTTAATTTTCGTCTTCATCATGTTAATATTTGTGGTCTGTTTTAATCTTTCTTATCTTAATGTTCTATCTCAAGCTTCGTCTTCTTGATCTTCTTCATCTTAATCTACATCTTCTTCATCTTAATAATCATGTCATTTCTAAATCTTCGTCTTCTTCATCTTAATGGTCTTTTGTAATCTTCGTCTTCTGGCTATTCCTTCTTAATCTTCATTTCATTTCTCAATCTTCGTCTTCTTCATCTTAATTTTCATTTCCTTTCTAAAACTGTATCTTGTTCTTTCTTAATCAACGTTTTCGTCATCGTAATCTTCATTCTTGTTCTACATCATTGTCTTCTTAATCTTAATCTTCATGTCAGTTCTTAATCTTCGTTTTCTACATCTTAATTTTCTTTCTTAACTTTCGTCTTCTGCCTACTGTTTTGTAATCTTCGTGTTCTTTCTCAATCTTCTTTATCTTTATCTCACTTTTCTATCTTCATCTCCATCTTCTTTCTTTAATTACGTCTTCTTACTATTTATTATTTCTCCTATTCATTCGTTTCGTTTTTCTTCAACTTTTGTATTTATTTATTTTTTTGGTTTCATTGTATTCTTCTGAAATTTGTTTCTTCTTCTTTTTCCTTCATTTCTTATTCTTTTCTTTAAATTGTTTCGTTCTTCTGCGTCTTGATTTTGTCAAATTTTTCATTCTTTACATTGTTTTCAAATCTTCGTCTCTTTTTGATCATTTGGATTCAGTTTCCCCAATTTTCATTTTTTTTTCTAATTCTTTGCTTTTTTCACTCTTTCCTTGCTTTGTTTTTCATTCTTTTTCCCTCATCTGCGTAAATGTTTATTTTTCATTGTTTTCTTCACATGTTTAGTCTCTTTCTAACTTTTCACATTCTTGAAGTATTTTGTTTGATCCTTTTCGCCCGCTCACTTTTTAATTTCTCCTTATCTTCTCATAATTGTTTTCTTCTTCATCGTTATCTTCAATTACTTCTTCTATTTCATCATCTTAGTCTTAGTCGACCTATACTTCTACAGAGGCTGATGACTTTTTGCAGGTTCCAGCTCTGGCGTCAGCTTGATGTAGCCGGGATTAGGATTTCCTGCTAAATGGACTAGGCTCGAGCAGCTTATTACTTCGCTGTGATGAGACAAGTGCCGCGGATGTTGGTTAACCGATGTACGAGTTCATCTTAATAGACTCAAACACTAGAGCAAAGTAGACCCACAGCCTGTTATGCGCTATCAATGCTGCTCTTAACAAACCACATAACTATGACCAGTGTTATGCCATGTCACACAGTTAGTCGCTTTTTACGACATGCTCGCTGTGGGGTAGTGGTGCAATTATTGTCACTGATAAAGACCCCGGCGGAGCACTCGGGACTTCATGTACCATTTCTTATTTTGGAAGAGGTGTGGCATACCTTTTCTCCTACGAGCAAAGAGATTGGTTCATAGTACAGCCGGGGCTGATGGAGCAGCAGGGAGCTGACAGCACCCAGTGGCTCATACCTTGCTGCTCATAACAGAGTCGGTGCTACACACTTTCTTATAACTGAGGTCATCATGGACAATTATGTGCGCAACGCCGTAACTCGTGTTGAAATCAACGGATATGTCATCAAGAGTGACTCGCATGTTGCCACGGACTAGCTGGACGGTCTGCTGTTTCACTGTGTCAGCTGCAACGCTTGCTGGTCTCTCATACCGCGGTTCATCAATGACGTTGTGTCTTCCGTTTTTAAATCATTTTACCCATGCATACAGTCTGCTCTTAATCAAACAACTACCCCCATACTGATCTTCATTTTCATGCAGATTTCAGAAGGTTTCACGCGCTCTGAACACACAAACAAACAACGATCTTCCACGATGCAGGTCGACAGTAGCAGGGCCATGTTGTACGCAATATTGACCATTCGGATACTTCTCGATCGTGAGAATCGCTACATGGCGTATTGTTAAAGAGACATTCTGTGTCCTGAACTAAGATTTCCCGCTGTATATAATCTTCCATGCACTTATTAATAAAATTGCTGTTACCTAATGATTGTCCCTCGTTTTGGAGAAACGGCTACCGTGCGAATGAATACTGCATCTTCAGTTTACAAGAACAGCTTAGGATATTCTGAAAACATCAAAAGATATCATTTTCTTCTTCCTCATTCATCTTCAGACCTCAACTTCAATGACTCTAACGAAGGCAGCAGTCGACTCAAGGCTCTGTACACTTCGGTAAAGCTTCTCGTGGAAGGAAACTGGCTGGGGGGATGTACGGACTTCGGTTTACAAAAACAGTTTAGGATATTCTGAAAACATCAAAAGATATCATCTTCTTCTCCCTAGTTCGTCTTCAGACCTCAACTTCAATGACTCTAACGAAGGCAGCAGTCGACTCGAGGCTCTGTACACTTCGGTAAAGCTTCTCGTGGAAGGACACTGGCTGGGGGAATGTACGGACTTCGGTTTACAGAGACAGTTTAGTATATTCTGAAAACATCTCAATTCAAATGATTTTAATGCTTTCAGCCCACTTTTCGAAGAAAGTAATTAAGTAGCAGGGAAAATATTTAAAAAACAACGCACATATCTGTGAAAGCTTGTTGAGATTTTGGTAACAGGTGCATTCACGAAATACAGATCTACTCAAACCTCATTTCAGTTTTTTTTTAACGGTTCTGCCATCTTTTAATTTCATATAATTGGCCAATTATTATTGACTGGGAGATGGGTGTATTTTTTTAGTGTGTGCAGTTTTTTTCTGGGGCTAAGTGGAAACGGAGGTAGCTGTAATCGAAAAATAGCGGAAGGTTCCAGTGACAGTACACTTCTGTTGATATTGAATGAGTAAAGTGCCGCCTTCTTTCTTTCGTTGGATAAACAGATACATCTTCATATGTCATGCCAGGTGCCGCTGCTGATCAATTCTTTACATCATTTCTGTCATATGAGCATTTCAGCACATTTGGTGTTTTTAGTAACTGGTTTGTCGAGGCGTCCCTCGTGCTTCTTCGTAAATTTTTTATTATTTCTTGCCTTTGAACTTTTCCGTTCTGTGATTATTTTTCCTTATTTTCTTCTGCCTCGCTTGTTATCAATGTTTCTCCTTGTATCATGTGTCTTTTTTTCCCCTCTCGTAACCTTGATATTTCTAGGTGCATTATGCTTCTTCTCTTTGTTCCTCTGTCTCTGGTGTCATCGACTTTTCTCCACGTATCATGTTTCTGATTTTTTCTTCTCTTTTGACATCGATGTTTCCATTTTAAATACTTTTTTTAAGTCTTCTTGTGTCCCTCTCGTTTCCTATTGTGTCCTGTTTTTTTCTCTAATTGTTTGTGTAGATCTCAATCTTTCTCACTCTATGATGTTTCTTCCCTATCTTCTATCTCTTTAGTCCTCGATCTTCCCATCCATAGTAGTATGCTGTTTCTTCCTTATCTTCCACCATCTCTCTAGTCCTAAATCTTCCTATTGTACGTTGTTTCTGTTCTGTCTTCCACCATCTCTCTAGTCCTCAATCTTCCTATTGTACGTTGTTTCTGTTCTGTCTTCCATTATCTCCCTAGTCCTCAATCTTCCTATTGTACGTTGTTTCTGTTCTGTCTTCCATTATCTCCCTAGTCCTCAATCTTCCTATTGTACGTTGTTTCTGTTCTGTCTTCCATTATCTCCCTTGTCCTCAATCTTCCTATTGTACGTTGTTTCTGTTCTGTCTTCCACCATCTCTCTAGGCCTCAATCTTCCCATTATACGTTGTTTCTTCCCTATCTTCTTCTTTCTATCTTGTCATCTATCTTTCCCCTCATGCTTGACGAAGAGGCCAGGGTGCTAAATGAACATAGATTTATCCACCACTAATTATGCAATAATGACCTTTTCATTTCCATTAATAAAACCCTAGAAATCCTCATGAATTATTTGCAAGTACATTTTCAAATATCTTCTATGGGCTCATATTCCTTATTGATGTGTTCTTATATGTTATCTACGATGTGCTAGTTCATATGTGTATTAGCTTTTTTCCTGGAAGAAGACATTCTGGTCGTAACCTAAGTTTTGTAAATTGTTTCTGCTTCAGCGCGGTATCTGAACCAAACATATGAATGTTTGCACACACTCTATTTTAATTCACAATACCGGCGCAGTCTCTCGCTTTAGTTTAAAATATTTGTTTTTAATCCAAGATGAGAGTTCACTGAATTGATCGGAATATACTCGGTTTTTTTTAAATTTGACATTTTCACTAATTTGGTCAAGGTATATGCTGTGAGATGGGGAACTAAGACGCTAGTCCAGTCAGGCACAGTAGACTGACCAGGATGTCTTGTCAGGGTCAAGCACCGTAGACTGACCAGGATGTCGTGTCAGGGTCAGGCACAGTAGACTGACCAGGATGTCGTGTCAGGGTCAAGCACAGTAGACTGACCAGGATGTCGTGTCAGGGTCAAGCACAGTAGACTGACCAGGACGTCGTGTCAGGGTCAAGCACAGTAGACTGACTAGGATATCGTGTCAGGGTCAAGCACAGTAGACTGACCAGGATGTCGTGTCAGGGTCAAGCACAGTAGACTGACCAGGACGTCGTATCGACAGTAATGAGTCGCATTCTCGCTGTGTAGCGACAGTAATGAGTTGGTAGCTTGCTGGGTAGCGACAGTAACGAGCTGGTAGCTTGCTGTGTAGCGACAGTGATGAGTTGGTAGCTTGCTGTGTAGCGACAGTGATGAGTTGGTAGCTTGCTGGGTAGCGACAGTAACAAGCTGGTAGCTTGCTGTAGCGACAGTGATGAGCTGGTAGCTTGCTGTGTAGCGACAGTGATGAGTTGGTAGCTTGCTGGGTAGCGACAGTGATGAGTTGGTAGCTTGCTGGGTAGCGACAGTGATGAGTTGGTAGCTTGCTGGGTAGCGACAGTGATGAGTTGGTAGCTTGCTGGGTAGCGACAGTGATGAGTTGGTAGCTTGCTGTGTAGCGACAGTGATGAGTTGGTAGCTTGCTGGGTAGCGACAGTGATGAGTTGGTAGCTTGCTGGGTAGCGACAGTGATGAGTTGGTAGCTTGCTGTGTAGCGACAGTGATGAGTTGGTAGCTTGCTGGGTAGCGACAGTGATGAGTTGGTAGCTTGCTGTGTAGCGACAGTGATGAGTTGGTAGCTTGCTGGGTAGCGACAGTGATGAGTTGGTAGCTTGCTGGGTAGCGACAGTGATGAGTTGGTAGCTTGCTGGGTAGCGACAGTGATGAGTTGGTAGCTTGCTGGGTAGCGACAGTATCCACACCCTTTGTCATTTACTGAGAGAGACTGAGCACCTATGGGTGTGCCCGGAGTGCAGTGAAGTTAATTTTTAGGAACAGAGCAGAACAGAACTTACTTAGTTACTCGTCGTCTACCCTGTTGTGTAGACGTCTGCCAGAATAACCGCCAGAACTTTCTATCTTCTGCCTTCCTCTTGGTCTGGTTTCTTTGCTTCTGATGAAGAAGGAGTCGAAGAACAAGAACGAGAAGAAGACGAAGAAAGAGAAGGAGTATGTGAAGACAATGAAGAAGTCGAAGAGGAAGAAGAAATAGAAGAAGAAGAGGAGAAAAAGAAGAAGATCAAGAACAAAAGAACGTTGGAAAAGAAAAATAAAGACAAAGATAAAGTTGAAGAAGAACAAAAAGAAAGATAAGAAAAAGAAGAAGAAATACATAAGAAAAAAGGGAAGAGAAGAGGACGAAGAAGAAAAAGTAAAAGAGAAAAGGAATGAGAAAAAAAACGAACAAGAAAAAGAAGAAAAAAGAAGAAAAAGAAGAAAAAAGAAGAAGAAGACATAAAATAAGAAGAAGGACATCAAGAAGAAGTAGAAGAAGATTAAGAATAAGAAGAACATGCGGAAGAACAAGAAGACGAACAAAAAGAAGATTAAGAAGAACAAAAAGAAGATTTAGAATAACACGAACAAGAAGAAGATTAAGAAGAACAAAAACAGATTTAGAATAACACGAACAAGAAGAAGATTAAGAAGAAGAAGAAAAAGAAGAAGAACAATAACATGAAGAAGAACAAGAAGAAGAAGAATGAATGAGGCGTTCTCTAACATTCTCATAGTTGTCTGCTATCCATGTCATTGTTGATGTTCTTCTGAAGATCATTGACTTCTCTTCGTGTTCCTTATTGTGTTCTTATTGCTCATGTAAATATTACAGCCCTGCTTAATTAACCAGTTGTAGCATCTGCTCTGGAAAGTCTGGTCGGCTCAACGAGAAGGTCTGTAGGGTACACCAACTAGAGACAGTACTCAAGAGGCAGGACTGATCTGAATTCAGCTCTGTTTGCGGCAGCGGACGGCACAGAAACATCGGAGCATCAACTTTGGCCTTGGAGGTCAGCACTGACTAGCAAGCACAGTGACAAGATGCCACTCTTCCTATTCACACATTGTAACCCGACTAAAAGGAATTATTTGCGGTTTGAAACGGCTGCCCTGTCTCTAGAAGTGATCACATGGACGAGTTTAACCTTTTGTGGTTGGGAACTGAGACGCTAGTCAGGGTCAGGTAAAACACACTGATCAGGCATTGTTAGTCAGGATCAGGTAAAACACACTGATCAGGCATTCTTAGTCAGGGTCAGGTAAAAACATACTGATCAGGCATTGTTAGTCATGGTCAGGTAAAACATACTGATCAGACAATATTAGCCAGGGTCAGGTAAAACATACTGATCAGGCATTGTTAGTCAGGGTCAGGTAAAACACACTGATCAGGCATTGTTAGTCAGGGTCAGGCAAAACATACTGATCAGACAATGTTAGTCAGGGTCAGGTAAAACATACTGATCAGACAATGTTAGTCAGGGTCAGGCAAAACATACTGATCAGACAATGTTAGTCAGGGTCAGGCAAAACATACTGATCAGACAATGTTAGTCAGGGTCAGGTAAAACATACTGATCAGACAATGTTAGTCAGGGTCAGGTAAAACATACTGATCAGGCATTGTTAGTCAGGGTCAGGTAAAACATACTGATCAGACAATGTTCAGACTGAGGTACCATCTATTCAATAACTTGTAGATAGCTGCTACTGACGAATGCACCTGTGGTACGGGGAAAATGAACCCGTACCATCTGCTGCAAAATTGCCCGACACACGAAAACCAGAGAAAGCATATGTGACCATCACCAGTGCTAACACAAGACACGCTCTATGGCAGTGTTGACAGGCTCATGATGACAGCTGCTTTCTTCGAACAAAGGTTTACGTCCGACAGCATACGAAGAAGAAGAAGAAGAAGAATACCAGGCATCCAAGTATAGTATAAGACCATGATGAGAAGATGGACATAAGACACTAAATAGGCTCTGAGGTTGACAATGGCAGTGGACCTGACCCGGGATCATGTGTCTTGCAGATTAGCTATCACGAAATCGAGGATCTGCAAAAGACACGCTACATGATGATGATGATGGATGAGACCCCTGTTGTATTAGCTGATGTCTTTATTTTGGTATAAAGTTGCAAATTTCTCTAACAAAAGAAGACATTTTTAATATATATAGGAGTAAAGTGAAATATGTCTGGGCTGGACGTTCTTCCCCCTCTCCCCCCCCCCAACCCCCCCCCCCCCCCAACCCCCGTTAAAGGGAAGTGAAGCGTCTGATATAGCATCTCCTTTCCAGGTGTAGAGATCGCCGCTGGATACACTTTCCGGCTTTCGTTCAGCAGTTTCCATGCCAATGGCCTCTACTACCTTATTGTGTCCCCAGCAGCACCTTCATGAGGGGCCCTCTGTTTCTTACAGAGCCTGCTGTGTGGCACGACCGAGTACCCGGTGGTATAACTGGGCGGGCAGATTGGCTTATTAGCTCTGGCTGGCAGACAATCTAAGAGAAGGTAAACTCTGACTCTAAACCCAGGTAGATGAAGCTCGTTAGCCTGTTCAGGCAGTTCGCCTAGGAGAGAAGGAACTCTGATTTTAAACCCATAAGTCCCAGAGAGTGCTGGTTAGTCTTGAGACGATGAGAGTATCATCGGATGTCTCGAGTAACTAGCATCTGCGGGCAACCACTCTACTGCCTTATAGAAACCTCGAAAAAGGGTAGTGCTACCGGAGTAACCCAGACAGAAAATCCGGAGTGGTAGTACCTAATGGGGGTGGTTTCAAAATTTCGAACTCATTCCGGAAGCTCCTGCCAATTTGTCATGCTTTGCGTTCATTTGGATTACACCAGCGAGGGGGATCCTGCAGTTTGGGCAGCCCAGGGTCTCCATATTCCGCGCCCAGGCTTGCGCTCTGAGAGGCTACTCACAGGGTGCGACGCCCATGGTCTGCAAATACTGAGTCGCCTATGAATAAATGAATGTGAAATAAAGTGTTAAACGTAAAGTAAAGCGTTAAATGTAAAATTAAACGCTAAACGTAAAATATAAACGCTAAACATAAAATTAAACGTTAAAGGTAGTCTCACAGCAGATACTGTTGTCTGGGACAAACTGTGTAAGTCTTTTTGCTATGTCTTAGATTTGATGTGCATGACAAGTTCTCTTCCTCCATTCCTTCTTTTCATTATTAGTTCAAGTACCCATTAACATATGTGTAGACACAAGCGTGTCACGATCAGGAATCGAGCCTGGTTTCTTTGCCGCGGGAGACAAACACTCTAACAGATCTGCTAGTATGTCACTCTGGGCGACCATAACAAATAATGGACACCTTGTGATGAAGTCTTGAACTGCCCTGCACTAGCACAAGACCTACGCACTGACGATCATAAACTCCAAGAGAATTGTAGGACTACTTTGTGGAAGGTTCATGTGACAACATTGCGCAAGATTATTTGCACCGAGAAATATGAGCAATATTAAATGTTTGGATGCAAAACTGAATGCTGAGATGTTGGTAGACTCACTTACATACAACCATTTTGTTTTTTTTGGCATGCATTCTTGTTTCTAATATTAACAGCCTCGCTGCAAAAAAGAGAAATCATAAGGAAACCGATCAACTGATGTTAAATTTGAAGGAAAAAAATACAAGTATAGGTTTGTTCGTCTTGCAAAAAACTCGAGAACGGCGTGCGACGTGAAATTTGCACAGCTCATCCTGTCTGAAATCTTTAGATCAACGCAACTATTTCAACTAACTGTTTCTCTTGGTTCCAAAGTTAATTAACATTCACAAAGTTACAATTTTTTACAGCGAATGTATTCTTTTAGTGTACTATACAGTGTGATTTTTTTTAGCGTGACCTCTCAAGGTAAGATACTCGAATCCTAGGATCAGTCCATGTTTGGAACTGATCAGTCTAAGGGGAAGTCCGTCATTTAACCCTGCACAACGCGTGTGTTGGGAATGTGATCATAGGGTTTATTTTGGTACCTTCTTTTTCTTTCGTTCTCAATCTCCCACAACCAAGCCCTGAAAGTGGTTTTACAAGTAGCAGGATATTGTCCGGAGAACACAACACAACAGACTGACTCCTTCTTTAAACTTTTCAGCAGACATTTTTAAGTACCGAGTTAGTCTTCTCTCTAAGGCCCCGTTCTTCTTAGTGAGTCTGCTCTATTACAAGCTGTTATCCAGGATCACCTCGTGGAGGTGTAGAATGGTCTTGGCAGCTCTGGTTCGACCTCCATGACATTAGAAGTCAGCTATGGATCGTTGACCACTGCAGCTCGTGATCTTATTTATGGTAACTAAGGTGACATGATGTCACTTCTATCTTCTTGTTTAGTCAAATTGCAGAGCATGCTTTACCGTTTGTCTGTCCTTCCTACAGTGGCAAATGTATGTGTGCCAATAGTTTACTTTGGTGAACGCATGGTGTCTGAATCCGTAGTGCATGTTCGCAGGCCAATATTGTTACTTGGTACATTCATGGCGGAATCAAGAATGCAGAATGTAAATGTTGTTTCATATCAGCTCTCGCCATTTTAAAGCACTCCATTTCAGTGAAGGCAAAGAGAAAGTTTACAAAAACGGTTTATTATACCAACTCTCTTGTAGAAGTGTTGAACACAGACTATCATCACGGCACAAGATTGAACAATCATGGTATGCAAAATGAGGTGTTTGAGAAAGGCTGACAGGGTCACAAGGCTGGACAGAATACGAAACAAAGAAATCAGACACAGAGGGTGGGTGCAATACCGTGTATGGAATACATAGAAATACAGAGAATAAAATGGTTCGGACACCTGGCAAGACTGCAACCAAAATTACCAACTGCGGGGATCTACAACACCAGACAAGATGGTTGCAGAGCAAGAGATGTAACAGGGATTTACGGCGTAAGTAAGGCGCTGACGAAACACGAGTTTCTAACAACATTCGATACAAAGGAGTAAACTACACCCCCCTAACGACTTTTGTCAGCACAAGTGGGTAAAAGATTGTGATGAAGGTATTGTATTGGCAAATACCAGAAGTTGTGTGTGGCTTTTGTCTCTAGTGTGGTTAAAGAAACGAATTGCTTTTGTTTCTTTATATGTTGCCTTTTCCTAAATGTTGACATTGCTTCACCCTTGTTGGCTCATCTGCCTGCATCCTATTTTGCATGTGTCCTGCAGTGTGGAGGGATCAACTGTGTTGTCACTCGCAGCGCTTGGCTTCCATTGTTCCTACTTGTCCACGTGGCTTGTTCTGCGCAGGAATCTGTGTTTTCACTTCTGGCCTTCTGATCTCCATTGTCCCTGCTTGTCTTTGTGATAGCGCGATAACGTCATATTGAAGTGACGGACAATCGGCATGGTGTCTTCGTCGGTTCTTCAGTCATTAGAATAGTTTTGCAGGCCCTGTCTCACGTCACGCCAATGTCTTCGATCAATAGTCTGGTTTTACAGGCCCTGTCTCACGTTACGCCAATGTCTTCGGTCAATAGTCTGGTTTTACAGGCCCTGTCTCACGTCACGCCAATGTCTTCGGTCAATAGTCTGGTTTTACAGTCCCTGTCTCACGTCACGGCAATGTCTTCAGTCAATAGAATAGTTTTAGAGGCCCTGTCTCACGTCACGCCAATGTCTTAGGTCAATAGTCTGGTTTTACAGTCCCTGTCTCACGTCACGCCAATGTCTTTGGTCAATAGTCTGGTTTTACATGCCCTGTCTCACGTCACGCCAATGTCTTCGGTCAATAGTCTGGTTTTAGAGGCTCTGTCTCACGTCACGTCAATGTCTTCGGTCAATAGTCTGGTTTTAGAGGGGAGGAGCGAGGTCTGGGCTGGACGTCCGGCTCATTAACGGACAGTGAAGCGTCTGTTACCGCCTCTCCTTTCCAGGTTTTAGAGATCGCCGCTAGATTCACTGTTCGGCTTTCCGTTCAGCAGTTTCCATGCCAATGACATCTCCTGTATTATTATGTCCCCAGCACCACCTTCGTGAGGGGTTCTCTTGTTTCTCACACAGCCTGCTTGGGGGGGGGGGGGCGACCGAGTACCAGGCGGTATAACTGGACGGGTAGATTGGGCTCATTAGACGTGGTAGGCAGCCAATCTAAGAGAAGGTACACTCTGACTCTGAACCCGGGTAGACGAAGCTCGTTAGCCTGTTCAGGTAGTTCGCCTGGGAGAGGAGGAACTCTGAATTTAAACCCACAAGTCCCAGAGAGAGATCTGGCTAGTCTTGGGATGATGAGAGTATCATCGGATGTCTCGAGCAACTAGCATCTGCTGGCAACGACTCCACTGCATTGTGGAAACCGCGGGAGAGGTGAGGGCTACGGCAGTAAACCCAGACATAAAATCCAGAGCGGTAGCACCTAAGACGGATGGTTTCAAAATTGCAGACACGTTCCGATAACTAGTGCAGCTGAGCTGGTGCCAAATTGTTATGCTTTGCATTCCTTTGGAATACACCAGCGAGGCCGAGAGGGGGATTCTGCAGTTTGGGCAGCCCAGGGTCTCCATATTCAGCGCCTAGGCTTGCGCTTTGAGAGGGTGCCACGCGCACGCTCTGCAAAGACTGAGACGCCTATGGATGGATGTATAACTTCCGAAGTTTATCAATAACTGTTTGTTAGATGATGACATGGTATGACGAGGTTAACGTCTGGTCAGGCAAAACACACTGATGAGAGAATGTTAGCCAGGGTCAGGAGAAATATACTGGGCAAGACCCTCATCTGACCTCCTCGTTGGCCGTCCTGGAAACGGGCTGTTGTCGAGAACAACAGTCTGGCTAACAAGGTGAGGTTTGGCGTGATCCCCGTAGTAGTGAGCAGCACGCAGATGAAGTCAAGCATAGCATAACCGCCTGGAGGACCCCTGTCCACCTTCATCAGCACGCTCGGATAATGAGGATTATGCAACACGTCACTTAACGCCCTTTTCAACGCGCACAAAAGAGTAACCTACTCATTGTGGGCATTGGCAAACAACAACAGATAATGACATCTCAATAGATAAATAAAAAATTCACAGATTGCAGATCTTTGATATAGAAAGTGGTTCGAGCGGACTGGGGCGCACGAGAGGACGAAGCAGAAGTTTGTACATCTATGTCCACACATTCCGTCATTTACTGAGAGAGATACTGAGCACCTATGGGTATGCCCAGAGTGCAGGGATGTTAATTCTCAGAAACAGAACAGAACGGTTGGTCGTCTGGCATTTCTTGATATAACATTGCAAGTCACACCATCTGTATCAACATCAACAGTATTGTATCGATATTATCAACGTCATGTTACGTAGATCAAAACTGTTGCCCACGAACGTAGCCCAATAGATCTTCACACTCCATTTATTCCGCTAGTAACCAACTGAAAGACACCGGCCTAACATCGCCCAGTGGACTCTAAAGGTGGGTCTTACCCACCCGTCTTCGATAAATAATCCAGGTATTTAGCAGGATATTTCACAGATAACCCACCTGTCAATTGTTCCCGTATTCGGAAGTTCCATTCTACTGCCCCTGGTCCTCACGAGGTATGACGTCACGTCAATGGAATGACCGCAGGAAATTCTCAGTAAAACGAGCGATTCATCTGTCGCTGTTGGGGGATCCCCTGGTGTGTGAACTAATTAATCGGGATTCTGAAACGTCTCAACGTTTCTAAGATCCAGGCAGTCTTTTAATCTGGTCCCCGACACTCATCGGATGTTAGATGAGCCTTGGCGTTAGTAGTTTCTTAGGGACTGGCTAAGCCAGTGGTTTTCAACTGTTCTCAACTAACGACACAATGGCCGTGCTATTAATATTATCAAGGTTAGTTGGACAAATCAATTATTTTCAGGAATTTTAAATGGATATGTTTTCCATTAAAACAAAACGGGTATTAGGGATATGTGAAATTGAATCATCCCAAACAAAAGAAATGTCTATTTTTAGCACATAAGTTAAGGTAGTGATGTCATACATTAGGCCATTTTTTAACTGTTACGGGTGTGAAACATCCTGCGAGAATAGATGATAATTTCTGCTTCTGCTGCCGCTTATTACGACCATCTTAGCAATGTATTTCTTAAATCTGTCAACGTTGGTCCATAATAAAGATAGTAGCATTCAGTTTCAACAGCAACATGGCATTATCCATGCTGTCAGACGATGTAATAACAACCATGTTACCTGAGCCCAACCAAAACCCTGAACCTAACCATAACCCTTCACAAAACTGAATATAACTATATTTTCTATACTTATATCTTTATTTAAGACTTTATTTATTAATCCGAAATAGCAAGGCCCATGACGCACGATGGGAACCCAGAGAACTCTGTTTAGGGTGAATAAAGATGCACATACCAAGGAAATTGTTAACATGCAGATTGTTTTTGTTCAATATAAAATTCAGGCACTGGTCGGCCACTGTCTTTTAATTTAATGTTCTCTGGTAAGCTCAGATGGCACCTTGTTTCCATTCTCGAGCTTGAATTGCAAACTGATAAACGACAAAGCAACAGACCAGGGCTCCTGTGCGTGAGTTCACTGTCACTACGACGCCCGGAAGTTTAGTGAAAGTAGCATAGCCTTCGTCGTCATGACAACCGATTCAATATGGGAGTGAACGTGAACTGAGCTCTGGCGTGCAGAAGACATTATGGTGCCGCCAATAATTAGGCATCTATTATTATTTATTAGGGATTCCATGACGAAGCTGTTAAGCGTCGGCCTAGTGATAGGTGGTGTGGGTTCGACTCCGGACTCCGCCGTCTTTTTCACGGGGGCTTGGTGAGGAGCCCCCTGCATCTCGTAGTCGCCCCCTTGTCGTCTTGTTCTTGACTTGCCACTAGGGTCGGGCGGCTCGAGACGAGAGAGAGTGAGGATAAAAAGTAGCGCAGTTTTACTAAAGATATCGCTAGCAAATAAATTATGCCATCATCGTCTACGATGGATGGCGGCTGTTGCCTTTTTATTATTAATACTTATTTAGGTTTCAAAAACATATCACTTAATAAAAACCACAATGGTCACCGACCGCCAATGCATGAGAGCCCTTCTGGACACGGGTTGAAAAGCGCCGTGTTGAGCTTTCCCAACCCCAAATACTAACACGGGATTATCCTGCCCACGCTCCCTCGTGCTACATTCTGTCTTCATGTGGCAAGTTTGACTACTGCCTGTGGAGAGTTCGGGTGTTATAATCTCCACTAATCCTCGGGGAACTCAAGATTGTCTTCGACATTCCAGACGGAAGTATGTCACTTTTTATGGCCCATCCTTGCTCGGTAGATATTTCTGCTTAGTCACGGCTGATCACAATCTCAAACTGCTTGGTCACGGCTGATCACAATCTCAAACTGCTTGGTCACGGCTGATCACAATCTCAAACTGCTTGGTCACGGCTGATCACAATCTCAAATCTGAGTAGTTCAAATCTTACTTGTTCGAAACTACTCATACCGATTTTTGTCATTCTTTACGAATCTTCTCTTATGTTCAGTTCAAGTGCCATCTCCGTGATTCTTTACGAATCTTCTCGTATGTTCAGTTCAAGTGCCATCTCCGTGATTCTTTACGAATCTTCTCCTATGTTCAGTTCAAGTGCCATCTCCGTGATTCTTTACGAATCTTCTCGTATGTTCAGTTCAAGTGCCATCTCCGTCATTCTTTATGAATCTTCTCCTATGTTCAGTTCAAGTGCCATCTCCGTCACTCTTTACGAATCTTCTCGTATGTTCAGTTCAAGTGCCATCTCCGTGATTCTTTACGAATCTTCTCGTATGTTCAGTTCATGTGCCATCTCCGTCATTATTTACGAATCTTCTCTTATGTTTAGTTCAAGTGCCATCTCCGCATCAAAGGTCGGCTACAATGGATCTCCAGTGTACTCTCTCTGGCCGTAATGATGCAAAATGACAGGCTTTTTGCAGTCCATCCCCTGATGTTATCCACCCACTTATAACTCTTGAACGAGTGGCATCCACCCTGCCCTCCAGTATGGTCTTCAACAAGGACGTATGTCTTGTAATATGGTCAAAATACTTGAACTATCTAACCCTGCTTTCAGTCATTAATTCTCTTTCCACCCCCCCCCCTCCCTCCTCCCCCCCCCCCCAACTTTTTAAATACCTCCACATTTGTTTTCTTCTTTTTCCAAGAAATGCGACCAGTCTTAGACATACCTACATGTATATCCACTTATTCATTGTTCATGTTTCTGAGCCATAAAGTAGCGACAAGTATATATAACAACTTACAATTCGCATTTTCAATTTATGGTTTATCTGTTTGGATGTCAGTATATGTCGCATATTGCTGAATACCAGGTTGTATTCAATCTCTAAAATGTTTTTTCTTACAAAAATCCAACAAAACCAACTTACGTTTACTGATCAACATAATTCACATTATTAGAGTGATCTCCCCCGACTGTTTTTTTTTTCGAGCTTCCTGGGGGATTTGAGATTATAATTATTTCGCACTTTTAGTCGCAATTATTGAATGTAATGGATTTAAGATCGTAGTAATCAAGTTCAAACAGTGGTTGCTAAAGAAAACTTACCTGAAAAGGGGGGTTATGAACATGCATATAATTAAAAACGAATGGCATTTAAATGTGAAATAACAAGCAGAATTAGCGACATGTATTTTGCAAATATCAACTTAACTATTTAAAAAAATCCAGCAGCAACATTTTTCATCAATTTGAAGAGGGCGGAGTGGGGATGAGGAAGGGGCATCTTCTAACATTCAAACCCGGTATGCCTAGTGGTTAGGTGGCACGGCTCACAAACCGAAGGTGCTGGGTTCGATCCCCATCACAGAACCAACCGTTACTCCGGGGAAGTAAGCCCTTAGAAAATGCAGGAGGAAGCACACCCTTACATAAAAGAAATGCTGAAGTCGGATGCACTGGGCCGATAGGCGCAAAATAAAAACCACAGTGCAACGCACAAGCCTTGGGGATTAGAGAAATAAGGCGAACGCCAAAAAAAAAAAATGTAGTGAAAAATCCCGGTATATACATAAAAAGGCGAATGTTGGTACTCCTCGCGTAGTGTAATGTACGACTTCTCACTACGGGGAGTGCAGCGTGGATCCCTAACTCTCCAGCCAGTCTGCTGTGACATAGCCTGTTTCCCATTGCAGGACGTGGAAGTTAGGCGAAGTCTTGGTATTGACATTATACTAACCCTTGACTCTAGACTTCCGCACACTGAAACCGTTGTCAAACCAAGATACTATACAGGCATTAAGTGCCCGCCAGTGAAATATTAAGACTTTACTTTACAATTGAATAACTCAGTCTGGATAATGAGAGATCAAAGGATAATTTTCCGGTTTCGCATTCAACATATACAACTTAGCAGTCACTTGAGCAGAATCCAACCAGAACATACGCCAGAGTGCCGGCTGTGTACACATCCCTTTGAGATTGTTGATCACGATCTTTTTGAGTGTCCGGCGCTTGACGGTTTTGGGAAAGGGCTTCTTCTTCAAAAGCCAAACAGATGGAACACTTTGTATGGAGATAACAAAAAAGGTTCCAGAACATTTGCAGATATTACTGTAATTTATTGGCCAAAGAGTAGCGGCTCACAGGCTGTTGGATCAATAACCGACCAACCAACTAACCAGCCAGCCAAGCAACCAACTAAAGAAACAAACAGCCAACCAAACAAACCAACCTGTAAGCTAGCCAACCAGTAAACCACCAAACCAACCACCCAACCAACCACCCAACCAACCAATCACCAACCACCCAACCAACCAACCAACACCCCAACCATCCCCCAACCAACCACCCAACGAACTAACCAACCAACCACCCTACCAACCAACTAACCAACCAACCACTCAACAACCATCAAACCGACCAAGCACCCAACCAACCACCCAACCAACCAACCACCTAACCAACCAAACACCAAATCAAGCACTCAACCAACAGACCACCCAACCGCCCAACCATCCACCCAACCAACTACCCAACTAACCAACCAACCACGCTACCAACCAACTAACCAACCAACCACTCAACAGCCACCGAACCAACCAAGCATCCAACTAACCAACCACCCAACCAACCAACCAACCAAACACCAAATCAAGCACTCAACCAACCAACCGCCCAACCATCGACCCAACCAACCACCCAACGAACAAACTAACCAACCGACCACCAATCACCCTACCAACCAACCAACCAATCACCCAACCAACCAACCAGCCACTCAACCAACCAACCAACGTAAGAAACGAAGATTAGCTTCATATCGAACATGTCGGCCATGTCGTGAGAAGGAGTGACATTGAGCACATTGTAAAAAGAAAGCATGGTTGTTGTTGTTGTTGTTTTGTTGTTGTCGTTGTCGTCGTCGTCGTCGTCGTCGTCTAATGTCCAAAGCCAGTAAGTCTACTGTTGTGTGCGCATAGAAGAAGACCTTAAGTGCCGGGTTGTAGTAGCTTTTCTCACATCCCGAGCCTGCTGATGAAGGTGAACCATGGTCTTCCAAGCGGTTGTGCTTTGCTTGGCTTCATCTGCGTTACGCTCACTACAACGGAGATCACGTAGATCCACATCTCGTCAGCCAGATTACCTTTAAAGCAGCTTGTTTCCAGGAAACGCTGCATGGAAGAGAGATTGTGGTCTTGGTCAGTATATTGTGCCTGAACCTGACGTAACATACTGGTCATTTTGTTGTTCCTCACCGGTCTGGAATCGCTTCCCAGACACACACCCCCCTCTTCCCCCCCCCCCCCCCCCCCAGGACTAATTACTTGGAATACTAACAGAGGATGAGAAAAAGAAAGAAGGTGTGAGGCGGTTAAAAATCATGGCATGAAAGATGGTCAACAAATAATACCTATTATTTGGGAGGGCATAATTAACGTACTGTACCCCCACCTCCCCACACCAATAATGATAAAAGGCTACTAAAAGAGTTGTGTTTAGTGCTAGCAGCGTCATCAGAAATAAAATACTGTATTGCTACAGAAACCTCAACTTCATATGATCACAAAGTGCAATGCGGCAGAAATACATTTAAGAGACTCCAGAAGACTCTATGATTGTTAAGAAGCGAAATGAACAGAGGATATACAGGCTATGTCAGACTACAAACATAAATCTATTTTGACCATAGCAGAGCGATATGACATTACACAAATAACTAACATTCATATCTGAACTCTTGAGCAAAACTACTTCACATATTAGGCGCATAATAGTTATGTGACAGCTTACAGCAGTTATTTCATGGGAGTATCTGCAGCGTTTCTTCTGTCTCCCTAGTGTGTGCCTGCCTGGTTTGAGCTCACCGTATAGCAACTGCATGTGGAAGAGCGGAGGGCATGGGGAGGGGTGGGAGGGCTCATCAGACATGCGAACAACATGTCGCGTCAATCTTATCTGGGCTTTTTGCAGAATGGTGTAAAATCTCAAAATGTCTGGCTCGCTATGAATTTGATAGTTAGGAAATTTGTACTGCCTCTTTATCCTGGGCAGCCTGGTCGCTTCTGTTGCACCTTGTGGTGTAGAGGTCATCAGTTTGTTATTCCTGTCCTACCATATGGTGTAGAGGTCATCACTTTGTTGTTCCTGTCCTACCATATGGTGTAGAGGTCATCACTTTGTTGTTCCTGTCCTACCATATGGTGTAGAGGTCAACACTTTGTTGCTTCTGCCCTACCATATGGTGTAGAGGTCATCACTTTGTTGCTTCTGCCCTACCATATGGTGTAGAGGTCATCACTTTGTTGCTTCTGCCCTACCATATGGTGTAGAGGTCATCACTTTGTTGTTCCTGTCCTACCATATGGTGTAGAGGTCATCACTTTGTTTGCGCCTGTCCTACCATATGGTATAGAGGTCATCACTTTGTTTGCGCCTGTCCTACCATATGGTGTAGAGGTATCTTCCCTGTCTTGTGACTTAGAGCTTTCACGAGATGTACCAGAGTAGCATCACACGCAACCCGCCATAGAAGCCTTTTTCGAATGGACTATCTGTTATCCAGTAACGGGCAGTGCCCACTTAAATAAATCATCAGCATTCCGTATGTAGATCACGTCACGAATAAGGAAGTTCGAGACACCGTTCAGAAACAGGACGGCCAATATAAAGGCCTTTTAACCTTGGTCCGGGATGTGTCCGGGAGCGTAAGAGAGGGAGGCAGACAAAGAGATGGGAAGACAACATCAGAGAGTGGATGGGAAGGTCCATAGCTAGAACAAATATTCTGGCACAAAACCGAGTAGAGTGGCGGGAGCTGGTGCAACAATCTGCAGCCCCAAGGACCTTTCGGGTTCCAGAGAGTAATTATGATGATATAGTATATTAGCCCATTTCAGTCAGGAATGATTATATGATGATATATTATCCCCTTTCAGTCATGACTGATTATATGATGATAGAGTGTATTATCCCCTTTCAGTCATGACTGATTATATGATAATATATTATCCCCTTTCAGTCAGGACTGATTATATGATAATATATTATCCCCTTTCAGTCAGGACTGATTATATGATAATATATTATCCCCTTTCAGTCAGGACTGATTATATGATAATATATTATCCCCTTTCAGTCAGGACTGATTATATGATAATATATTATCCCCTTTCAGTCAGGACTGATTATATGATAATATATTATCCCCTTTCAGTCATGACTGATTATATGATGATATATTATCCCCTTTCAGTCAGGACTGATTATATGATAATATATTATCCCCTTTCAGTCAGGACTGATTATATGATAATATATTATCCCCTTTCAGTCAGGACTGATTATATGATGATATATTATCCCCTTTCAGTCATGACTGATTATATGATAATATATTATCCCCTTTCAGTCATGACTGATTATATGATAATATATTATCCCCTTTCAGTCAGGACTGATTATATGATGATATATTATCCCCTTTCAGTCATGACTGATTATATGATAATATATTATCCCCTTTCAGTCATGACTGATTATATGATAATATATTATCCCCTTTCAGTCATGACTGATTATATGATGATATCTTCCTTTTCTTCTTCTTTTTCTTCATCTTCTTCGCATATGACAGACGTGAACTTGATTTTGTTTAAATAAAGTAGTGATCATCCTGAGGCTGTCGATACTGCCATAGAGCTTGTCTAGTATTGGCACTGGTGATGACCACATGTGCTTTCTCTGGTCCTCGTATGTCGGGCAATTTTGGAACAGATGCTCAGGGGTTATTTTCCCAGTACCACAGGTGCATTCGTCAGTAGCAGCTATCTTCAGTTTATTGAATAAATTGTACCCCAGTCTGTTATGGCCTGTGCGGAGTCTGAAGACCACCACCTGATCTCTTTTGTTCAACTGGTAATGTAAGCCAGTGTGCACTGTTTCCAATTTGTTTATGTATCTGGCCCTAAAAAACATTTTTTTATGCTTTGGTTGTTGTTGTTATTGTCTTGTTTTGTGTTCGTCTTATTTCTCTGTTCCACAAGGTTGTTTGCACTATGTTTTTAATATTGCGCCTGTCGACTCAGTGCATCCTACTTTAGCATGCATTTTATGTAAGGGTCTGCGCTTCCTCCTTTATTTTCTCATTGTTTGCTTCCTCGGTGTAACGGCCGGAGCTCTGATAGGGAGCGAATCCTGTACCTTTGGGTTGTGAACCGTGTCACTTAACTATTAGCGAACGCCGATATGATATGACTTGTGGTAAATCAACAAAAAATAATCACAATTGAATATAAGTGGGTTTTTTTCACTCTCCTGGTGGCTTTGACTTTTCACTTCATTATATATAGTGAGCAGCATGTCCTTTGTAGAATGTCGTTTCTTACAACTGCCAACCGATTTGGATGTATAAGATTCTTGGCAGGTAAGCAGTATGGCAGGTAGGCAGCAAGGCAGGTGGGCAGTATGCCAGATTGTAACTACTTTCCGTTCTCAGAGAAGTGATCGTACAAAGAACAAAATTCCGTGACTGTCAAACTGGACACGACTACGGGATGTGAACCTTGTACGTCGGATTGTGAACCGAACTTATCGCCCCTACTTTTTGTGGAGTATCATCATCAGTCCCGTAACCTGAAAGGTCATCGGGGGCACCAATAATGCAGATTGTTGAACCAGTTCCCGGTACTCCACTCAGTTTTGTGCCAGGATATCGAATCTTGTGTCTGAATGAGTTGACCTCAGTGGTAGGATTGAAGCGTATTGAGACGACAAGCGCATTTCTGATTTTCTCAAAGCTTTCTGCAATATCGGTGTGTCTTAGGCAGTTTTGCACCTGGCGGAGCCCATCCTTTTCCAGGCAACGTGTCCCTCCACATTGTGAATTTGTCTATGATTGCCCTGTCTACTTAAGCATGGCGTCACAGGTTCAATCTGATGGTTATGCCTTTCCTGATTCCTTTTCCCGCCTCATTTTCATCTTGGCCGCTTGCTTTTAATCGCTCTTGTGTACTCTGTGTTTGACTTTATCCAATAACATGTCGATTGAAGCACATCACGGCGCTATGTCCAATTGAAAAAAAAAACGGATACAGAACACGTTGCTGCACAATATTACCCAAGACCAGTTTGTAACACTGCAATTGTAGACTTGAAGATCACCGAATAATACACATGATTCAGGAACGAATCAGAACAGCAGACATCTTGGCGCTCGACCGGAAATCACCCCGTAGAGTATAAGTCCAATGTTACATTTTGGATTGACCCTACACTGCTTAGAGTGAATCCTGAACCCATTGGGTTTGAGTGGTTTTATTGGCAACGATTTTTATGCATGTGAGGTTGGCAGCTCCGTCCTAAATTTTACTGGTAGCCTGTCATGACCTTCCGGGAGGGAAACAATGGCCACACTAAGGAACCACTCGGACGCACCCTAAATGTGACGACATTCTGTTTGATTTAGACCTGAGGAAACCAATAGCTCCGGGGAAAGAAATAATTCCCATTTTTATTACCTGAAACATTGATACAAATACTTGGCGAATGAAAAGTCGTTGATACACCTCTTTTCTTCTTCCTCTTTCTTCCTCTTCCGCGTCCTCCTCCCTCCCTTCCATCTTTCAACCTTCCTCTCTGCCTGCCTGCCTCCATCCCTCCCTCCCTTCCTTTCTTCAACCTTACTTTGTCCTTCCATCCTTCAACCTTCCTCTCTGCCTGCCTGCCTCCCTCCCTCCCGCCCTTCCTCTCTTCTTTCCTTACTTCCTTCCTTATTTCCTTCAACCTTACTTATTCCTTCCTTCCTTTCTTTCTTCCCACTTTACTTCCTTAATTTCTTCCTCATTCTTTTTCCTCAGTAGTTGGTTCTTCCTTTCTCGTTCCTTTTTCCTTACTTCGTTCTTCCTTCCTTTTCCTATTCTTTCCTCCTTCCTTACTCACTTCATCCCTTTCTTTTTTCGTCATTCCTTCTTTCTTCCTTCGCTCGTTCTTCTTCCCTTCATTTCTCCTTCCGTTGTTATTCCTTCTTTACTCCTTCCCTCTGTTGTACTTCCTTCTTCCTTCTGCCTGCCTTCGTTCTTCATTCCCTCGCTCTTCCTTCGTTCTTTTCTTCTTTCTTCCTCCCATCCATCGTTATTTCTTCCTCCCTTTATCTTCCTTCTACTTTCTCTCCCTCTTCACCGTCTTCTTTGTCTTTTCCTTCTTGGTTTTCATCTTCCTTTTCTTCTTCTTCTTCCTTTCCTTTTTTGTTTTTCTTTTTATTCATCCTGAAAAGGAAGTGGTGACTATGCATTGCAGTTTACATCGAGACTGCGAAATCAGCGTCTTTCTTTGTCTGCCGCTTCATCAGCGTTAACTATGATAAGTACGTTGTGTCGTTGTTTACGCGAGGTTGCAATATCTGCACCTTTCGGCCTATTTCAGATGGCCTTTAATAGTACCAGGTTACTGCCGAAGACGGATGTGTCGGACCGAAAGGTGCACATATCGCAATCGAGCTGTAAACTAACGACGCAACGCATTCCGTTCTCCGGACTATATCCTGCTACTTGCAAAGCCCTGTTCGGGGCTTGGTAGCGGGAGATTGAGAACGAACGAAGGAGAAGAAGAACATAGTACCAGGTGTGTCTTCCCATTGCGACTTCCGTTCTCTTATAGAAACTATACTAGTGCAGTCTGTTTCCACACAAGTTCACGGACCTTCGATGCCAATACGCCCACTATTCCCTCATGTTGCAGTCAGCCCTTCTGCACCTCCCGAAGAAAGGATTTTAGAGTCAAAGCCGATCATGGCCCTCATTAAAGAGGTCCCATATAGCCACCTCAGAGCCGGTCACTGTCTCGATCTCCATTCTGGTACTCCACGTCAAGCAAACACTGCTCCTCTCAGCAAAGCCCCTCCTACCACAAAGAGAGACACGAAGAGACTACCCCATTGAATAAAACAGGAAGGTCCAGCAATAAAATTAAAGCCGAACAAGAAATGGTTTCACAACTTTTGAAGCAAAGCACTGGCCCAATCGTAACACTTCTGAAATGTTGTAGCTCTGGAAGAGTTTGATCTGAATACCTCAACTGATCTTATAAACAACGTTTCTGAATCAGGCAAAACTTTTCAACAATAATAAACATCTCTCGCACTTGGACTATAGGCTCAGCCTACTGTAGATACAGGCCTTATGACGTACGGAGAAACCCTATTGAAACGTCATATTATAAGGCTAACTAAATCTCGGAGCATTCATGTGTCAACTATCAGTGCAATTACAATAGCGTGTTCAGGAAACAAAGATGGTTATGCAGTTGGTTTTAGGGCAAGATTCTATGAAAGGATAACTCTCAACGGTGATTTGTTGTTATATGTACCGTGAATTTGTTTTATTTCTCTGTGTGGAGCATGGATTGATCATAAACCTTGGCACAAAATGAGTTCCGTTATTTAGTCCGCGGTGAAATGTGACTTTCAGTGGGTTTTCCCGGGGAGACGACCTATCTAAAGTAGGCCATATAAAGGTTCAGCATTACTTCCGTATTCACGCTTAATCAGCTTATAATGAATATGTAGCATGGTTTCAGGTAATGGGTTTGAAGCAAGTGATGGTTTCAGGTAATGGGTTTGAAGCAAGTGAGGTTGTTAGTCCAGACCTTCCCTGTTCACTTGTGTCGACGAGATCAAAACGCTGAGCAGTGCATGAGCTGGGTTGGTCAGTGATCCATAGCTGACTACTAGCGTCAGGGTCAGTGATCCATAGCTGACTACTAGCGCCAGGGTCAGTGATCCATAGCTGACTACTAGCGTCAGGGTCAGTGATCCATAGCTGACTACTAGCGTCAGGGTCAGTGATCCATAGCTGACTACTAGCGTCAGGGTCAGTGATCCATAGCTGACTACTAGCGTCAGGGTCAGTGATCCATAGCTGACTACTAGCGTCAGGGTCAGTGATCCATAGCTGACTACTAGCGTCAGGGCCAGTGATCCATAGCTGACTACTAGCGTCAGGGCCAGCGAACCAGAACTACCAAGACTCTTTTACACCTCCACACGGTGAATATGGACAACAGACTGCAACAGAGCAGACTGGCTAAGGAAATGGAATCGAAGAGGGAAGGCTTACTCGGTACTCAAAAATTCCTGATCAAGTCGGATGCGTCGGACTACTGTAAACTACAGTACAACGCATTCCGTTCTCCGGACATCACCCTGCTACGAGCACAATCAGGTCTTCGTACCTAGAGATTGAGAACAAACGAAGATCGAGAGGAAGACTTGTGTCAACCTGCCAGGAAGTGAATCATCGGGGACTGCTAGGTGAGACAAACGAGTGGCGCCCAGCAGTGCCCCTAGCTCGACGGATACAGTGACCATCTGTTTGGCCAACAATTATCATAATCCCTGCTGACTCTCGATTGCTAGCTTTTTCTTTCCAACTCTGCGGGGGGCATTTACCGCTCCTACTTCCGTTCACAAGTATTGATGCGCGTCACCAATTAGGTGACTATGCATTTGGCTACCTTAACCCATTACAGTTTGGTATAAAATGATTAGATTTATGCCTTAACACTTTACAGTTTGATCTAAATTGATTAGATTTCTGCCTTAACACTTTACAGTTTGGTCTAAATTGATTAGACGTGTGCCTTAACCCTTTACAGTTTGGTCCAAATTGATTAGACGTGTGCCTTAACCCTTTACAGTTTGGTCTAAATTGATTAGGTTTGTGCCTTAACACTTTACAGTTTGGTCTAAATTGATTAGGTTTGTGCCTTAGCCCTTTACAGTTTGGTCTAAATTGATTAGACGTGTGCCTTAACCCTTTACAGTTTGGTCTAAATTGATTAGACGTGTGCCTTAACCCTTTACAGTTTGGTCTAAATTGATTAGGTTTGTGCCTTAACCCTTTACAGTTCGACCTAATTTCTAAGATGTGTGTTCTTAGTAACACATTTAATCAGTTAAGCAGGGGACAGCGTGGGCTAGTGGTTAAGTGACTCGGCTCACAACACTAAGGTGTCGGGTTCGCTTCCCAACCATATCCCCGGCTATTACCCGGAGAAAGCAAACACTTAGGAAATGAAGGAGGATGCAGGCACTTACATAAAGTGAAGAACAAAGTTGGATAGATTGGGCTAACAGGCGCAAAATATAAACAATGCAACGCACACTGTCTTGGAAAATAGAAAAAAAAGGCGAACAAAATATAATTAGACTGGACTGTAAAGGGTTAAGAGAGTCATAGTTACTTCCACCGTTTACCCCCGCTTAGTTGAATTTCTTCACTTTGACATTCAGAACACTGGGCAGAAATCACATTACGTTAACACCGGGTGACGGCCTCTGCAATTTCATTGGTTAATTAGACTGTCGGACTCCCTTGGTCTCTACCAGTTCTGAGTTTACTGTTGAATGTCCACCGATGCGGACGACACTAGAAAAGACGCCGCCGCATATCAATCTTAAAAGCGTCTCCAAATGAATCCAGGGCAGGAAAGGCGTAACGAGTTTAGACCAGAATGTTCATGAGCCATATCACAACTATTCTACAAGCCCGTTTCTTTTAAGAGAAAGGCAGAGTAAAAACGTGGCCCTCACTAACGAGATTGAAGACATAAACTCTACGGTGACAGGCAAAACCTGAGATGGACCATCACGTTTTTGAGGGAAATATATGCGATTACTTGTGAACCAACGGCAAAGAAGAAGAATATCTTTGGCGATACAAAGTAATCAATTTAATTCATCTCCGCTTGGACTTTCGAACTTAATTTCTTCCGGTACTCATTTAAGATCGGTAGATTGGAGGGTGAGGATACTGTGTTTAATACCCAGTCAGATCTACCTGGCTGACGGTTAGGGATGGAAAAAGGCAGCGAGGAAGGAAAACGGTCACTTCACCGCCCAAAGCTGTTGCTTAGCACGAGCAGGCTCTGACACTTCACCCCAGACGGCAGTGTCTGCTAATCTACTGCATTTACATGTATCTTATCTACATGAGAGCCAAACACGTTCGCAGCGCAGTCGCTTGGATGTTAGAAGACGCGTTCACTTGATGGCAGGGATGGACATAGACATATGGTGGATGGATATAGACATATGTTAGATGGACATAGACATATGGTGGATGGACATAGACATATGTTAGATGGACATAGACATATGGTGGATGGACATAGACATATGGTGGATGGACATAGACATATGGTGGATGGACATAGACATATGTTAGATGGACATAGACATATGTTAGATGGACATAGACATATGGTGGATGGACATAGACATATGGTGATGGGATGATTAGAATCTGAAAGACAAATTCACTATGAAACATATGTTTTTACTAGAATAAAGAAAATGCGCTTATTGGCAAAATTTATTCTTCTTGTTCTTCATCGTTCGTTCTCAAACTTCCGCTAAGAAGCACTGACAGTGGCTTGGCAAGTAGCAGGATATAATCCGCAGAACGCGCTGTGTCGCTGTTTACAGATTTACGACGATATTTGCATCTTTCGGTTCAACACATCCTACTCCATCATTACATTTTTGAGAATCTGGTTAGTCTTCCCTCTTCGATCCTAATCCTTAGCCAGTCTGCCCTGTTGCAACCTGTGAACCAGGACCACCGCTAAGAGGAAGGGCCTTGCTAGCTCTCGGTCGCTAACTTTTACCCTAGCATTGAACTATGGCTCACTGACTGCTACAGCTCATGCATTGCCCAGGTGATTCCATTGCAAGCGTATGAGGGAAGGTGTGAGAAGGTAAGCACTTGTTTGAAACAAGATGATGGTCCGCGTTTGTTCTTAGAGCCCCAATGGAAAGCAATGAAAGGGCTGAAGATGCAGCACAGTGAATGAGAAGACATTAGACAGAGACTCACAGCTGCCTGCTTGCATCCATGAATGAACCACAGCTGACCAAAACCCTATCCGACCTTCAAGCGGCGGCTCTGGAAACAGGCTGTACTAGTGCAGTCTGGGTAAGAGAATAGGGATTGCAGTGGAAAGGCAAACCTGGTACTTGAAAATAGCACAGTTTAATTTGGATGTGTCTGGCCGAAAGGCGTAGTATCGCAACCTCGCTGTAAGCTACGAAACACTGTCTAAACGAGCTTTTTAGAGCGAACGTCAAAGACGAAGAAGAAGAAAAGGAAGAAGAAGAAGAAGATAAATGTCTCAACACATTGAATAATGTTGCCTCTAAGAATAAGATAGCAAAAAGCAGGTTTTTATAGAAGAATGTTTATTATCGTATGAACAGAAAACGGAACAAGGATAGACTTTCGAAGATATTGAGAATAGTGGACAAAGAGGCCTCCAACATAGAGGATAGTGCTAGGCGGTATAAGAACTGGCAATTTGGTCAACGATGTTTAAAGAAGGATGTGAGTTAACGCAACAATATGCGCCTGGCCTGGTCCCGTTCGTCTTTAAACATCGTTGTCCAGTTCTTCACTGTTGTCTTCGACACACTTTTTTCACCACACACTGCCTGCATTCTGCGATGAATGTCAACTGGTCGACATCCTTCAGCTGTTAGAAACTGAATCATCGTTCGCTGATAATCTCTGGGCGGATTCCGTCTCACGCCCGCCATGTTTTCAACGGTCTGCTGAGGAAACAATGAGTCGGAGGATAATTAAATTGTACAAACTTGACGTTTGGTATGTGCTGTTTACACCACCTGCTCTCTTCTGTTCAACTGGTAATAAGCATCATTTTGTGCGTGGTAAGTATACTCTGTTTCCCATTTGGACTCCTGGTATTATTCTTCTTCTTCTTCTTCATCTTACGCAGTCAGACAGTTACCATTATTTTTTCGAAAAAGGCAGCGGTCATCCTGAGGTTGTCGACACTGCCATAGAGCTTGTCTAGTGTTGCCACTGGTGATGGCCACATCTGCTCTCTCTGATTCTCGTATGTCGGGCAGTTTTGCAGCAAATGCTCAGCGGTCATTTTCTCGGTACCACACAGGCATTCGTCGGTGCCACCTATCTTTAATTTGTTGAATAGGTGGTACCTCAGTCTATTGTGGCCAGTGCGAAGTCTGAAGACCACGACCTGCTCTTTTCTGTTCAACTGGTAATAGGCATCGTTTTTGGTGTAGCCAGTATGTTCGGTTTCCCATTTGGTCATGTATCTAGCTCTAATAAGCCGTTTTGACTCTTCGTATGTCATACTAGTATCTGGTTGTGGTAGTCTTGCACCTTCTTTTGCCAGTCTGTCTGCCTCCTCGTTGCCTTGGATGTTACAGTGAAATGGAACCAACTGCACCACTACCCTTTTTGGTGCGGACTGCTGGCATAGTTGACAGAGTACTGCTCTTAAATCATTAAGTTCAGTATTTTTCTGGCTTTTTAGTGCTGTGACTACGGCCAGAGCATCTGTAAGCAGGACTATGTGGCTTTCATTCCTTTTACCTGTCACCATTTCTTCCACTGCCGCCCTCAGTGCCTCTGCCTCTGCTCTGAAATTGCTTGTATATTTTCCAGTAGCGAATGACAGTGTTATTTTTCTGCCATTTGGTAGGTTCAGAAATGCTCCTGCCCCTCCGTTCTGTGTTGTATTTGTTACGGAAACGTCGGTGTATTCATGTGTCCAGTCCATGCTTGGGTAGTTTTCCGTTATGTAACTCAGGGTAGTATCTCTTCTTTCTTTTTCAGACTGGCAGTTTTTGTTTCCAATACCTGGTATATTTTCTACCACCTCTGGAAATATATGCTGCCTCCAGGTAGGTTTTCGTACAGAAGGGATGGGCTTTGGTGTTAGTGCGTTCATAGGGTTTTCGTGCATCTTTGCTTTGGCTATTTCTGCAAAGTTTCTTCGCTTTAGTTTCCCATTTCCGAAATTGTTCAGTCTCTGGTGCATTGGATGGTCAGTCAGTCTTCTGAGTTTCTCTGATTGCAGCTGGGTTCTGCAGTCTCTTCTGTCGGTCATGGATTGCAGTTTTGTAATCTTTTCGAGTTCTACAATTGGCGTTGACTTCACTCCTGGTATTCAAACAGACGTTTTGCCAGGCAGCGGAAGGCTTCGACTATACGTAGTGGGTATTTTAAAACTTCCCGTGGGTTTTATCCAGTTTGCCCATATATCGCACATTTTAGATATCAAGCGGGTGGTTATCTTTCAGTTTAGTTTGGTAAGCAATTGATGATGGACATGTTTGCAACTACTTTTATTCCAATTTGAAAAAATCATCAACATTTTCTTTTGATATTGAATATGTAAGACACTAACAGAGAATGACAGATGCTAAGAAGAGGTAGTAGAGTAACAAAGAGAAGAAGAAGAAGTAGAAGAAGAAGAAGAAGAAGAAGAAAAAAAAGAATATGTAGACGGAGACGATCAGTAGGAGGAAGAAGACGAGCAGGAAAAAGAAAAGGTACATAAACTAAGAAAGCAAATAAGAATAATAAGAAGAAGAAAGAAGACGAGGAAGATAAAGAAGACGAAACAGAAAGAGACGAAGAAGAAAAAGACGAAGAAGAAGACCAACAACAACAAGTGAAACTGGAAAAAGAATAGTAGAAGGAAAAAAAAGCGGAAAAAGAAAAGTAAAGAGTAGTAAATCAGGAAAAAGGAGAAGAGAAAGAAGAAGAAGATAAAGAAGATAAAGAAGAAGAAGACATGAAAATAAATTTTGTAAATATAATATACATTCTGGAATCGTCAGACACAAGAAGTAGACACAGACCTAAGCAGCCATGGAGAAGGAAAGTCTAGGAATTCTGACCACGGCAGCAAAGACTTGGACGGAGCTCGAAATGACGCGCATGACAAGAAGACGTGGTGGGTATTTGTTATGGACCTATGCTGCACAGGGAGTTGAGAGGTATCGATTGATTGATTTAAATATAATTCACGTTTAGTTGCAACGGCTGCATATAGATCTTCTTTTTTGACCCTTCTCAGTGTTTCCTTTGGTCACTCTCGTCTTCATTGATGTTGGTCCAGGGGGAACTGAGACGCTATTCCGGTCAGGCCCAACATACTGACCAGGATGGCTGGTCAGGTCCAGGCCCAACATACTGGCCAGGACGGCTGGTCAGGTCCAGGCCCAACATACTGGCCAGAACGGCTGGTCAGGTCCAGGCCCAACATACTGGCCAGGACGGCTGGTCAGGTCCAGGTCCAACATACTGGCCAGGACGGCTGGTCAGGTCCAGGCCCAACATACTGGCCAGGACGGCTGGTCAGGTCCAGGCCCAACATGCTGGCCAGGACGGCTGGTCAGGTCCAGGCCCAACATGCTGACCAGGACGGCTGGTCAGGTCCAGGCCCAACATACTGGCCAGGACGGCTGGTCAGGTCCAGGCCCAACATACTGGCCAGGACGGCTGGTCAGGTCCAGGCCCAACATACTGGCCAGGACGGCTGGTCAGGTCCAGGCCCAACATACTGGCCAGGACGGCCGGTCAGGTCCAGGCCCAACATACTGACCAGGATGGCTGGTCAGGTCCAGGCCCAACATACTGACCAGGACGGCTGGTCAGGTCCAGGCCCAACATACTGGCCAGGACGGCTGGTCAGGTCCAGGCCCAACATACTGGCCAGGACGGCTGGTCAGGTCCAGGCCCAACATACTGACCAGGATGGCTGGTCAGGTCCAGGCCCAACATACTGACCAGGACGGCTGGTCAGGTCCAGGCCCAACATACTGACCAGGATGGCTGGTCAGGTCCAGGCCCAACATACTGGCCAGGACGGCTGGTCAGGTCCAGGCCCAACATACTGGCCAGGACGGCTGGTCAGGTCCAGGCCCAACATACTGGCCAGGACGGCTGGTCAGGTCCAGGCCCAACATACTGACCAGGACGGCTGGTAAGGGTCAGGCTCAATATACTGACCTGGCCTGCTGGTAAGGGTTGGGCACAATATACTGACCTGAACGGCTGGTAAGGGTCAGGCACAATATACTGACCTGGACGGCTGGTAAGGGTCAGGCACAATATACTGACGTGGACGGCTGGTAAGGGTCAGGCACAATATACTGACCTGGACGGCTTGTAAGGGTCAGGCACAATATACTGACCTGTACGGCTGGTAAGGGTCAGGCACAATATACTGACCTGGACGGCTTGTAAGGGTCAGGCACAATATACTGACCTGGACGGCTGGTAAGGGTCAGGCACAATATACTGACCAAGACCACTACCTCTCTCCCGTGTAGCTTTCTTGGAAACAGGCTGTTTTTAAAGCAGTCTGGATGACGAGACGTGGATCGACGTGACCCTTGTAGTTCACGCAGATGAAGCCAAGCAAAGCACACCCGCCTGGAGGACCCTGTCCATCTTCATCAGCACGCTTGGGTTGTGAGGAAAGCTGCTAAAACCCGCTATTTAACGTCATTGTCATGGCCCACAAAAGAGTAAACTTACTAATTGTGGGCATTAAACAACAAGATGTGTTGTCACAGTCAAGTACCTACCAATTTGCAAACAAGAAACACCAGGTTGTTGACGATTGGACTACCTAAGTCACGTGATGCATGCAATATCCAGAAAGACGATATACAATGAGCTGAACAACAAAACCGATCCGGCAAATAAGACGCAAAATGCCCCGTAATTGGATCAAGATGCTGAGCAGCGCATGAGCTGCAGTGGTCAGCGACCCATAGCTGACTACTAGCGTCAGGGCCAGCGAACCAGAGCTACCATGACCCTTCTACACCTAAACGCGATGATCCTGGATAAAAGGCTGCAGCAGGACAGACTGGCTAAGGAGAAGGGATCGAAGAGGGAATGCTCACCCGGTACTCAAAAAATGCTAGCTGAAGTCGGATTTGTTGGACCGAATGGTGCAAATATCGCAGTCAAGCTGTAAACTACGACACAACGCATTCCGTTCTCTGGACTACATTCTGCTACTTAAGCTCTTTCAGGGTTTGGTACTGGGAGATTGAGAATGAACGAAGACAAGCCAAGCCAAGTACCTACCCATTTGTAAACAAGAAACTTCAGGTCGTTGACGATTGGACTAACTAAGTCACGTGATGCATGCAATATCCAGAAAGACGGTATACAATGAGCTGAACAACAAAAACGATCCGGCAAATAGGACACAAAATACCCCGTAATAAAATTCTTTCTTCACGCCAAAAAAGGTTTAATGAGGAGAAGTTCAATGCCAACTTTCAAAGCATGCGGAGAGATTTCATTCGACAAGCGAGGCAATTCCGTTTTCATGAAAGCCAAATCCGTGAACATCAAAGACTGTTATGCTCGGAGGGACTGATGGGATACGACAGGCATCTTTTACACTGATACACTGCCAATGACAGCATAAGGTCGCACGAAACCATTTTGACAGACGATTGGATATTGTGACGCCTACTGTCTCCCATAGTAACGGACGTTGTTCGTCGCCATGTATAGTGAATAATGGGCTTTTTAAAAGCCATATTGCAGGAAACTTGCTTTAGATAATTATTTGGTGTCCGGACATTTTTGGGGGGCATTTTTGTTGGATAGAGGCGGGGGAAAGAGTGGGTTGTGGCTTTATTGCCACAAAATTAAGTTGAAGTTGGTATGTAATGGCTTTTTTTTCAAGTTATGTTCGGGGAAGTGTTGGCGTAATAAATATTTATATTGCAAGATTCCTTAGACAGACAGAATTAAAAGTGTGTTTTATTGCAAATGGCGTCCAAGGTGACTCCACACAGAGAAAATGAACATTTTTAAACCAAATGTTTGTTTGTTATTTTTGTTATTATTTTGCGTTCGCCTTATTTATCTATTCCCCAAGGCGATGAGCGTTGTACTGTGGTTTTTAGTTTGCGCCTGTCGGCCCAGTGCATCCGACTTCAGCATGCATTTTATGTAAGCGTCTGCTTTCTCTTGCATTTCCTAAGGGTTTGCTTCCCCAGGGTAACGACCGGTGCTGTGATGGGGATCGAACCCAGCACCTTCGGTTGTGAGCCGTGTCACTTAACCACTAGCCCACGCCGTCCCAAATGTAACTTTATTCACCAAAAATAACATACATACATATTGAACGTTTTCAAAGTAATGCAACCATACAGAGTATAAGATCAAAATACTGCTCAGCGCATGAGCTGCAGTGGTCAGCGACCCATAGTTGACTGCTAGCGTCAAGGCCAGCGAATCGGAGCTGCCATGACCCTTCTACACCTCCACGCAGTGATCCTGGATAACAGGCTGCAGCAGGGCAGACTGGCTAAGGAGAAGGGATCGAAGAAGGAATGCTAACCCGGTACTCAAAAAATTCTTGCTGAAGTCGGATGTGTTAGACAGAAAGGTGCAAATATCGCTGTCAAGCTATAAACTACGACACAACGCATTCCGTTCTCTGGACTACATATTGCTACTTAAGCCCGTGCCAGGGTTTGGTAGCGGGAGATTGAGAACGTACGAAGACAAGGCATATAGAATATATTTTGTGAAGAAAATTCTTCTTCTTTTTCCTCTTTTTCTTTTTCTTTGCCACATTATTCTATATCGTCTGCAGATGCTTTCCAATTCTCTGGTTAGAAGTGGCAATAGAGGAAGTTAATCAAGGCGTCTAAACAGTTTTCTGTACAGGTTCGTCTCTGTGAGCCAGTGTTCAATACGCAATTGACTAAGCATATAACAGTATTACAGGCTATATTCGCCTGTTTGTCTGCACGTACACATAGTCGATGGAACCAATGATAGCCTATGTAAATGGCCATTAAATCTGTTATGTCCTGTTCTCCTACGGAGCAGGATCACCAGTCGATCAAGACTGTGGTAGTTGTCTCCCATTTTGCTAATTTTCCTTATAGCTTGGATAAAAGATCCGTGACGATTTGCGTTGCATAGGCAATATGGTGTTGGGCCCATATTATGTTGTAACAAACTGTGGATAGGGAATATGGTGTTGGGCCCATATTATGTTGTAACAAACTGTGGATAGGGAATATGGTGTTGGGCCCATATTATGTTGTAACAAACTGTGGATAGCGAATATGGTGTTGGGTCCATATTATGTTGTAACAAACTGTGGATAGCGAATATGGTGTTGGGCCCATATTATATTGTAACAAACTGTGGATAGCGAATATGGTGTTGGGCCCATATTATGTTGTAACAAACTGTGGATAGCGAAAATGGTGTTGGGCCCATATTATGTTGTAACAAACTGTGGATAGCGAATATGGTGTTGGGCCCATATTATGTTGTAACAAACTGTGGATAGCGAATATGGTGTTGGGCCCACATTATGTTGTAACAAACTGTAGATAGCGAATATGGTGTTGGGCCCATATTATGTTGTAACAAACTGTGGATAGCGAATATGGTGTTAGGCCCATATTATGTTGTAACAAACTGTGGATAGCAAATATGGTGTTGGGCCCATATTATGTTGTAACAAACTGTGGATAGCGAATATGGTGTTGGGCCCATATTATGTTGTAACAAACTGTGGATAGGGAATATGGTGTTGGGCCCATATTATGTTGTAACAAACTGTGGATAGCGAATATGGTGTTGGGCCCATATTATTTTGTAACAAACTGTAGATAAGGAATATGGTGTTGGGCCCATATTATTTTGTAACAAATTGTGGATAGGGAATATGGTGTTGGGCCCATATTATGTTGTAACAAACTGTGGATAGCGAATATGGTGTTGGGCCCATATTATGTTGTAACAAACTGTGGATAGGGAATATGGTGTTGGGCCCATATTATGTTGTAACAAACTGTGGATAGCGAATATGGTGTTGGGCCCATATTATTTTGTAACAAACTGTAGATAAGGAATATGGTGTTGGGCCCATATTATTTTGTAACAAATTGTGGATAGGGAATATGGTGTTGGGCCCATATTATTTTGTAACCAACTGTGGATAAGGAATATGGTGTTGGGCCCATATTATGTTGTAACAAACTGTGGATAGCGAATATGGTGTTGGGCCCATATTATGTTGTAACAAACTGTGGATAGCGAAAATGGTGTTGGGCCCATATTATTTTGTAACAAACTGTGGATAGGGAATATGGTGTTGGGCCCATATTATTTTGTAACAAACTGTGGATAGGGAATATGGTGTTGGGCCCATATTAATTTGTAACCAACGGCACATAGTGGATGATGTGATCAACATCAGGCCGGCTGCCTTTACTTCCCAGATTTTTTTGGTACCCGATTTCTGTGGCTGGGCCGACCACGGGGATCGGTTTGTGATCAGAACAAAAATCCCGCACCAGCTGGGGATTGTACCCTGATCGCCCGACTGGGAAGCCAGTGCACTAACCACTACTCGGTCACATTTTTCTTTTCTTGGCAGGGGGCTATTTGTTATCGTGCTGCTCCCTCCTTTGCTCACCTGTCTGCTGTATCATTTCCTTGTATGCCACAGTGTGATGGTATCCAATGCAGTGCTACTCTTCTCTTGCGTTGACCAAGCCCTGAATAATGGTAAACTGTAACAGCTTTAAAAGGTGTTAGGGATCAAGACGCTGAGCAGCGCATGAGCTGAAGTGGTCAGCGACCCATAGCTGACTGCTAGCGTCAGGGCCAGCGAACCAGAGCTGCCAAGACCCTTCTACACCTCCACGCGGTGATCCTGGATAACAGGCTGCAACCTGGCAGACTGGCTAAGGAGAAGGGATCGAAGAGGGAATGCTAACCCGGTACCCAAAAAATGGTTGCTGAAGTCGGATGTGTTGGACCGAAAGGTGCAAATATCGCAGCCAAGCAGTAAACTTCGACACAACGCATTCCGTTCTCTGGACTACATTCTGCTACTTAAGCCTTATCATGGTTTGGTAGCGGAAGATTGAGAACGAACGCAGAAGAAGAAGAAAAAGAAAAAGAAAAAGTGTTAGTCCAACTACAGTTCAACAGAAGGGCAGAGCTACAGTGTATACCATCACATTGTGGCATTCCAGGAAATGAGACAGCACCAGTAAGAAATACAACCAAGTGACATTGGCTTGTTGTATTACCAATCATTTTTGCAGCAATAAATAGTTCATATAATTCTGCCGAGTAGTTTACCAAGAATGTTGTGGAGGATGCGCTAGGCATTTCGTTTTCTCAATCTTGGTTGTTGTTGTTGTTATTGTTGTTATTGTTGCTATTGTTGTTGTTGCTATTGTTGCCGTTGTTTTTATTCCTGCTGTTGTTGTTAATGTTGTTATTGGTGTTGTTGTTGTTGTTGTTATTGTTGTTGTTGTTGTTGTTGTTGATATTGTTGTTGTTGTTGTTATTGTTGTTGTTGTTGTTATTGTTGTTATTGTTGTTGAAATTGTTGTTGTTGTTATTGTTGTTGTTATTGTTTTTGTTATTGTTGTTGTTATTGTTGTTGTTGTTATTGTTGTTATTGTTATTGTTGTTGTTGTTTTTGTTGTTATTGTTGTTATTGTAGTTGTTGTTATTGTTGTTGTTGTTGTTGTTGGATGTCCACAATGAGTAGGTTTTCTTTTTCGTGCGCACTGAAAATGACAAAGTGGCGGGTTGTAATAGCTTTCCTCACACCCCGAGCGTGCTGATCAAGGTGGACCGGGGTTCTCCAGGCGATTTTTCTATGCTTGGCTTCATCTGCGTGGCGCTCACTACTGCGGGGATCTCATCGATCCACATATAGTCCGACAGGCTGCCTTGAAAACACCCTGTTTCCAGCAAACGCTGCGTGGAAGAGAGATTGTGGTCTTGGCCCTTGTATTGTCCCTGACGCGACATCCTTATCAGTATGTTGTGCCTGACTTGACTAGCGTCTCAGTTCCCTTTTGTATTGGATAGATTGCTGGCATGTTTGGAAGTATGTATTGTTTGTCGTAAACACGCTAACATACTAGTCTAAGAATATAGAACCGTGAAAGTCAAATTGCTGAGAATCGACCGAGCACAAGACACCACTCTGTCACAATATATATATGTAAATAAATGTATGTGTGAATGTATGTGTGTGTAGTGTGTGAATGTGTGTTTCAAGGCACCGGCTTCTGGGTTTAATTTACGAGCTGTGGGCCTCACCTATCACCTCCCCCCACCACCCCATTCATAGCCGCTACAACTCGTGTGCTTGGGACATGTCAGAAGTATAACGTGGGCCCACTGGGAGAATGTGGACCAGGGTACATGGCCCAAGATGACAAACACTTTAAACTACCACTTATCTAAGCATATTGAACAATAAAGTGCTCTTTCATAGTTCATAATTTTCTCTCTCATGTTTCGCTGGTCTCTCCGTCAATCTATATTGCTTGTTAACGCAACTTCGACTGTGGCCTTATCGGTAAACGCAAAGCTAGATCCTACAACACGCACTGCCGTCGGCGACGACGTGTTAGCCACTTCATTAGATAATGTCTTCGATTTTTGTCAGGCGGAGGTGACAAGTTTCATTCCTCACTACTGTGTTTGCCATACATCTTACAAAGTCAGGTACCCATTTGTAGCTGGGTAAGTTGGAAAATGATGCAAACTAAGATGTGCAGTGAGAGGCAAGTCACCCAACAAATCTACATCAGGGACGCTCATATTAGTTATGCTAGGGGCTTCAAATGAAGCTTAAAAGGGGGACAGAAATTAGAAAAAAAACCATGTCTTTGTACTATAACTTGTTAATATGGTTACTAAGGATGTCAAGAGTGTCTTTCAGATGCTATCACCGTGTAGACAAACAACATGGCGCAATAATTTCATTAAATTTATGGCCACCCCGTTATTGACATACACCAAAGAGGAGTAGCCTTCTATTATCCATTTTTTTAGCAGCGAAGGAGTGTAACAAATAGCATTTCATCGGCAAATGAAGTACGTTGATGCATGCCTTTCACTCAAGCGAGTGTATGTGTAGAGTAGGAAGTTCTAAAACGTCCCGAGTTCTGTGCCTGACCCGGTCGTGAACAGTCTGTCACTGAACTTACGTTGTTCACTAACCTACATATACTTAACATACTTTCACTAACGGATGTCCACGTCTCATACTTTGAATCAGATAGCCAGATTGAGTCGAAGATGCAGCGCAGGGAATGCGCTGGCTAAAGTCAGCGACTCTTAGCTCGCTGCTGGCAGCAAAGTCAGCGAACCATAACTGATCAAGATCGTGTTCCACTTCCAAGAGTCGGCTCCGGAAACAAGCTGCACTTTTGTAGTCTGGCTAAGAGAATAAGAATCGTGATGCGGATGCACACCCAGTACTCTTAAATGCCCGCTGAAACTCGATGTGCCAGCCCGAAGGCGCTGATATCACAGCCTCGCTGTAAATTACGGCACAACGTCATAACGACCTTTTCAGGACGAAAGTCGAAGATGACCAGAGAGCCACATTATATTTCGGTAAAGATTAAAGGTACCAGAGTAACTTAACATCAAAAGGACAAGAAGTAGATATAAATAGGAAACACCCTCCAATAGATCCTAACAATATAACTGGGCATGCGTTTGATTTGAACCTACAGGAGTAGTGAAGAATGAAGAAGATAAAGAACATTAGGGGAAGCACAGTGGAAGGAAGAACTGGGGATTATAGTTGGAGCTGATGAAGAAATATTTAGAGGGCGACGTTGCGTGAAGCATCCACACATCCATGTATAAACAGAGGGAATGCGTCGTATACCGAGATAATCATTAATGACCGTTTGTAAGAAACAGAGTATCTGAGTACCCTGGAGGCTAGAGTGCTGACTTCTCACAGTACTGAGTTCAATTCTCAGTCTTGACGCACCCCATTTTACCTGCATGTCAATGTGTAATTCTTCTTCATCTTCTTCTTCTTCTTTTCCTTCATATGTGTTTGTTCTCAACGGGATTACGTGACGAAGTGGTTAAGCTGTTGGCCTCCAGACTCCAGACTGCGCCGTCTTTTTCACGGGTGCTTGATGCGGAGTCCCACTACCTATCTGTCTTCTATCTTCAGTCCACTTATGTCGTGAGACGTCGTGGGGAGGTGCGGCCTCCTTTGTATCATATTTGTTGGCAGGTGAAAATCCACTGGTGACTTGCCAGGTCAATCCCAGCATCTGTTAGCCCCTGGAATATACGATAGCCTATTTTTGAGACTGGTGGAGGTGGAAGCCTAAATTAGAGCAAGGTAGACCCGCAGCCTGTCATGCGCCATCTAAGTCGCTCCGCTCACCACATAACCAACACCTGTTGTTATGGCCATACAGTCCCCTTTATTTGCGACATATCCCTTATACTCCCACTACCAAGCCCTGAAAAAGGTTTTGTAAGTAGCAGGATGTTGTCCGAAGAAGGGAATAAGTTGTGTCGTAGTTTACAGTTTGACTGCGATATTTGCACCTTTCGGTCCGACACATCCAACTTCATCAGGCAGTTTCAGGTACCGGTTTAGCCTTCCCTCTTCGATCCCTTGCCCTTGATCAGTCTGCTCTGTTGCAGCCTGTTATACAGGATAACCACGTGGAGGTGTAGAAGGATCTTGGCAGCTCTGGTTCGTCAACAGTCATCTTTGTGTCGTTGACTGCTACAGCTCATGCACTGCTCAGCAACTTGATCCTAAATGAGTACTTCACTTCTTACTGTTGGGAAAGAAAAGTCAGCGAGGAAGGGAACTGGACACAACCACCACCACCCCCACCCCCCCCCCCCCCCCCACCCCACCACCCTCCTCAAATAAACAAAAACATAGTACTAGCAAGTCTTTAACACTTCATCCCCAATGGCAGCGTGTGATGATATGAGACCACATTTACCTCTACGAAAGAAACGGAGCGCACTGTAAATGCGTGTGTTTTTGTTGGGGGAGAAGGCTAGCACTTGTTGGTTTTTGTTTTCAGACAACCCGCCGCGTCGCCGGCGTGTCGGCGTCGTCGCACAATCTTGCGGACATAGCCAAATACATAACCTGTAAGTCTAGCGGCCACGCGCTGAGAGGTTACAAAAGAGGAGGTTTCTAAGCTGGGCAGGTGGAGATATGGATTCTAATTGAGAGTGATGAATTGAAAGGACTTGTCAGGACGGGTACGCGGATAACGTATTTGAAGGTTGTGGATAGAATACATGAGGAGAAATAGAAATGAAGAACGAAAAGGAAAGTTTTGACAGTTGAATGGAATTAGATGAATGAAACAGCTTGGCTCCAGCTTTCCTGTACATAAAGAAGGGTAACACCGAGGACAACTGGTGATGCCCACGGGAAATTAATTAAATCCTCCAGCACTTTATACAGCGACAGATTAAAGGAAAAAGCTTAATCTAGGAAGAGTACAAAGCACAGAATACATATCGTTCAATACAATGCTTTTCAGCTGATTCTTGATTGGAGTCCACTGGACACAATTATGATTCGCCACACGACTCTTCTCATCCGTCCAAGGAGGGGACTTCCATAAAAACATATTTAGGTAACGCTTCAGTGACCGTCAGGGTTATTAGAGTCCCATAGCAGACACTGCTGTCGCAGGTGAAGTGTTAGAGCCTTCATTGTACTAAGCCACAGCTTTTGTGAGGTGGGGTGGCCAGTTCCCTTCCTCGCTGCTTTTTTCCTTGCCTAACCATCAGCCAGGTACCCAAGTACAGCTGAGTTGACTGGAGTTGTCTAGGGTAGGAGTTGAACTCCATACCTTTGCCATGAAAAGCGAGTGCTCTACCACTGCGCTAATCAGCGGTGACTAGGGCATAAACAAAACGATACCTATGTTACGGCCACAAGCCTTCGTCATTGACAAAAACAACTGACAAAAACAATGAACAAAAACAACTAAACAACTAACAAATTGTTACAAAAAACAAAAAGCGATGTAAAATTAGCGATTTAAGCTCGCCGCCATCACAGGATGTGCCAGTAAAGTGTAAGACACGCCGTGCCAGTTATGAAGCATAGTGGGCCAAACAAGAAATAATCAATATGATTGCTCTACTTCATAACTGGCATTCATCGTCTCAGACTTTTCTGGCACATTCTGTTTTGGCTGCGAACTCATTTTTGGCCACTCATTTTATATCCTGTTTTGTTTTTGTTATTTTTTATCGTTTGTCTTTTTGTCCCCGACGAAGACCTCTTGATCGTAACGAAGGTGTTTCGTTGTGTTTTTGTTTTAGTTAGATCACTGAGCCATTTTCTATGTGTTGTTATCAATGTTTAACCTTTGCTGTCTCAATGTCTTCGATCAATGCACGAGGCGTGTCCAAATGAAACTGGACCAAACTGCAGTTCTTCACTGATGTCTTCGACATACTTTTGTCCCCATCCACTGCCTGCATTCTGCGATGAATGTCAACTGGTCGACATCCTTCAGCTGTTAGAAACCCAATCACCGCTCGCTGATCAACTCTGGGTGGATTCCGTATCACACCCGCCATGTTTTCAACGGTCTACCGAGGAAACTATGAGTCAGAGGATAAGGAAATTTTGCAAACTTGACGGTTGGTATCTGCTGTTTACACCAGAAGTGACGTCACCATGTGCATCGTACGTATGTTCACTTGTTGCAGTTTGTTCCGGTTTTAGTTGAATACGCCTCATATATCCTCCGTTTGATGCTCGCATGCAAACGGTAATCTAGTATTTGCTGCACGTGTTACGTCCATTGACCATCTAATTTACATTTGGATTCTCTGCTATTCTATTTTCTGCTGCCAGCCTGACGGAAACGGCTGTCAGATTTTCTAAGTTTGGATTAGATAATTCCCACCAGACAGGTCGACAGACTAGCCAAATTTCCCCCAGTTTCACTCGCTCCCCAAACACACGTGCACCAGTTCAAGTGAAGTGTATCGGAAATATCCAGCCAGAAAGCACTCATTATCAACCGGCGTCGCTGCATGACGATATTTTTGTATTAAAGTTCTGGAACTACTTGTGACGCGGTATGCGCTCTCCCGGGTCACTGAGGCTGAAAGCCGATGGCAGATGCAGTGGCGTAACATCAGTGTACGGTGCTTTCGACGCAAAGTAACTTGGGCAGAAACATGGGCACTGAATAACTAGTTGGAAAAAAGTATTGAGGCCTTCGAAATGTGGGTGTATAGAAGATTAGGTCGCATTTCTTGGAAAGAGAAGGAAAAAAATGTGGAGGTATTGAAAACGGTGGGGGTGAAAAGAGAATTAATGACCGAAATCAGGGTTAGACACTTACGTTATTTTGGTCATATAACAAGACATTAGCTCAATGCTGAAGACCATAGTGGGGGGGTATGGTAGAAGGCAGTCGTTCGAGAGGCAGAAAACGTTTTATGTGAGTGGATATCATCAGGAGATGGACTGGACAAAGCCTGTCATATTGCTTGATTATAACAAGAGATAAAGTACATTGGAAATACATTGAAGCCGACCTTCGATGCGGAGATGGCACTTGAACTGAACTGAAGTTCGGCTCTTCTGGTATAATTAGCTTACCAACCATTAACAATTTGCCAGTTATAAAATAGAGTAGACCAAACTAGAAATGGTCAATATGATTGCGCTCAGGCAAAAACATACAGCACCCAAGTCTCACACTTTCCAGGCACATCCTAAAATGGCAGCAAACTTGACCCGCTCATTAAACACTGTGTTTTATTTTTCTTGTTATTCGTTAGTTGTTTTCATTGTTATGTTGTCCCTAACGAAGACCTTGTGGCTCTGCACAGTTATCGCTTTTATTTTTGCCCCAACATAATGAGTCATTATCTACTTAAGTTTAATCGAAGAATCAACGTCACTGCACACGGTTTAACCCTCAAGTGCTCTCTTCTTCTCCGAATTTTTGGAGAATCTCAGCACAATGGACGAACTCCGTAGCACCGGCATGGATCCCGTAATAGACTGGGCAGATTTTTAACATAATTTTGAATTGTTCCCGGGCAGAGGCCGTTAAGTTTACTCGTTTCGATTTCCAACTGCCGATGGATTTTTAGCGTGCGCGACACTGTATGTGAGCATCCGATCTCTGCTACCTAGAGATCCGGCGAAATGCCTGACAGTTCAGGTGAAAATGTCGGTCTCCATCGTGATTTGAACCAGCGACCTCCAGCATCCGAGGTGGACGAGTTACCTCGAGACCATTCGGTCATTATCTAAATATGTTTGATCGACTTTTAGCCTTCCATACCATTGCAGCTTCGATCTATTTATTTGAGAAACTGTGACGCAGACCGGTCAGCAACAGCATACTCACCAGCACGGTGATCAGGGTCAGACATAACATACCGAGCAGGACGGGGAACAGGGTCAGACATAACATACTGACCATGACGGGGATCAGGGCCAGACACAACATACTGACCAGGACGGGGGTCAGGGTCAGACACAACATACTGACCAGGACGGGGGGTCAGGGTCAGATAAAACATACTGACCAGGACAGCGGTCAGGGTCAGACACAACATACTGACCAGGACGGGGGTCAGGGTCAGACATAACATACTGACCAGGACGGGGATCAGAGTCAGATAAGACATACTGACCAGGACAGGGGTCAGGGTCAGATACGACATACTGGCCTGGACGGGGATCAGGGTCAGATACGACATACTGACCAGGACAGGGGTCAGGGTCAGATACGACATACTGGCCCGGACGGGGATCAGGGTCAGGTACGACATACTGACCAGGACGGGGGTCAGGGTCAGATAAGACATACTGACCAGGACAGGGGTCAGGGTCAGATACGACATACTGACCAGGACGGGGATCATGGTCAGACACAACATACTGACCAGGACGGGGGTCAGGGTCAGATACGACATACTGGCCCGGACGGGGATCAGGGTCAGGTACGACATACTGACCAGGACGGGGGTCAGGGTCAGATAAGACATACTGACCAGGACGGGGGTCAGGGTCAGACACAACATACTGACCAGGACGGGGGTCAGGGTCAAATACAACATACTGACCAGCAAGGGGGGGGGGGTCAGTGTAAGACACAATATACTGACCAGGACTAGGTGTCATGGTAGGGGATCGACGTGAACCCCGTAGTAGAAAGCGTCATGCAGATGATAGAATCAAGCATAACACAACAGCTGGGAGAACTGCGGTCTGCATTCATCAGCAAGCTCGGGATGTGAGAAAAGCTACAAAAACCCGCCACTTAACACACTTTTAATGGCTAAAAAAAAATGATAAACTTGCTCATTGTTGGAATTAAACAACGCCTATTATTTATTTATTTATTCACGAAACTATTCATGATTTTAGAATCCAGATTCGGTTTGCTGTCATATCAACCGGTAACTTCACCTCAAACGCATCCCTCCCCCACCCCTACCATTGCAGACCACCTGTTGTGACCCTCGGGTGGAAATTTATTGCATCAATAATAGTGCCCATTCCGGAATGCTTGGAAAAAAAAAATAAACAAAAGAGAAAGGCCCATGAATCTGATTTGAGAAAGTGGTCAGAGGAAGCGATAGCGTGTTAATGGTCAATTTGTCTACCCTGTCCTGTGCCAGACATGACCCCTGTCCAAATCGCTTGAAACATGGTGTTTTAGGTACTTTCATCGTTGTTACATGTGAAGACTGCGAAACAAAAGACATTCGAAGTATGGTTGGTACTCGGCCTTGTGCGTAGTACATTTCCAGGCAAGAAAGGGCGGACGATTTTAGGTCCCTACATCGGTCAACGGGATAAATGCAAAGACAACTAACTACTTTTGAATGTTAAAAGATCTGTTTATCTATCTATCTATCTATCTATCTATCTATCTATCTATCTATCTATCTATCTATCTATCTATCTATCTATCTATCTATCTATCTATCTATCTATCTATCTATCTATCTATCTATCTATCTATCTATCTATCTATCTATCTATCTATCTATCTATCTATCTATCTATCTATCTATCTATCTATCTATCTATCTATCTATCTATCTATCTATCTATCTATCTATCTATCTATCTATCTATCTATCTATCTATCTATCTATCTATCTATCTATCTATCTATCTATCTATCTATCTATCTATCTATCTATCTATCTATCTATCTATCTATCTATCTATCTATCTATCTATCTATCTATCTATCTATCTATCTATCTATCTATCTATCTATCTATCTATCTATCTATCTATCTATCTATCTACCTACCTACCTATCTACCTACCTACCTACCTACCTACCTACCTACCTACCTACCTACCAATCTATTTATCTATCTATCTACCTACCTATATATCTATCTACCTACCTACCTATCTAGCTGTATGTATGTATGTATGTCTGTCTGTCGGTCTGTCCGTCTCATGTCTGTCTATGTTTTTTGCAAACCAAATACAGCACATAAGACAGAAACAAATGATCTCCAGTTGGAACGGTGTGACGCCATTGTTTTTAGATCTTGTATGGCGCTGAGCCTTCTCGAATGCTTGTTCTTCTGAGTGTTTCATTGGGTCTCCCTTTTTTTCCGAAGGCACCTTGGTGTCCATTCGAGTGTTTACAATTGAAAACGGTTGTTATTGATTCTAAGAACACGTCCGATGTATGTCCATCGTTTTTTCCTGATGATGGTCGACACGTATAGTTAGTTTGTCTGTGTTCCTATCGAGCTATTAGTTATGAAATGGTTCCAGTTTATATTCAATCATTTCCGTAGAGATTTATTTTCGAAGACATTTAATTTGTTTTTCAGCGCTTTTTGTTGTCTTCCAGCTTTCACACCCTTATGTCAGGACTGATATTACGATCCAAAAGATATATACAGAAGCATAAACAAATCACAGAAATACAAATTGACCAAAGAGAATATTAACAATAGGAAAGAAATCAAATATTTTCAGTAACAGGTCTATTTCTTACCAATCAAAGACGAGCGACAAAGAATTCGTCAGGTGATACAGATGTAATATAGAAGATACACATTGGAGATATCCATGATACACCCATGATACACCCATGATACACCCATAAGCAATATAATAAAGCAGTGGAATAGGTTTTTGCTTTCACATATATTCGATTTATATACGCTCTCTAGCTTTATTTTTTCAGGAACTATCTTCATGTATACGCTCTCTGTCCTCTCTGTCTTAATTTTATTCAGCGACTCTTAGTCTGTAAGCTCTCTCACTTTATCCTTTCAATTATTATCTTCCTCTATCAAAAACTATCTTCCTCTATCAAAAACTATCTTCTTCTATGATAGAAGAAGACAGCAATGAATGCTCTCACTTTATTCTTTATAAAACGGTATACCTCTTTCATGTCTCTCACTTTATAAAACGGTATACCTCTTTCATGTCTCTCACTTTATAAAACGGTATACCTCTTTCACGTCTCTCACTTTATAAAACGGTATACCTCTTTCACGTCTCTCACTTTATAAAACGGTATACCTCTTTCATGTCTCTCACTTTATCCTTTCAAAAACTATATTTCTTTATCAATAACTGTCTTCCTCTATCAATAACTGTCTTCCTCTATCAATACCTGTCTTCCTCTATCAATACCTGTCTTCCTCTATCAATACCTGTCTTCCTCTATCAATACCTGTCTTCCTCTATCAATAACTATCTTCCTCTATCAATACCTGTCTTCCTCTATCAATAACTATCTTCCTCTATCAATAACTATCTTCCTCTGTCAATACCTGTCTTCCTCTATCAATAACTATCTTCCTCTATCAATAACTATCTTCCTCTATCAATAACTGTCTTCCTCTATCAATAACTATCTTCCTCTATCAATACCTGTCTTCCTCTATCAATACCTGTCTTCCTCTATCAATAACTGTCTTCCTCTATCAATAACTATCGTCCTCTATCAATAACAGTCTTCCTCTATCATATCTCTCACTTTATCTTTTCAAAAACTCTTCTTCTATCAAAAACTATCTTTCTCTATCAATAACTGTCTTCCTCTATCATTTCTTTCATTTTGTCGTTTCATTAACTACATTCGTCTACCTCACCTTAAATAACCAATTACAATGTTGGTGTATAAGCTCTTTAACTTTATGCATCTGGAAACTATCTTCGCTCAATTTCTCTCGTCAAAACGTTTCCTAGTCTGTCCATCTTTCTCTCTGTTTCCCACGAATATATTTATTCCTGTACCAGCTCTTCCACTTTCTCCTATCAGGAACTTTTCTCTTTCAGCTCGTCAACTTTCTCATATCAAGAACTTTTCTCTTCTTTCAGATCTTCAACTTTCTCCTATCAAAAACTGTTATTTTTTTCAGCTCTTCAACTTTCTCCTATCAAAAACTTTTCTCTTCTTTCAGCTCTTCAACTTTCTCCTATCAAGAACTTTTCTCTTCTTTCAGCTCTTCAACTTTCTTCTATCAAGAACTTTTCTCTTCTTTCAGCTCTTCAACTTTCTCCTATCAAGAACTTTTCTCTTTTAGCTCGTCAACTTTCTTCTATCCAGAACTTTTCTCTTCTTTCAGCTCTTCAACTTTCCCTACGTCTAGATATTTCATCGCATCTATCTCCTTCCTTTTAACATACTGCTTTCAAGATCTTTATTAATGGTTTACTAAACTGTCCCTTTCCACGACCAATCGTCGACTATCGCCTTTCTTAATTAACTTTCAAACGAGATTTGGTCCGGATATCACATCATTTTCTTTCATCTTTTCTGATTTCATCTTCAAACGCTTATTTCATTTTTGGTCCAGATATCACAGGAATCGTCTATCATTTTCTTTCATCTTTTCTGATTTCACCTTCAAACGCTTATTTCATTTTAGGTCCAGATATCACATGAATCCTCTATAATTTTCTTTCATATTTTCTGATTTCACTTCAAATTGACCTAGAAGATATGGACTTCTTTGTTTACACTCCTCCTTCATAAATATGACCCCCCATCAGAGGGCCATACATACCCAGGACGGTGATTCTAACAGAGACGAGGCGGCCCCATTGTGCGGCAAGCTCTTCATAGAGCCAAGCCTGTCTGTCGATTAGACGACCCCTTGATAAACCCCGTCTGAATCCAGAATAAGGTCTCAAGCAGGTATTAAGGATACCGAAATGGGGAACAGACGATGCGTGAAATGACACTGAGAGATTGGCAGGCTGGCAGTTATCAATAGTTGCGACCTCAATCTAGAACCTAGCCACTGTGGCCTGTCACTCAAAGTTTGGTAGGAATAGTCGCTGTCCTCTTCTTCATATACCCCACCGACTGGCGTGAGCAACCATGGATCTCCATAGCTCTATATCCCTTTATTTATTTCCTCGTCCTTTTCTTTTTGCTTTTGTTTTGCTTATCGTTTTCTCGTTATCTTTTTTTCTTTCCGCTTCTTCTACTTTGCATCTCTGATAGTTCACATCTACTGTATATCTTTGTTAGTTTATATCTCAACTATGTATCTTTGATAGTTTATATTTTCAACTATGTATCTTTGATAGTTTATATCTTCTACAGTTTATATCTTCTACTATGTATCTTTGATAGTTTATATCTTCTACTATGTATCGTTGATAGTTTATATCTTCTACTATGTATCTCTGATAGTTTATATTTTCAACTGTGTATCTTTGATAGTTTATATTTTCGACTGTGTATCTTTGATAGTTTACATTTTTAACTATGTATCTTTGATAGTTTATATTTTCAACTATGTATCTCTGATAGTTTACATTTTCGACGGTGTATCTTTGATAGTTTACATTTTCAACTATGTATCTTTGATAGTTTATATTTTCAACTATGTATCTCTGATAGTTTACATTTTCGACGGTGTATCTTTGATAGTTTATATTTTCGACTGTGTATCTTTGATAGTTTATATCTTCTACTTTTTATCTCTGCTAGTTTGGCTCTTCTACTTTTTATCTTTGATCTTCTACTTTTTATCTTTGCTAGCTTGGATCTGTTACTTTTTTTATCTTTGTTAGCTTGGATCTTCTACTTTTTATCTCTACCAGTTTCAAGTTTACGTTTTTTACTTTCTATCTTTGCTAGTGTTAATCGTTTACTTTCTATCTTTGCTAGTTTTAATCTTTTACTTTCTATCTTTGATAGTTTTAATCATGTACTTTCTATCTTTGCTAGTTTTAATCGTTTACTTTCTATCTTTGCTAAATTTAATCATTTACTTTCTATCTTTGCTAAATTTAATCATTTACTTTCTATCTTTGATAGTTTTAATCTTTTACTTTCTATCTTTGCTAGTTTTAATCGTTTACTTTCTATCTTTGCTAGTTTTAATCGTTTACTTTCTATCTTTGCTAAATTTAATCATTTACTTTCTATCTTTGCTAAATTTAATCATTTACTTTCTATCTGTGCTAGTTTTAATCTTTTACTTTCTATCTTTGCTATATTTAATCATTTACTTTATATCTTTGCTAGTTTTAATCGTTTACTTTCTATCTTTGCTAAATTTAATCATTTACTTTCTATATTTGCTAGTTTTAATCTTTTACTTTCTATCTTTGCTACATTTAATCATTTACTTTCTATCTTTGTTAGTTTTAATCCTTTACTTTCTATCTTTGCTAAATTTAATCATTTACTTTCTATCTTTGTTAGTTTTAATCATTTACTTTCTATCTTTGCTAAATTTAATCATTTACTTTCTATCTTTGTTAGTTTTAATCATTTACTTTCTATCTTTGCTAAATTAAATCATTTACTTTCTGTCTTTGCTAAATTTAATCATTTACTTTCTATCTTTGCTAAATTTAATCATTTACTTTCTGTCTTTGCTAAATTTAATCATTTACTTTCTATCTTTGCTAAATTTAATCATTTACTTTCTATCTTTGCTAAATTTAATCATTTACTTTCTATCTTTGTTAGTTTTAATCATTTACTTTCTGTCTTTGCCAGTTTTCATCCTATAGTTTTTATTGATGGGATAACCCGTTATTTGATTTGTCTTCAAATATCATAAATTGTTTTGTTTCTAATTCTTGCTTTTTATTCCTGCATCTTTGATGTGTTTTTTTTTTAATTGTCTATTTTTCTTACATTCCTCTAGCACAGTTGGGGTATGTCTCTATATCGTTTGCTCATTCATGTGTCATAGCTGGGGTATGTCTCTATATCGTTTCCTCATTCATGTATCATAGCTGGGGTATGTCTCTATATCGTTTCCTCATTCATGTATCATAGCTGGGGTATGTGTCTATATCGTTTGCTCATTCATGTATCATAGCTGGGGTATGTCTCTATATCGTTTGCTCATTCATGTATCATAGCTGGGGTATGTGTCTATATCGTTTCCTCATTCATGTATCATAGCTGGGGTATGTCTCTATATCGTTTGCTCATTCATGTATCATAGCTGGGGTATGTCTCTATATCGTTTCCTCATTCATGTATCATAGCTGGGGTATGTCTCTATATCGTTTCCTCATTCATGTATCATAGCTGGGGTATGTCTCTATATCGTTTCCTCATTCAGGTATCATAGCTGGGGTATGTCTCTATATCGTTTCCTCATTCATGTATCATAGCTGGGGTATGTCTCTATATCGTTTCCTCATTCATGTATCATAGCTGGGGTATGTCTCTATATCGTTTCCTCATTCATGTATCATAGCTGGGGTATGTCTCTATATCGTTTCCTCATTCATGTATCATAGCTGGGGTATGTCTCTATATCGTTTCCTCATTCATGTATCATAGCTGGGGTATGTCTCTATATCGTTTCCTCATTCATGTATCATAGCTGGGGTATGTCTCTATATCGTTTCCTCATTCATGTATCATAGCTGGGGTATGTCTCTATATCGTTTCCTCATTCATGAATCATAACTGGAGTATGTCTCTATATCGTTTCCTCATTCATGTATCATAGCTGGGGTATGTCTCTATATCGTTTCCTCATTCATGTATCATAGCTGGGGTATGTCTCTATATCGTTTCCTCATTCATGTATCATAGCTGGGGTATGTCTCTATATCGTTTCCTCATTCATGTATCATAGCTGGGGTATGTCTCTATATCGTTTCCTCATTCATGTATCATAGCTGGGGTATGTCTCTATATCGTTTCCTCATTCATGTATCATAGCTGGGGTATGTCTCTATATCGTTTCCTCATTCATGTATCATAGCTGGGGTATGTCTCTATATCGTTTCCTCATTCATGTATCATAGCTGGGGTATGTCTCTATATCGTTTCCTCATTCATGTATCATAGCTGGGGTATGTCTCTATATCGTTTCCTCATTCATGTATCATAGCTGGGGTATGTCTCTATATCGTTTGCTCATTCATGTATCATAGCTGGGGTATGTCTCTATATCGTTTCCTCATTCATGTATCATAGCTGGGGTATGTCTCTATATCGTTTCCTCATTCATGTATCATAGCTGGGGCATGTCTCTATATCGTTTCCTCATTCATGTATCATAGCTGGGGTATGTCTCTATATCGTTTCCTCATTCATGTATCATAGCTGGGGTATGTCTCTATATCGTTTCCTCATTCATGTATCATAGCTGGGGTATGTCTCTATATCGTTTCCTCATTCATATATCATAGCTGGGGTATGTCTCTATATCGTTTCCTCATTCATGTATCATAGCGGGGGTATGTCTCTATATCGTTTCCTCATTCATGTATCATAGCTGGGGTATGTCTCTATATCGTTTCCTCATTCATGTATCATAGCTGGGGTATGTCTCTATATCGTTTCCTAATTCATGTATCATAGCTGGGGTATGTCTCTATATCGTTTCCTCATTCATGTATCATAGCTGGGGTATGTCTCTATATCGTTTCCTCATTCATGTATCATAGCTGGGGTATGTCTCTATATCGTTTGCTCATTCATGTATCATAGCTGGGGTATGTCTCTATATCGTTTCCTCATTCATGTATCATAGCTGGGGTATGTCTCTATATCGTTTCCTCATTCATGTATCATAGCTGGGGTATGTCTCTATATCGTTTCCTCATTCATGTATCATAGCTGGGGTATATCTCTATATCGTTTCCTCATTCATGTATCATAGCTGGGGTATGTCTCTATATCGTTTCCTCATTCATGTATCATAGCTGGGGTATGTCTCTATATTGTTTCCTCATTCATGTATCATAGCTGGGGTATGTCTCTATATCGTTTCCTCATTCATGTATCATAGCTGGGGTATGTCTCTATATCGTTTCCTCATTCATGTATCATAGCTGGGGTATGTCTCTATATCGTCTCCTCATTCATGTATCATAGCTGGGGTATGTCTCTATATCGTTTCCTCATTCATGTATCATAGCTGGGGTATGTCTCTATATCGTTTCCTCATTCATGTATCATAGCTGGGGTATGTCTCTATATCGTTTCCTCATTCATGTATCATAGCTGGGGTATGTCTCTATATCGTTTCCTCATTCATGTATCATAGCTGGGGTATGTCTCTATATCGTTTCCTCATTCATGTATCATAGCTGGGGTATGTCTCTATATCGTTTCCTCATTCATGTATCATAGCTGGGGTATGTCTCTATATCGTTTCCTCATTCATGTATCATAGCTGGGGTATGTCTCTATATCGTTTCCTCATTCATGTATCATAGCTGGGGTATGTCTCTATATCGTTTCCTCATTCATGTATCATAGCTGGGGTATGTCTCTATATCGTTTCCTCATTCATGTATCATAGCTGGGGTATGTCTCTATATCGTTTCCTCATTCATGTATCATAGCTGGGGTATGTCTCTATATCGTTTCCTCATTCATGTATCATAGCTGGGGTATGTCTCTATATCGTTTCCTCATTCATGTATCATAGCTGGGGTATGTCTCTATATCGTTTCCTCATTCATGTATCATAGCTGGGGTATGTCTCTATATCGTTTCCTCATTCATGTATCATAGCTGGGGTATGTCTCTATATCGTTTCCTCATTCATGTATCATAGCTGGGGTATGTCTCTATATCGTTTCCTCATTCATGTATCATAGCTGGGGTATGTCTCTATATCGTTTCCTCATTCATGTATCATATCATAGCTGGGGTATGTCTCTATATCGTTTCCTCATTCATGTATCATAGCTGGGGTATGTCTCTATATCGTTTCCTCATTCATGTATCATAGCTGGGGTATGTCTCTATATCGTTTCCTCATTCATGTATCATAGCTGGGGTATGTCTCTATATCGTTTCCTCATTCATGTATCATAGCTGGGGTATGTCTCTATATCGTTTCCTCATTCATGTATCATAGCTGGGGTATGTCTCTATATCGTTTCCTCATTCATGTATCATAGCTGGGGTATGTCTCTATATCGTTTCCTCATTCATGTATCATAGCTGGGGTATGTCTCTATATCGTTTCCTCATTCATGTATCATAGCTGGGGTATGTCTCTATATCGTTTCCTCATTCATGTATCATAGCTGGGGTATGTCTCTATATCGTTTCCTCATTCATGTATCATAGCTGGGGTATGTCTCTATATCGTTTCCTCATTCATGTATCATAGCTGGGGTATGTCTCTATATCGTTTCCTCATTCATGTATCATAGCTGGGGTATGTCTCTATATCGTTTCCTCATTCATGTATCATAGCTGGGGTATGTCTCTATATCGTTTCCTCATTCATGTATCATAGCTGGGGTATGTCTCTATATCGTTTCCTCATTCATGTATCATAGCTGGGGTATGTCTCTATATCGTTTCCTCATTCATGTATCATAGCTGGGGTATGTCTCTATATCGTTTCCTCATTCATGTATCATAGCTGGGGTATGTCTCTATATCGTTTCCTCATTCATGTATCATAGCTGGGGTATGTCTCTATATCGTTTCCTCATTCATGTATCATAGCTGGGGTATGTCTCTATATCGTTTCCTCATTCATGTATCATAGCTGGGGTATGTCTCTATATCGTTTCCTCATTCATGTATCATAGCTGGGGTATGTCTCTATATCGTTTCCTCATTCATGTATCATAGCTGGGGTATGTCTCTATATCGTTTCCTCATTCATGTATCATAGCTGGGGTATGTCTCTATATCGTTTCCTCATTCATGTATCATAGCTGGGGTATGTCTCTATATCGTTTCCTCATTCATGTATCATAGCTGGGGTATGTCTCTATATCGTTTCCTCATTCATGTATCATAGCTGGGGTATGTCTCTATATCGTTTCCTCATTCATGTATCATAGCTGGGGTATGTCTCTATATCGTTTCCTCATTCATGTATCATAGCTGGGGTATGTCTCTATATCGTTTCCTCATTCATGTATCATAGCTGGGGTATGTCTCTATATCGTTTCCTCATTCATGTATCATAGCTGGGGTATGTCTCTATATCGTTTCCTCATTCATGTATCATAGCTGGGGTATGTCTCTATATCGTTTCCTCATTCATGTATCATAGCTGGGGTATGTCTCTCTAAATCGTTTCCTCATTCATGTATCATAGCTGGGGTATGTCTCTATATCGTTTCCTCATTCATGTATCATAGCTGGGGTATGTCTCTATATCGTTTCCTCATTCATGTATCATAGCTGGGGTATGTCTCTATATCGTTTCCTCATTCATGTATCATAGCTGGGGTATGTCTCTATATCGTTTCCTCATTCATGTATCATAGCTGGGGTATGTCTCTATATCGTTTCCTCATTCATGTATCATAGCTGGGGTATGTCTCTATATCGTTTCCTCATTCATGTATCATAGCTGGGGTATGTCTCTATATCGTTTCCTCATTCATGTATCATAGCTGGGGTATGTCTCTATATCGTTTCCTCATTCATGTATCATAGCTGGGGTATGTCTCTATATCGTTTCCTCATTCATGTATCATAGCTGGGGTATGTCTCTATATCGTTTCCTCATTCATGTATCATAGCTGGGGTATGTCTCTATATCGTTTCCTCATTCATGTATCATAGCTGGGGTATGTCTCTATATCGTTTCCTCATTCATGTATCATAGCTGGGGTATGTCTCTATATCGTTTCCTCATTCATGTATCATAGCTGGGGTATGTCTCTATATCGTTTCCTCATTCATGTATCATAGCTGGGGTATGTCTCTATATCGTTTCCTCATTCATGTATCATAGCTGGGGTATGTCTCTATATCGTTTCCTCATTCATGTATCATAGCTGGGGTATGTCTCTATATCGTTTCCTCATTCATGTATCATAGCTGGGGTATGTCTCTATATCGTTTCCTCATTCATGTATCATAGCTGGGGTATGTCTCTATATCGTTTCCTCATTCATGTATCATAGCTGGGGTATGTCTCTATATCGTTTCCTCATTCATGTATCATAGCTGGGGTATGTCTCTATATCGTTTCCTCATTCATGTATCATAGCTGGGGTATGTCTCTATATCGTTTCCTCATTCATGTATCATAGCTGGGGTATGTCTCTATATCGTTTCCTCATTCATGTATCATAGCTGGGGTATGTCTCTATATCGTTTCCTCATTCATGTATCATAGCTGGGGTATGTCTCTATATCGTTTCCTCATTCATGTATCATAGCTGGGGTATGTCTCTATATCGTTTCCTCATTCATGTATCATAGCTGGGGTATGTCTCTATATCGTTTCCTCATTCATGTATCATAGCTGGGGTATGTCTCTATATCGTTTCCTCATTCATGTATCATAGCTGGGGTATGTCTCTATATCGTTTCCTCATTCATGTATCATAGCTGGGGTATGTCTCTATATCGTTTCCTCATTCATGTATCATAGCTGGGGTATGTCTCTATATCGTTTCCTCATTCATGTATCATAGCTGGGGTATGTCTCTATATCGTTTCCTCATTCATGTATCATAGCTGGGGTATGTCTCTATATCGTTTCCTCATTCATGTATCATAGCTGGGGTATGTCTCTATATCGTTTCCTCATTCATGTATCATAGCTGGGGTATGTCTCTATATCGTTTCCTCATTCATGTATCATAGCTGGGGTATGTCTCTATATCGTTTCCTCATTCATGTATCATAGCTGGGGTATGTCTCTATATCGTTTCCTCATTCATGTATCATAGCTGGGGTATGTCTCTATATCGTTTCCTCATTCATGTATCATAGCTGGGGTATGTCTCTATATCGTTTCCTCATTCATGTATCAT